>JAVLUX010000012.1:2967500-3200000 GCA_032164185.1 Moxostoma hubbsi
CCTGAAGACACAAACATGTGGACTGACCGTATTCCTAGAAAAACAAGACTGTACGTGGACAGTGTGCACAAACTGTGCTTATAACAAAATTTTTGTCATGCATATTTGGTGAAACACATTCCAACACAGGGAAAACCGTAGCATACTTTTATCTTTACTGTTCAACATACTTGAGTTTGGCCAGTTTGCAGTTTGGATCATTGAGTCTCTCAGTGAGTAGTTTGACTCCGGATTCTCCAGGGTGATTGTAGCTCAGATCCAGCTCTATCAGGTGTGAAGGGTTTGAACTCAGTGCTGATGCCACATAATGACAGCCGACCTCTGTCACCATACAGCCTGATATTCTACAAAAACACACATCAACAGCCTGATAAACTAAAAACATCAAATCAACAGTTAGATAATCTACACAGAGAGACATAAAAAACATCATACAATGGTCCATTGAAACTCAAATATAATATTCCTCTTTTATGGCCTGCAGATAATACAAATTGATATTTGGTTAAAAAAAATTAAGTTCAAATATATGTATTTATACTTTTACTACTATTTTGTTAAAGAGCATAATTTAAGCATTATATCTCAGCTCTTGAACATCATTTTAACTCTCTTTGGGACTCTTCAGGGGACAAAAACAATAATTTCATGGGCAATGCCTTGCTCATAATCACCATGAGCACGACCACAGTAAACATAGCTTTTAAGGGGAAATTCTACCAATTTAAATCATGTCATAAATTGAAATACCCCAGTATCTGCAGTTTACAGTTTGTACTCTTCAGTGCATCAGAGAGCAGCTTCACTCCTGAATCCTGCAAGTCATTGTTACTAAGACGCAGCTCTCTCAGGACAGAATTTGATGATTGTAGAATTAAAGCCAAACTTTTGCAGCACTGATCAGTAAGATTACACATAGCAATCCTGGACAGAACAACAAAAAGTAAAAAAAAAAAAAATCCACACATATTTAACACAAATTCAAAGACTGGAATTCAATACTCAAATAGGTAATTATTGCATTATTCAAGAGTTGATTTATTGGTATTAATGAGCCCAATGTGTGCTAAGAAAATATTCACCATTTGAACATTAAAGGTGTCATGAATTTAATTTTTTTATTTTATAATGTTCTCTGAGGTCCACTTATAATGTTATAAATATTATCGTCATATTTTAGAAATAATTTGACATTTTCAATCCTGTTTTTTAGCACTGTGATTAAAATGCTGCATTTTCAGGTCCCTTTTAAAACTTCAATGTAAACCCCCACTGCAATGATTGGGTAACATCTCTGCATATTAAATAAGTGTCAACGCCCCCACCTTTATGCTTGTGGAATTGTTATGAAAATCTTATGCACTTATGCAAAAGAAAATGTAAGTTGTTTAAAGGAGTTTTAGGGGGGGACTGGGTAGCTCAGCAAGTAAAGATGCTGACTATCACACCTGGAGTCACATGTTTGAATCCAGGGTTTGCTGAGTGACTCTAGTTATGCTTCCTAAGCAACCAACAGGTTGCTAGGGTGGGTAGAGTCACTTTGGGTTAACCTCCACATGGCTGCTATAATGTGGATCTCGCTCCGAAGTGATGTTTGGTGAGTGCTGTGTGGATGCCGCTGAGAATAGCGTGAGCCTCTACACACACACTAGGTCTCCATGGTAATGTGCTCAACAGGCAACATGATAAGATGCAATGATTGACTGTCTCAGATGCAGAGGCAACTGAGATTTGTCCTTCGCCACCCGGACTGAGGTGAGACACAATGCCACCACGAGGTCTTAGAGAGCAATGGAAACTAGACATGCCAAATTAGGGAGAAAAGGGGGGAAAACAACAACAAAAAACAAAGGAGTTTTAGATTATATTGGAAAACAAGCCAAAACACAGGGCGAAGACTACCCTCTCTCATCTTTCTATTCATTTCCATCCATCTTTAACTCACAAAGAAAACAAACTCTCTCTCGTATTAATAAAGCTGCGTATTGCCAATTTTCTTCACGATAAGAAATGCACAGTGACACATAAGTCGCGAGGCATCATGTTATACTTCAGCTGCATTAAGCATGCACGCTCGGAACAGAATGTGCCTAAGCTGAGTACAGTTTCAATTTCTCCCCCTTAGATCGTGACACTTCGTGCAATCATAGAAGAGGTGCTGACCGCACAGAGAAATGCCAGTTTCTGATTTTTTTTATTTACATGATGTGCTTCCACATTATTTGAACTTTAATAAAGCTATAACACATTAAATATACCTGCGTTCTGTCAGGCGCAAACTGCAATGCTGTTCTCACGCATCATTGTTAGAGTTTAATGTGATCTCATGTTACGTTAAATGAAATCAAACGACTATTCGACAACGAAAATTTTTGTTGACAATTTGTTATTGTCGATGCTGTAGATAACGTTAACTAATTGTTTCTGCCCTAATATTAAGCTTGGAAATTTTGTTGAAAACATTATAATACTCAGTACACATCTAACAGTCTGTAACATATGAAGCAATACAATTAACATGGATTCTCACACTTGTCTGTTGCGGCATTACTGTCGGGTCCAATACAGTTGGCACTGTATCAACTTTTAATTTAAGTCTCTCTGCAAAGCCTGTGCTGAACTGTGTCGGTTTGAAAAATAATCCACAGTAAAAATTAAGCAAACAAAGGCGAGTCTTACTGAGGCGATCCGGGACTTCATAAAAAATTATAGTCAGCTACTCTTTCCTCATGTTAGGATCATTAGGAATCAAATGCAAAGAGAAGGTTTTTCCACAACCTGGCACTGCACAACGTTTTGTAAATCTTTACAGGCATCTTTGCAGGAACCTCTTGATGCTCAAATAATCCCTGTGGCTCTCCCTGCTGTGCCGACTCTCATCAGCGCTCTAACCACAAAACTGTGGGTGGGCCAAAGAGGTGATGATGTCAAAGTAGGCGTTGACCTGTTTATACAGAGGAAGACTTGTGCTGATGTATTCATCTATTATGTAATAGAGACAATGTTTAGGAAACAAGTCTTTTAGGCGTACTGGTTTAAAGAAAGACTTTTTTTTAGACTAATTAATAAGTTTTGAGTTCTGAAATTTACAGTATGTTTTTATAGTACTTTGACCACTTATATGTCAACAGATCAAGGAAAATTTGATTTATCAATGCATGACACCTTTAACTGAAGCTCCTGACCCACATCTGCTGCCACATGACTCGGTAAATAGATAATATCATGATTAAGTAGGTGAACTCGCCTGGTGTACAGGTGATATGTACCTAGTAATTTATATATATATATATATATATATATATACACACACACACACACACACAATTTGAATTTGTTTATTCTAAATAAAGTATCATTTAAAATAATCATTTTCGGTTTTGGGTTTGGACAAGAATTTTCATTTCTGTGCAACACTAGTACATAATACATCAAATGCAAAAAATATAAATACCCAAGTATCTCCAGTTTACAGTTTGTACTCTTCAATGCATCAGAGATCAGCTTCACTCCTGAATCCTGCAGGTCATTGTTACTCAGATCCAGCTCTCTCAGGTGGGACTCTGATGATTGTAGAACTGAAGCCAAACTTTCAAGAGGCTGTTGTATTAGATTACAACCAACAAGCCTAGACAATGAGACAAAATATATTATGAAAGAAGATGTTAGTTCACAACACTTACTAGTGAGATTACAGATTGAAAATCTAAACAGAACAGAGTTAAATTAATTCCATTCACATTTTTGTTCTAGTTCAGAAATGGTCTTTGGGGGCAGCTTACATCAACCACATGTGCAAAATCGGTTTATTACACAATTGTACAGTTGCTGCCAAAAATATTGGCACCCTTGGTAAATATAAGCAAAGAAGGCTGAGAAAAAAATCTGCTTTGTTTATCCTTTTGATCTTTCATAAAAAAGAAAATCATAAAAATCTAACATTTAATTGAAGTAAAACAATTAAAACAGAGCAAATATCTCATTATTAAATACATGTTTTTCTCCAAAAAGCATCGACCATAATTACTGGTACCCTTTTATTCAATACTTTTTGCAACCTCCCTTTGCCAAGATAACAGCTCTGATTCTTCTCTTATAATGCCTAATGCGTTTAGAGAACACCTGACAAGGGATCTGAGACCATTCCTCCATGCATAATCTCTACAGATCCTTCATGTTGGTGGACTCCCCTCAGTTCACTCCTCAAATTTCTATTGGGTTCAGGTCAGGGGACTGGGTTTGCCATGACAGGAACTTGATTTTGTGTTTAGTGAAGCATTTTTGTGTTTGTTTTGGATCATTGTCCTGCAGAAAGATCCACCCGGGGCCCATTGTAAGCTTTCTGGCAGAGGCGGTCAGGTATTGTTTTTTTATCTGTTGGTATATGATAGAGTCCATCATGCCATGTATCCAAATAAGATGTCCATGACCTCTGGCAGAAAAACAGCCCCACAACATTAAAGATTCAGCACCACATTTAACCGTGGGCACTGGGAACTTCTTCATCTCTGTGTGCGCCAAACCCATCTCTGGTGTTTGCTGCCAAAAAGCTCTTTTTTTGTTTCATTTTACAACAGAACCCGATCGCATTTGAAGTTCCAGTAGTGTCTGGCAAACTGAAGACACTTGAGTTGGTTGTTGGATGAGAGCAGAGGCATTTTTTCTTGAACCTTCCCAGGACACGGACTTCAGGGGGTCTTCAGCCCCACGACTGTCCCCCGGCCGGCTGGTTCCAATGAGTCTAGAGGACACCTACCCAGGACCTCCTCCTCAGTCGTTAACCCGCCCCCTGCCGGGTGTGCGGAGCAAAGTAAGTGCTTTGAGTCTATTCTCAGCACCTCAGCCGCGGGTCGCCCCGTCGCCGAGATGAAGAAGGGTTTCTACAGCCCTTACGTCATCGTACCCAAGAAAAGCGGCGGCTTACGACCAATCTTGGACCTGCGAGTTCTCAACCGAGCGCTGCACAAACTCCCATTCAAAATGCTCACAAAGAAGCACATCTTAACCTGCGTCCGACATCTAGATTGGTTCGCAGCGATAGACCTGAAGGACGCGTACTTCCACGTCTCCATCCTGCCCTGACAGTGCCCCTACCTGCGGTTTGCGTTCGAGGGCCAGGTGTATCAGTACAAAGTCCTCCCCTTCGGCCTGTCTCTGTCCCCTCGCGTCTTCACAGAGACCAGGTTCTCAGGCACCTCAGCCGTCTGGGGCTTCAGGTCAACTGGGAAAAGAGCAAGCTCACTCCAGTTCAGAGCATCTCTTTTCTCGGGATGGAGTTAGACTCGGTCTCAATGTCCGCACGTCTCTCCAACGAGCATGCCCAGTCAGTGTTGAACTGCCTTGCCGCCTTCAGGCCAGGCACAGCAGTCCCCTTAAAACTTTTCCAGAGGCTCCTGGGGCATATGGCGTCCTCCGCGGCGGTCGTGCCGCTGGGGTTGATGTATATGAGACCGCTCCAACACTGGCTCCAGACCCGAATCCCGAGACGAGCATGGCGCCACGGCACGCACCGGGTAACAATCACCCCCGCCTGCCGACAAACATTCAACCCCTGGACAGACCTCTGTTTCTTACGGGCTGGAGTACCCCTACAGCAGGTGTCCAGACGCGTCCTGGTCACGACCGACGCCTCCAGATTGGGTTGGGGCGCCGTTTGCAATGGGCACGCAGCCTCAGGCCATGGAAAGGGGCCCAGCTGCGTTGGCACATCAACTGCCTCGAGTTGTTGACCGTCCTTTTGGCCCTGCGGAAGTTTCTCCTGTTAATTCGGGACAAACATATCCTAGTCAGGACGGACAGCACCACTGCGGTCGCGTACATAAATCGCCAAGGCGGTGTACGCTCCCGCCATATGTCACAACTTGCCCGTCGTCTCCTCCTTTGGAGCCAGCACCGACTCAAGTCGCTGCGTCCCACTCACATCCCCGGCAACCTCAATGTGGTAGCGGACACGCTGTCACAACAACGCTTGCCTGGCGGAGAGTGGAGGCTTCAACCCCACTCGGTTCAGCTGATTTGTGAACGGTTCGGCAAGGCCCAGGTAGACCTGTTTGCCTCCCGAGAGACCTCCCACTGCCCGCTCTGGTACGCTCGTTCAGAGTCTCCCCTCGGGGCAGATGCACTGGCACACAGCTGGCCGGTGGGGCTGCGCAAGTACGCATTCCCCCCAGTGAGCCTTCTTGCGCAGGTGCTGTGCAAGGTCAGGGAGGATGAGGAGCAAGTCACCTGGGCCTTGTTCTCGGACCTCGTACTCCTCGCGACATCCCCTCCCTGGAAAATTCCCCTGAGAAAGGACCTTCTTTCTCAGGGACGGGGCACGCTCTGGCATCCGCACCCAGACCTCTGGAACCTCCACGTCTGGCCCCTGGACGGGATGCGGAAGATCTAGCTGGTCTACCACCCACGGTCGTAGCCACGATCAACCAAGCCAGAGCCCCTTCTACCAGGCAACTCTACGCCCTGAAGTGGCGTCTGTTCGTCAATTGGTGTTCTTCCCCTTTATTTACTGATGTAGAATTGACCCTAAAAACAACTGGATGATTAATGTGACACTGTGATAATAATGTTTGTTCCAAAAGACTTAAAGGCTTGAAACTAGTTTATTAGATAATAAACATATAAATTATGACAAAACAGTCTGTGTGTTGGTGGGGATTTTTCAACGATTTTAGGGCATACGATTTGTACATAACGTTAGTTACGTCCAGTAGGAGGTGGGAAAGGACTGTTATGAGTGAGTAAGTCAGTCAGCAGACTATTCAACCATTTCAGTGAAAAAGGCTGCTTTATTCAGAAACAAACAATGCTATGGCTATCAATGTCAATCATTGCTATTTCAAGAGTGAATCCCGCACAAATACAGCGCTCTTTAGATGTGGGGTGGGGCGTTTACATTTTGAAGAGACATGGCAACTAGCCTATAAACAAACTTAACATAAATTATTGTAAATAATTAATTCACGAAATTTACCGTATCCATTTCATGCATTTAATCAGCTAAAATATCTGAGGGACCCCCCTAAGTCTATTTTTTACTTCTTAAGAGCACTGCTCTTCCCGCACCTGGTCCTCCTCTTTTCCAGATAAGCGAGGTAAAGGTCCTCCGGTCTGTCCGTCCTCGGTTGTCTCTGCTCCATGCAGCCAGTCCTCGTCCTCTGCAACGCGAGCTAACGGTCTCCCACCTGTTTGCTTGTCCTCTGCACTGTTCATCGGTGCTCCGCTTAATGAGCTCGAAATATTTTTCGCTTATGAGCACCACTCTCAAACTTTTTCTTTTAGTTATCCGCTATCTTCTGTGAGTGACTAGAAGCATAAATTTGAATAGACTACTAGAGTAGACGCATGCTACAACTGTTTCTCTACATTCTGATAGGTTGTCATATCATGCTTCCCACGTGGGTCACTTGTAAATTGGATCAATCGGCAGCCAAAAACATGAATATCAAGTGATTGACAGAAAATTCGACAAACTACAAAACAATGTGATTTTTTATTGGCTTATGATAGGCCCCGTGCATTAATGCGGGCCTGTATGTAAGATATATTTTGTCCCTTATCTCAAGTATCAGTGAATTGTAAATCATGTTTTCATTTATAAACAAGTTGTTTGATCATCTAAGCATCTGGAGCATTTCTAATTTTAAATTTATTTTTATTTATTTATTACTTAAAAGTGCTATGGAAAAACAAACTAAACTACTTTTAAAAACACCATATTTCTATAGGACTAGATTTAATATTCTGACTATACATGAATAACAGCACCTTACTGAATTGGAAAACTATTCACCTCAGTATCTCTAGTTTACAGTTTGGACTCTTCAGGGCATCAGAGATCAGCTTCATTCCTGAATCATGCAGGTCATTGTTACTCAGATCCAGCTCTCTAAGGTGGGACTCTGATGATTGTAGAACTGAAGCCAAACTTTCAAGAGGCTGTTGTATTAGATTACAACCAACAAGCCTAGACAATGAGACAAAATATATTATGAAAGAAGATGTTAGTTTAAACTGTTTTACCACAGTTTCAACAGAGATGAACTGGACCATTGAAATACCATAGTATTTTTTAGTATTGCTTACATTTTTCTTTTTTAAATTTTTATGCATTTTGCAGATGCTTTTATCCAAAATGACTTACAGGGACAATGCCCCCGGAGCAACCTGGAGTTAAGTGCCTTGCTCAAGGACACAATGGTGGTGGCTGTGGGGATCGAACCAGCAACCTTCTGCTTACCAGTTATGTGCTTTAGCCCACTACGCCACCACCACTCCAGATCCACTCAAAATACATCAGTCGTGTGACAGAAATTTAGGGATTCAATGACCCTCAGGAGGAGGAATATTTCAGGAAGAGAATCAGTGATGAGCATCAAGCCAGCAGAATCATCTAACACACATTAGAAGACTTAAAAGTAACACTTCAATGTCACTGTGCAAACAAATATATTTATATTGATTCATAAATTGTATTTTAAATTTTATTCACAATATGATTTTATATAGTGATTTTTTTCATTCATAATATGATTTTATATAGTGTTTTTTTTAAATATAAAACTCACAGAGCTTTTCTGCAGTTGTTCACGGCTGGTATCAGTCTTATTTTACCCTCATTTGTTGTATTATATTTCTTGAGATCTAATTCATCCAACACATCCTCTGACATCTGAAGCATGTAGGCGATTACTGAACATTGAGCAGGAGAGAGTTCACTTTTTGAGTCTTTCTCTGATTTCACAAACTCCTGAATCTCACTGTACAGAGTCTTATCTTTCATCTCCAGCAGACAGAGAAACAGATTGATGGATCTATCAGATGAAAGATTGTATGGGGCAGTTCTCCTGTCTTTAATTTTGTCTTTTATATATGCCATAGTTCTCTTAATGCTCTCTGAGCTGTTCTCTGTGTGTGTCAGTAGATCTTGTAAGAGTCTCTGATTGGACTCCAGTGAGATGCCCAGCAGGAATCGCAGGAAAAGATCCAGGTGTCCATTTTCACTCTGAAGGGCTTCATCTACAACTCCTTTCAGAAATGTATGCAATGAATGAAAAAACTTTAGTGCTTTTGTAGTAGTACTCGCATAACTGTGAAACCAGTGAAAAGCAGCCAGAAACTCCTGGAAGCTGAGATGTATGAAGCTGTAGACTTTCCTCTGATGAATCACAGATTCCTCCTTAAAGATCTCAGTGCAGATCCCAGAATACACTGAGGCATTAGTGACGTCAATGCCGCTCTCTCTCAGGTCCTCCTCATAGAACATGACATTGCCCTTCATCAGCTGTTTGAAAGCCAGTTCAGCAAGTTTCACAATCACTTCTCTGTTGGACTGCAGGAGTTTCTCTGGATCTCTCTCTTCATATTTCTGATTCCTCATATTGATCTGAATGAGCAGGAAGTGGATGTACATTTCAGTCAGAGTTTGAGGGATTTCTGCACTGTCATCTTGTTTCAGGATGTTTTGAAGCACAGTGGATGAGATCCAACAGAAGACTGGTATGTGGCACATGATGTGGAGGCTTCTTACTCTTTTAATGTGTGAGATGATTCTGCTGGCTTGATGCTCATCACTGATTCTCTTCCTGAAATATTCCTCCTTCTGAGGGTCATTGAATCCCTGAATCTCAGTTACACGCTTGATGTATTTGGAGGGGATCTGATAGGCTGCTGCTGGTCTGGAGGTGATCCAGATGAGAGCAGAGGGAAGCAGATCTCCTTTGATGAGGTTTGACATCAACACACCCACTGATGAAGTCTCAGTCACATCAGAAAATTTCTCACTGTCTGAAAACATCAGTGGAATTCTGCTTTCATCCAGACCATCAAAGATGAACACAACTTTACACTCATTATGAATCTTTGAATCCAGATCATGAAGTTCAGGATGAAAGTCCAGCAGAAGTTTGTGAAGACTGTACTGCTCATCTTTAATCAAGTTCAGCTGTCGAAATGGAAGCACAAACATGAAATCTACATCCCGATTTGCTTTTCCCTCGACCCAGTCCAGAATGAACTTCTGCACAGACACTGTTTTTCCAATTCCAGCAATGCCTTTAGTAAGAACAGTCTTTATTTCATCCGTTCTCTTCTCCTCACATCCTGGTTCAGGTAAGGGTTTAAAGATGTCATTGCAGTAGATTGGAGTGTCTTGTAAGTGTTGAGTTCTGGCTGTTTTCTCCATGTGTAAAACCTCATGTTCTTCATTCACCCCTTCACTCTCTCCCTCTATGATGTAGAGCTGTGTGTAAATCCTGTTCAGGAGGGTTTGATTCTCTTGTAGTTTGATTCCCTCAAATAAGCTCTCATATTTGTTCTTCATGCTGGTTTTGTGTTGGTCTTTGACTCTCTGAAGAACATCATCTACTGAATGGTGAGAATCCTGCTGCAGGTTTTCAGTCTCCTCCAGCATGACTGGATCTGTATCTTGTTGCCTGATATGAGTCTGACAGAACTCCACAGATCTGATTACCTTATATGCATCCCCACTATGAAGAAAATGAAACAACAAAAAGACAACTCAGTGGTCAGAATAACCCTTGGAGAAAATCAGAGATATTAATGTGACAGTGTGATATGAGTAATGTTGGATGAGAATATTAATCTCTCTAGCACATTATGAAAATGTATAGTGTTATTTCCATTGAGCTTCTTCAAAAATGCATCATTTGAGATGCACTAGAGTAAATCAAAAACTTTGTTTATACTAACAAAGGGTCAGAGGTCACTGCTCCATCACTAAATGCAGGGGGGATCATCATAGAGTCGTCACTCTTCATAGACACAAAGCTTGGTTCTGGAGATGCTGCTCTTTTTCTCTTCCTCCTAATGATAGTTACAAAAGACAAACAAAACCACATTTTAGATCTGTCTGTTGTTTCTCTTTGAATTTCTTTTTCTAAGTACTGGCTAGTGTCTTTATAGATTTAATGCACAAAAGTCACTTTGAATAAAAGCATCTGCCACATGCATGAATGGCTTGTATATTACCTGAAGTCACAAGTTTCTGCTCCATCACTGAATGCAGGACTCTTCATGTATTCATCATTCTTCATAGACACAAAGCTTGGTTCTGGAGATGCTTCTCTTTTTATCTTCCTCCTTATGATAGTTACAAAAGACAAACAAAACCACATTTTAGATCTGTCTGTTGTTTCTCTTTGAATTTCTTTTTCTAAGTACTGGCTAGTGTCTTTATAGATTTAATGCACAAAAGTCACTTTGAATAAAAGCATCTGCCACATGCATGAATGGCTTGTATATTACCTGAAGTCACAAGTTTCTGCTCCATCACTGAATGCAGGACTCTTCATGTATTCATCATTCTTCATAGACACAAAGCTAGGTTCTGGAGATGCTGCTCTTTGCATTTGGTGCTCATAAGCAGCACACTCTTCTGTCTGCTCACATAAACTTGTTTTAGAGGTAGTGCTCTCCTCCTCGCTCTCCTCGTTGAGACTCATTTTAGAGGCAGTGTCCCCAATTCTTCTTGTCTCAGACAGTTTAAGAATGATTTCAGACCTTTTTATGGAAACAAAGTAAAAAAATGAAGATACATGTAGACTGACCGACTGACTGATCCAATTTGGAGGGTTTTTACTCTTAACTGATTCAGTGCATCATCAGAAGAAAATAACCTCCAAATTAGGGATGTGCCAAAGCCGAATAATGACTTCAAAAGGAGATAAAGGATTCATATGAATAATATAAAACAAATATGTATGACTGATTATCCATAAAGCACAAGGATAAAGCAACATTTAATATAAAAATGTCCAAAATTACAACAATTATGAATCTGTGCAGCCAATTTTTCTAAAGTGTAAACCTTATGAATGAAAATGCACACATTGTGATTTCAGATTGGATTGGATCTTAACTCTGTTTGTGGTCTCTGTTAATTGTTTGCGTCTGAAGCTTGTCAAGTGTAACATTAGCTAAAGATACGACATCATATACACTTTCCACTTCTTGAAATGTCTATGTTAATATATTGCACGATTCACACATGATTCTCATGTATTTATTTATAGCTTAAACCAGAGTGTTAAGTAACCTGACCTGAAGTGATTTAACCTCGGAGCTCATCTTTCCATCTCTTAAAGATGACCACATTTATATCCACATCAGAGATTAAGGTAATAAACTGGTTAAGTCTTTATTCTGAAAAAAAAAAAGTTAAAATTCTCCATAAAGGAATATTCCTCCTTATGTAAACAAAGAATTTGAAACATGCTCCGTCTTCTTGAACACTGGTAAAGGCATTATATTAATGTATCATTGTTATTATTATTATTATTATTAAACTTTAAAATTACTTTTACTTGGACTGGTAGCTCTACCATCCCTGGGGTCACAAGTCTGACCCCAGGGCGTGTTGAGTGACTCCAGTCAGGTATCCTAAGCAACCCAATTTTCCCGGTTGCAAGAGAGGGTAGTCACATGGGTTAACCTCCTCGTGGTCACTATAGTTTGGGGCGCATGGTGAGGGGAGCGTGGGTGCCACAGAGAATAGTCTGGGCCTCCACATGCACTATGTCTCCACGGTAACGTGCTCAACAAGGCACATGATAAGATGCGCAGATTAACGTCTCAGTCGCAGAGGCAACTGGGATTCATCCTCCACCACCCGGATTGAGGTGAGTCACTACACCACCACGAGCAGAAGTGTTTGAGCTCATAAGGTTAAAGTGCTCGTCTGTTTCATTCTCCCTCTCTCTCCTCAACAGTTCCCTGTAATTTTAACTGCATTTTGGTCATTTTGTCTACTCGAGTACTCTGACTAATTACTTGAGTACTCGTCGAGTACTCAAGGGGCAATTACATGTTCATAACTGCATAATAACATGTCTGACAAACATCTTTGGCTACTGCATTGCATCTTGTTGTTCCAGTGTATCGTCAATTCATTATTATACGCTGTTATAAAATAGTATGTTACAAAATGTACAAAATTTTGCCTAATCAAAATATAATGCATCATATTTTGTCATTTTGTGAAGATTTTCTGCCCAAATCTGAAAGAATGTGCTCAACACGCATCTGTCTGTTATTCCTTCAGGTTACCATAGTAATCTTGTGTCCGGTGCTGGGGCAGCTGGGAAGGGTCTGCTGTCGTTATACAGAATGGGACTTCACTGATGCCTTGTGGAGTTTGTTTCGACACATGAGACTACACTCTGAATGGAGCGGAACACTTCAGATGTGGATTTAAAACATCAACATCAAAAGGTGTGTATGCAGTAATCTACAGCACACGTTGTCAGATCATTATAAATTAATTAATTTGTTGACTAGATGCTGCTTTAATAGAGAACAGCAGTATGTTAATCAACAAGACTGGGGGGATGCTAACATTAAGGCAAACTTCTAGCGATTAGAACAATGTGACAAAAATACAAGTCCTACCCAAATGTTTAAATGTCACGATTGTTACTATCTACGTATTTGCATTAGATTATATCCAGCTGGTCACGTTTATGCATTTGTTAGCCAACTAAGTTGCATATTTAAAGCTAGTGATATGAGAAAGCAAATTAATACAAGAGAAGAAAATAATCAAATCAGAAACACATCTGATTTCTATAAAAAAAAAAAAGTATCCTCACTGTAACACGATGACGTCAGATTGATCCCATTCTTGCACTAAAAAAGTCTAGACATGGCGCAACAAATACAGTTTAACAGAAAGTATGTGTCTGTCATGTTCTCTGTTGTCTTTTGTTTTGGTGCTTTTATGTTGAAGTTTCCTGTTTAGTTCCTGTTTCCTGTTTGGTTTTTGTAGTCCTTTGTAGTTCTGTTTTTTGATTGGTTTTCCCTTCATTGGTTCCACTCCCTGATTGTTTTCCCAGGTGTTCCTTGTTTCCCCTTGTATATTTAAGCTCCTGTTTTCCCCCGTCTATTTGTCAGTTATTTCATGTTTTTGTTTTGCGTTGCTTGCTCTGTGGATTTCGTTATTTCAAGTGTTCCTGTTTTTGAGCTAAATAAAGCTGCATATAGATCCTCTCCTGTTTCTGGACGTTACAGAATAACTGACCAAACAAACATGGATCTAGCGGCTGTTTTTCTGCAGTTGAGCCGAGCTAACCTCCCACTGACAGAATACTCACGTCTGTTTTGCACCCTTGCTCGATGCACTAATTTCACTGATGGACACCTCAAATCCATTTTTCAGCTCGGCCTCCTGGCCCAAGGATGGATTGAGCTGCCTGAGACCAGTGATTATACGTGGGAGAGGTATGTCAGCCTGATTTTGGAGACGTTTGCCCCTGTCGGAACCTCCAACAAGCCCTCACCTGCCACGGACAACAAGCTCACGCCAGTCACGGCCAACGAGCCAACGCCCACGCCTGCCACGGCCAACGAGCCAACGCCCACGCCTGTCATGGTCAACGCGTTGCCAGCCTTGTCCGTCCCAGCGCCAGCGTTGCCAGTCTCGTCCGTCCCAGCGCCAGCGTTGCCAGCCTCGTCTGCCAGGAAGAGGAGGCGAAGAGGAAGGGCTTCCGCACACCAGTCTCCGCCCTCCACGGTCCCGTCCTCTGTGCCAGAGCCAGAGCCAGCGCCTGTAGCCTCGACCGTCCCAGAGCCAGAGCCAGCGCCTGTAGCCTCGACCGTCCCAGAGCCAGAGCCAGTAGCCTCGACCGTCCCAGAGCCAGAGCCTGTAGCCTCGACCGTCCCAGAGCCAGAGCCAGCGCCTGTAGCCTCGACCGTCCCAGAGCCAGAGCCAGCGCCTGTAGCCTCGACCGTCCCAGAGCCAGAGCCAGAGCCTGTAGCCTCGACCGTCCCAGAGCCAGCGCCTGTAGCCTCGACCATCCCGAGCCTAATTCCCAGAGCTCCGCCTCTCGAGCCTCCCAGCGCTCCGCCTCTCGAGCTTCCCAGGGCTCCGCCTCTCGAGCTTCCCAGTGCTCCGCCTCTCGAGCTTCCCAGGGCTCCGCCTCTCGAGCTTTCCAGTGCTCCGCCTCTCGAGCTTTCCAGTGCTCCGCCTCTCGAGCTTTCGAGTGCTCCGCCTCCCGAGCTTCCCAGTGCTCAGCTTCCCAGTGCTCAGCTTCCCTGTGCTCAGATTCCCAGAGCTCCGCCTCCCGAGCCTCCCAGTGCTCCGCTTCCCAGAGCTCCGCCTCCCGAGCTTCCCAGAGCTCCGCCTCCCGAGCTTCCCAGAGCTCCGCCTCCCGAGCTTCCCAGTGCTCCACCTCTCGAGCTTCCCAGTGCTCCGCCTCTCGAGCTTCCCAGTGCTCCGCCTCTCGAGCTTTCCAGTGCTCCGCCTCCCGAGCTTCCCAGTGCTCAGCTTCCCAGTGCTCAGCTTCCCTGTGCTCAGATTCCCAGAGCTCCGCCTCCCGAGCCTCCCAGAGCTCCGCCTCCCGAGCCTCCCAGAGCTCCGCCTCCCAAGCCTCCCAGAGCTCCGCCTCCCGAGCTTCCAAGGACTCCGCCTTCTGAACCTTCCTTGGCTCCGCCTACCATGGCACCGCCCCTGGAGTCCTCCTCGGCTCCTCCCTGGCCTTCTGACCCAGTCCTGTGGCCTTCTCCTTGGCCTCCTGACCCTGTCCCAGTCCTGTGGCCCTCTCCTTGGCCTTCTGACCCTGTCCTGTGGCCTCCTCTCAGGCCTTTTGACCCTGTCCTGTGGCCTCCTCTCAGGCCTTCTGACCCAGTCCTGTGGCCTTCTCCTTGGCCTCCTGATCCTGTCCCAGTCCTGTGGCCCTCTCCTTGGCCTCCTGACCCTGTCCTGTGGCCTCCTCTCAGGCCTTCTGACCCTGTCCCGTGGCCTTCCTCTAGGCCTTATGTCCCACTCCTGTGGCCTCCTCTCAGTCCTTCTGACCCTGTCCTGTGGCCTCCTCTCAGGCCTTCTGACCCAGTCCTGTGGCCTTCTCCTTGGCCTCCTGATCCTGTCCCAGTCCTGTGGCCCTCTCCTTGGCCTCCTGACCCTGTCTTGTGGCCTCCTCCCTGGCCTTTTGACCCTGTCCTGTGGCCTCCTCTCAGGCCTTCTGACCCTGTCCCATGGCCTTCCTCTAGGCCTCATGTCCCACTCCTGAGGCCGCCTCCCTGGCCTCCTGACCCTGCCCTAGCCCAGTGGCCATCCCCTAGACCTCCTGACCCTATCCTAGCCCTGTGGCCTTCCTCTAGGTCTTCTGACCCTGTCCCACTCCTGTGGCTGCCTCCCTGGCCTCCTGACCCTGTCCCACTCCTGTGGCCACCTCCCTGGCCTCCTGACCCGGTCCCTGCCCTATGGCCGCCTCCCTGGCCACCTGACCCACGGCCATCTCCCTGGCCTCCTGACCCTGTCCCTGCCCTATCTGTCTCCTGGCCACCCCCCTGTTCTGTCATAGTCTTGTCCCTCTGTGCCCCTTGTGTCCCCTTGATTTGCCTTTTGCCCCTGGTGCCCCCCTGGACTATCTGTTTACCTTGTGCTCTATGGACAATTTTTTTTGTTTTTTTTTGTTTTTTGTTGTTTGTTTGTTTTTTGGAGCATCTGGAATCCGCTCTTTAAAGGGGGGATTCTGTCATGTTCTCTGTTGTCTTTTGTTTTGGTGCTTTTATGTTGAAGTTTCCTGTTTAGTTCCTGTTTCCTGTTTGGTTTTTGTAGTCCTTTGTAGTTCTGTTTTTTGATTGGTTTTCCCTTCATTGGTTCCACTCCCTGATTGTTTTCCCAGGTGTTCCTTGTTTCCCCTTGTATATTTAAGCTCCTGTTTTCCCCCGTCTATTTGTCAGTTATTTCATGTTTTTGTTTTGCGTTGCTTGCTCTGTGGATTTCGTTATTTCAAGTGTTCCTGTTTTTGAGCTAAATAAAGCTGCATATAGATCCTCTCCTGTTTCTGGACGTTACAGTGTCTCAGTATTCTTTTAAAATTCTTTATAATAAGACACATCATCTAAAAAAACAGCGCTCCTGCATGAGACACTGAATAAACAAAAACAAAGGGACACATTCGTCTGTTGTGCGTTTACACAGAAAACAAATGGATGGTTGCAAAAGTGTTCAGTGTGAACAGCCCCTTACAGTACGTGGAGGTGCTTTAATGTTGCGACTTGCTCTCTTATAAGCGTTTCTCAGATTAAACAATAAGTTGTGTAAATGCTTTTTCAGGAAAGATGTTCAACTTGGAAATGTGTGTCTCGAGATCCTCGCGTTCGGTTGCAGTCTATTGTGTTTCGTCTGTTTGAACAGCTCCTGGCCTGGGCTCATAGTCTGAGCCACTTCACCACAGAGTTCAGCCGAAAATTGCTACCCTAAATACAACTGTAATGTATTAACAATATGCTATTTCGATGTTATTATAGCTTGAGTCTGGGGTAGTATACTGGGGCATCAGTGCAAGTGTAACACCATTTGAACTATTGATGCGTTTGCCACCTCATTTTACTTTTGACTAAACATTTGAGAATATGGACCAACTAAAACGTTTTATTTAATATTTATTTTATGCACATTAGTTGAATGTTAGCTATAAATGTTCTATGCAATAATATAACAGTGCAGGGTCACAGCACCATTGTGACGCTATTGTCCTACCCACTCCATACAGGACTCAAACCGGCATCTACGGCATGTGCGCTAACAAGGAGGCTACAGCCTCTTGAAACTTGATTATTAGTTTGTATATTGATATTTATATATCTATTTCATTTTCAAAAGTACAATAGTTTCATGGTTCAGTCAGTACTGTTTATTAATACTAATAATACAATTCAGCATTATTTTACTTTGTGTTATTTTTTTATTCAGTATCAATTTTAAAAACTATCGGTTGAATAATCGGTTATCGGAAGGTATGGCCCAACTTAATTATCTGTAAAATCCACTATGGGTTGACCTTTATTCCATCAGGATCAGTGGATCAGGATAAACTCAGGGTTTGACATAATTATTGCGCCCATTATCTTTCGCGAAGAATGGAGGGTGCGTTGGAGTGTTTTGACAGTGTTTTGGGCGCTGGGTCATATCGCTATACACCATATACAATTTGCAGAAAGAAAAAACTGAAAACCACCACAAGTGCGAAGACAAAAAGGGGGTTCACATCATAATTAGAGGTTAATGTTACAAATAAATAAAGCAAGCTTGAGCTAATAGATTTTAACCTGGTGAAATGTTTTTCTTTTATCCATCTAACCGGACGCTCAACCATACGCACAGTGTACAGTGCCATATAGTCGCCCATTGAAAACATATTTCCACTGGGCTACAAGAAATATAATATGGGTTTAAACTACAGGTCCTTCTCAAAAAATTAGCATACTGTGATAAAGTTCATTATTTTCCATAATGTAATGATAAAAATTAAACTTACATATATTTTAGATTCACTGCACACCAACTCAAATATTTCAGGTCTTTTATTGTATTAATACTGATGATTTTGGCATACAGCTCATGAAAACCCAAAATTCCTATCTCAAAAAATTAGCATATCATGAAAAGGGTCTCTAAACGAGCTATTAACCTAATCATCTGAATCAACTAATTAACTCTAAACACCTGCAAAAGATTCCTGAGGCTTTTAAAAACTCCCAGCCTGTTTCATTACTCAAAACCGCAATCATGGGTAAGACTGCTGACCTGACTGCTGTCCAGAAGGCCATCATTGACACCCTCAAGCAAGAGGGTAAGACACAGAAAGAAATTTCTGAACAAATAGGCTGTTCCCAGAGTGCTGTATCAAGGCACCTCAGTGGGAAGTCTGTGGGAAGGAAAAAGTGTGGCAAAAAACGCTGCACAACGACAAGAGGTGACCGGACCCTGAGGACGATTGTGGAGAAGGACCGATTCCAGACCTTGGATGACCTGCGGAAGCAGTGGACTGAGTCTGGAGTAGAAACATCCAGAGCCACCGTGCACAGGCGTGTGCAGGAAATGGGCTACAGGTGCCGCATTCCCCAGGTCAAGCCACTTTTGAACCAGAAACAGCGGCAGAAGCGCCTGACCTGGGCTACAGAGAAGCAGCACTGGACTGTTGCTCAGTGGTCCAAAGTACTTTTTTCGGATGAAAGCAAATTTTGCATGTCATTTGGAAATCAAGGTGCCAGAGTCTGGAGGAAGACTGGGGAGAAGGAAATGCCAAAATGCCTGAAGTCCAGTGTCAAGTACCCACAGTCAGTGATGGTCTGGGGTGCCATGTCAGCTGCTGGTGTTGGTCCACTGTGTTTTATCAAGGGCAGGGTCAATGCAGCTAGCTATCAGGAGATTTTGGAGCCCTTCATGCTTCCATCTGCTGAAAAGCTTTATGGAGATGAAGATTTCATTTTTCAGCACGACCTGGCACCTGCTCACAGTGCCAAAACCACTGGTAAATGGTTTACTGACCATGGTATTACTGTGCTCAATTGGCCTGCCAACTCTCCTGACCTGAACCCCATAGAGAATCTGTGGGATATTGTGAAGAGAAAGTTGAGAGACGCAAGACCCAACACTCTGGATGAGCTTAAGGCCGCTATCGAAGCATCCTGGGCCTCCATAACACCTCAGCAGTGCCACAGGCTGATTGCCTCCATGCCACGCCGCATTGAAGCAGTCATTTCTGCAAACGGATTCCCGACCAAGTATTGAGTGCATAACTGAACATAATTATTTGAAGGTTGACTTTTTTTGTATTAAAAACACTTCTTTTATTGGTCGGATGAAATATGCTAATTTTTTGAGATAGGAATTTTGGGTTTTCATGAGCTGTATGCCAAAATCATCAGTATTAAAACAATAAAAGACCTGAAATATTTCAGTTGGTGTGCAATGAATCTAAAATATATGAAAGTTTAATTTTTATCATTACATTATGGAAAATAATGAACTTTATCACAATATGCTAATTTTTTGAGAAGGACCTGTATTTTTATATGGTTATAGTTTATTTTTATTAATAGTATCTTTGTTTATTTGTCATTGCTATCAATAGCCTACATGGCACATTTAAATAACAGCCTATGAATAATTATTTAAAAAAAACTACGGGTTCCAGGAGAGCGTGAACTCAGTAATTTTGAGTAAAATCACAGGCTTCGCTTATCCCGTGCGAATGCGCCACACGAAATTCAGATGTGGTGGGGTAATTTCTGAATCACACGAGGTCCCCAGATAGTACTAATCCCGTGCGAATAGGGCTTAAGAGAACAAGCAAGCAAGGTAAATTAATAATTACAAAAAATCGCGTGTACTGACAGTTCCCGTATTTACATTTGCACGTAAATATTAGCGGTAAAAAAAAAAAAAAAAAAAAAAAACAGCTTGAACTACATTAGTGTTGTAGGCTATTTAACAAAAGGCTTATCTGAATTAAAAGTAATATTTTTTATGTAATATGTTTAATATATGGAAAAGAGAGTGATAGCTGTGTAAGCAACAGAGAGATGTGGAGAACTTCAGGGTCTTCTACGGGACATTGAGAGCGACACAACAGCCATGCAGCACAGCCGGACAGGTATAGCAGTTGTGCTTCTTTTGATGAAGCACTTCTTTGAAAAATAGGACTCCATCTTCATTTGGGCAGATGTAAGTAGTCAAATAATCTTTTAAAAGACATGAAACATATTTTGAATTATTTTTAGGCCGTATTTTAAACGTGATAATCACAGGCTTTTATTTGTTTTAAAGACAACTGCAACAAAGCCATCATCCATCGAGAATGACATGAGTCTGCCAGCCACACCGAGACTGATAATGCTTGGTAAAAGAAGACTTGCTTATTATTTTGAGAAAGGTTAATTTTTTCCATTTGGGGTATGCCTTTTAAAACTGTGTAATTTGTACTTGTTTTTCAGGTAACACATTTCTTTCTGCAACAAATCGGATGGTGAGCATTGATGGAAAGGTGGCCTACATTTTGGAGAAGCACCTGGGTTTTGCAGATGCTTTATCTGTATTCTTTGGATGCTTCTATGTTTTCAACATAGAACACCAGGAGCCTGCCTGTGCGACATTGGAACTCATACAATGGTAAGTACCTCTCTTTGTTTATCTACATATTACTGTTAAGTTTATCACACATGTTTAGTTGTTATTTTAACTGAATCGTAGAAATATACTTTTTCACTACTTTGTTACTGTAACTATCAATTTTTATCTTCTGGAATACAGCACCTGTACAGTCTTGATCACCAAACCATGGCACACACTGTCATATCACAATATGGACGGACCATGTGACCATGGTTCGGTGATTAGAGTAGAGTGCATCTAATGTGACAATATTTACTCAAAAAATAAGATTGTTTAGCATCTGAGTAATTTTTCAACAAAATGTAATTAATACATTAATAGACAGTTAATATATGTATCCTAATATTGATTATGTATTAAAATGTGTTTTCCATTATTTAATTCCCCCCCCCCCCCCCCCATTCATTTTCTGTTGCCTAAAGGTTCTTTGTGAGGATAAATCCAGAGGATGGAACAAAATGCACCGGAAAAACCGGAGTGAGTCATAAGACAGGAGAAATGGTGTGGATTAGGTAAGACCACTGATCAATAATAAAGAACTGGATTTAAAGTGACGTAATTAAAGTGAAGCCACCGTGCCACCATATTGCTATGCCTAAACATTCTATTGACTTAATTTTTAAGTTATTTATTTAGACTTGGGAAAATGTCCTTATTAAAAATGAGAGCGAGTTCTGTTCATCTTCATTACAGTAAATAATATCAGATCAGCTGATGGACAAGACATCTCAACATATGTATTGCGAATGTCTATCAGGTGAAAACGATACAGAATACAGATTTACACATCGTAAGGTCTGTGCATACAACTTAATTTGCTTTGTACAGCTATTCACTGTGGTTATGTAATTGTATGTGTTAGATAATATTGTTTTATCAGTATACAGTAACTTAATGTATATGATTCAACAGTGTTAAAATAAAAATAACAGTTAAAGACAGACTCGTGAACGCGTTAGAGGTGCGTGTTGTAATATTTATTGCATTTGAATCAATTTCTGCTAATAATCGCACTATATATATATATATATATATATATGAGATCATGTTTAATATGTCATGCATAATTACATACATATAGTTTGTTAGGTGAATTACCTGTATTAGCAGTGAATAAATTACAGTAGATTCACAGGTCCTGGTGATTTATATATTGTTTATCCTGTGCTTATTGATGATAAACATGACAGACAGATATCCGCAGTGAAATATACTTTATAGACAAATGTCCTAAAACAAATCCTGTTTGATTGATACACAACCCACTGGGTCATTTTTGGTCAAAATGTCAGTCATTGATGCCCACTTGCGTTTAGGCCTAAAAAGATGGCCGCTGGAACACTTCCGGTGGCTTCACTTTAATGATTGCACATCCTTTATATTTCCCTTTCTGTCTCTCTGTCCTTACCAAAGTGTTTTGTGCCTTCTTCCTGCCTTGTGCTGTGTATTCCTGTCTTGCTGTGCTGCTTTCCTTTTGCTGTTATTAGTTTTGTTTTCTATTTATTCCAGTTTGCTCCAGTCGCTGTTGGTTTCATTTTTCCATTGTCGTTACACCACCGACTGTGTTGGACTGCCCTCATTTTTTTACCCTAGCTTGCCTCTCATTCCCTGGCTGTGAAGATAAGGACTGTTCTGCTGTTGCCGACCTCTGCCTCTCTCAATCTCCTTATGCCCGAGCCCTTCTGGTTTTTGTGGATATTCTTCCTATTCTCCCAAGTTTTTGTTTATGTTTGATTCATGAATTAACTTTTGTTCAGGACTTGGGTCATCATTTCACATTGCCTGACAGTTTTAAATGCAAAGTTTCCACACATTTGCAATGTTTTAAATAAAGATTTTGATATTTTGAAAAAATTGTGTCTGTTTGGATTGAATGTCAGTAGTACTTGTGTAGTTATAAAAGAAAATCTAGTAATTATAAAAAAAAAAAAAATATATATATATAATGGAATGTATATTTTGTACAAATTAATTAATATTTATATTAATAAAAGGATTACAGTAGTGTACTGTTAACCTAGGGTTTTTACAGTAATGGCACTGTATAATATAATTACAGTAACATTTAGTTACTGTAAAACTGAAATACGGTTATAGTACTGTAAATCTCAATTACAGTAACTTACTGGCAACAGTGTTGCCAGTAAGTTACTGTAAAAACCATTTGAAATGTCTAACAGTGTTGTGAGCCCCAGCACACATTACAAGTCTGTTTATCGGATAACTGTTCAGATTATTTATCGTTATAAGACATCAAGACAGAGGAGGACATTGCTTTAATAAAAAAGAAGCCTGGCATGGCTAGAGGATGCATTATCTGAAAACTCATCTGCCGATTGAATATATATATAGGCTATATATGTGGATAATTATTACAAATGCTGTCCAACAGCAGATTCAGGTTTCGAAAGGAGGCAGCTGTGTAATTTCAATACATCAATTATCAATTTCATCTTCCTCTTTCGTCAAGCTTTTTTATTATTATTTTTTCCAAGAATTCATAGTTTGTAACTTGTAGCCTAATTACGAGCTCCACACCGACATTAATGGTGTTTACAAGTCTGAATCTCATAACTGCAGTAAAAGCAAAACTTGTTTCAAAAGTTAAACCAGTTGTTAGATGTTGCAGATCCGAATTCTGTCAGACATTTATCAGTCACTTTGACTAACTAACATTTATCTTCAATCTTTTAGTCGGATTGTTTACATTCATAGCACTAGAAATATCATGAAATTTAAAACATTATACATGATCACTTTTAGTCTACAATATATCATAATAATAATAATACTAATAATAAACTAAATCAATGATCTAAATTCTACCAGTCTACGAGAATCACAAATCATCGTTTCCACCATTTTGGTTTCCTCGGGTGGTGTACACAGTCGGAATATAAATTTATGCGTTAAATCACCTGTAAACATCTGCAGAAACCCAAATTGCAGATGATTTTTATATGACAACAGTGTAAAATAAAAATGCCATCTGAACCTACCAGAAATACTGTCGTATTAATATTCCCAGTGTTTCGAGTCAAAGCCTCGGAATGGCGTCTCTTCTTCTTATTATTTACTTTCGGTTTTGGTTACCTGGATAAGGTGAAGTGATGAGTTACTCGCGAACGAGCATGCCGGCTCGTGCCCATCACTAATAAAGTCACGAGTTGTTTTTGACCAGAGGAGGGGAAACCCGTTTGGACTGAACGTCACATAATACTGGCAGATTATATTTTGTTACAGAGCACAAATAAATAAACATAAATGTAAATGTAATTGTTCTTTTGGGCTTGAAAACAACTTGAAAGTTTAAATGACTAAAGATTAAATGAAAGAAGCTTATAAGATGTTGTTGTGTTGCTTGATCAAAAATCAATGAAAACTTCAGTACAACTACATTTAATACATTTATTCATTATTACCAAAGATTTTCATCAGAAATAAAACATGACTTTTGTGAACAATGCTTATCAATTTAATTCAACAAAACCTCTGCAAAATATTTAATTTGAGTTCAATCAATCTTATTGACTATTCCTGCAAATAGTTCCAGTAAGGGAGGAACTTCCATCCCATTGGAAAAAGCAAATCCCAGTTTAATGACTTAATTAATTTCTCTTTCACTCCCTCAGGTCTGTGCGGAATTCAAAAGAATTACAAATGTGGGCCTCAAAACAGCCTTTATGACATGATGAACATGGCAACACCCTCATAAAAACAGATCAGACCTTGTACTGTAGATGAAATGAGATTATCCGGGACAAACTTGAAGAGCAGGTATGGTTCCTAAACTTATAAATACTACAGAATGAGTTGTTATCTGTAAATCATTTGAATAAACTGTTTGAGAATATATTACCTCTTACCCATAAAGTGAAATCATCATAAGCTCAATAATCGCAATATGACATTTTCCCCAAATCGTGCAGCCCTGTTCTAAGCACATTTCAGCTTTTTGTTCATACAATGCGTGCGAGTGTGTGCCATCGGGCAGCTGACCCTTTGACGGTCCAAAAGGCATATTTAGGCAGCATAAAAGTAATCCACATGACTCCAGTCAGGATGTTCATTAATATTTTTGCTGCAGTGTTGATCATTCATTGATACACATGTGAGCACAGCCTGACGGAGCATAATAAGGACAATATACAGATAGCCGTCCATCTTTAATAGAGGTTTGGGAGGACATTTTAAAGATGCTGCCTCAGGATGTGTGTAGAGCAGCGAATTGCATGTTATCCCTGAGCACTGTAAGGACATCGTAACGTGTTCTAGCCGAAACTACTTGAGCAAAACATAATTCAGTACGCACTAAGACCTTGTTTATAGTTGCTATTTATTTTGTTCAATGATTCAAAATAAACATGTCTCTATTGACTGATCACACATTACATGTTGGTCTTGTACGTCGGTTTCTCAAACCATTTGTAAAATGTTCTGTAACACGGTGTCATCTACTGGATTCTTGAAGATCAACAGGTATTTAAATTAATGCACATCACAGTATTAAGATGTATCTCGGGTGATCTGATCACATGTGTTCAGACGAGACATATCGCTGTTGGGCACACAAATGCATCTCCTGTGAACACTTGTGACATATAGCATCACTACATCATAAATGATTAAACCAGATAAATGTCACAAAAGACATAGAAGCTTGGAAAAATGGTACACCAGGTACAGCTCAAATTTCATATACTGTAATTACACATGAAGACACACTGAAGAAGATCCGTAAAGATCTCGTACATGTACATGTAAACTCTTTTTCATTTTTCAGGTATTTACTTTTATAGCCAGTTTCAACTCTTGATTTAGTGCAAGTAACACCAATATCTAAACTACTCTACCCGATTCAAAACGTCAAAAGAACCTAGGGTGTTTAATACAGATATAATAGTCTACAAGTTGCACAGTGTATGCGACGGGACATCTTACCTGTCCTCTTTTCCACTCTTGTTACAAGTGCAGCGAGTCATAGAAATAACACCACCGAAAAATGTGTAATGAGTGACTAAGTAAATCATTAAACAATTGGACATTTGGCAACGCTGTTATCAAACCTGTGAACTAAAGTCTTCCATCATCACAGTCCAAACACACCCTGATTCGTTTCATGCCCATCACATGACAGGGTGATGTCATCGCCCAGTATTCTCTGTCCCAAAGAGATTACCCAAAGGCCTTCCTCTGGACATGCCTCAAACATCTCTGTGTTTGATTGACACCTCAGCCACACCCACTGTCCAGTCTGAGTCGACTCTTTCATTTAAAAAGTTAAATATTGATGTAAATATTAACATGATATTAAATAATACAATGGTTTTGCTTGTTGCTTAGTGTGTCTCATTTGAGAAAATTGCTTCATATTTTAAATTATTCAGGTAAATAGTAAAATATAAAGAAGCAGAAGTAAAAAGCAAACTAAGCACAAAGTAGAGCAATAAAAGCAAAACAATAAAGAGCAGTCAATGGATTTTATTTTTATATGATTAGCTTTAATATATGATTAATTAAAATAATTGAAATTATATAAAAATTGCACAAAAAAAAGCTAAAAATCAAAAGTAAGCCAATCTGCCATATTGGATGATCCAATTTCTCCAAGCGGTCCGTCTCGGGCAAAATAGCCTCTGGAACTGTTAAAGACTGACTTGTCTGCACTTGTGTTTGCTTTAGCTAGCTGTACATTACCGGCGTCTCACTGTTGCTGTTGGTCTTACTAATGAACTTAAGAATTGTGCCTGAAGGCAGATAATACAACTATTTGATCCTTCTTTTAAAATGGCCTTACAGAGTGTGAAGTAGAGGCATCAGCTAAGTTTACAGACTAGTAATATCAATGTTTTTGCAAACAATGAATGGGTAAATTAATGAAAACTAAAAGACAAATAAAAGCATGTTAAATGGGAGTTTTTTTCAGCTCTTGACATATACTAACCACAGACATGCCTACCTACTATGTTACGCATGTCACTTTACCTGGTGCATGCCTGAAATGGAAAATAAATAATTCTTAATAATAATTATAACAACGTCCCAACCCCCTCCTCGCCCTCCACAGTTGGCATTACATTTACAGTATATTTGTGTGTTATAAAAAAATGTACCATTATGGTTATGTTTGCATCAAGGAGCTCTCCTGTTTGCATGGTGACAAATACAAGTACTTGTGGCTTATAACATCTTCATCAGAATACAGAATGCAGATGGTAAGCTGATGTTTCTGTCTCAGCCATTATATCAAACACAGCTGAAAGATATTTGGTTCATTAAATGAAGCTCAACATTGTCTATGTGTTTGTTTTTGAGTTCCACAGTATGCAATAGACTGGCATGTCTTAAGGTCAATATTAGGTAAAAAATGGCTAAATAGAAACAGTTTTCTCTAGAAACTCATCAGTCAATCATTGTTTTGAGGAATGAAGGCTATACAATGCTTGAAATTGACAAAAAAACTGCAGATTTTATACAAAGGTGTACACTACAGTCTTCAAAGACAAAGGACAACTGTCTCTAACAAGGACAGAAAGAGATGTGGAAGATGTACAACTAAACAAGAGGAGAAGTACATCAGAGTCTCTAGTTTGAGAAATAGACGCCTCACATGTCCTCCGCTGACAGCTTCACTGAATTCTACCCGCTCAACACCAGTTTCATGTACAACAGTAAAGAGAAGACTCAGGAGGACTTATGGGAAGAATTGCAAAGAAAAAGCCACTTTTGAAACAGAAAAACAAAAAGAAAAGGTTCGAGTGGGTAAAGAAACACAGACATTGGACAACAGATAATTGGAAAAGAGTGTTACGGATCATAACCCCATTGAGCTTTTGTGGGATCAGCTAGACTGTAAGGTGCGTGAGAAGTGCCCGACAAGACAGCCACATCTATAGCAAGTGCAACAGGAAGTGTGGGGTGAAAGGTCACCTGAGTATCTGTCAAACTGACAGAGGATTTTTTTGATGAGAACTCTTTGAAGTAGTTTAAGTAATTGTTCACGTTATTAAAGGGTTACTTCAGGATTTAGCATTAAGCTTTGTATCAGTAGAAAACCAGTAGTATTTTCGAATTACCCCCCCCCCTCATATCCCCATGAGACGAGAGATTTATTTATTTTTAGTCTGGAAAAAATCCTCAGATGACGCAAAAATCGTCATTTTGCGTCATCGGAGGATTTTTGGTCCAGAGGCTTAAAACTACAGCCAGTATTCCGCATGTTTTCACCACGCCCATATGGGGCGGGATCTCACTCACAGAATGTGAAGATAGTGTCAGCCATCTTTCTGTAGAAGCTAAGAAAACAGGCTCTTGCTCTGTGTAGAAAGTTTGTATACAAGTAGACTAATCACGATGGCGGAAGGTAGTTTTGAAGTTGAAATGCCAGAAGGGGATTTCGAAGATCTGTTGCGAGAATCTGATGCTCGCGCTACCCGTACGAGCCGCAATACAGCGATGAACAGTTGCGGGAGATGGAGGAACAAGAGGCAGCCGGAGCAGTTGCTGTAGCAGGGGAGCAAAACCTGCTTGGTGGTCAGGAGGAAGAGAGTGTTATATTATATTCAGACTCGAGTTGGGGCGGACTGGTGGTGTCAGTGCCCTCGCTGTGCGCCTATGGAAGCAGATATAGAGTCCTATTGCTGTCGCGAATTTCAGCGATACTGGACGAGATCGCTGAATCCGCTGATGAAACTGCACCGATAACATGAGCATAAACTGAGCACCCAAGTTTTGTATCACACATGGACAGTGGAGTCCTGGAAACTTATTTTAGGATCCCGAAGATAAATTGGAAACGCCAGCCAAAGCCCGCAGGGACAAATGGACGGCTTAGTGTAAAGTGAGTATTATAATTATAATAATTAAGTAATTATAATGTTCTTCCTTTGTAGTCAGTCAATTTATCAACTAACTCACGATTTATAGAGTCACAATGAATCAAAGCAAGCCTAGTTGTATCATATTTTCAGATACTGCCGCCTGTAACCGGTAGGTGTGGTTTGGGAGTGGCCTCGAGGGCAGCAAAGCAATTGCATTCTGGGAGTTGTTGTCTTTCAGCCACATGTGTAAAAAATACATTTTCTGCCTTTTCTCAGTCTAGAATGCTTCAAATTCAAAAATAATTTCACATTTATACTATATAAATGACCAATTTTAAATACACATTCATCTTCTCAGAGGTGAAGTATCCCTTTAATGTTCTGACTATACATTGTGATCAGTTGAATGCCACTTTGGTGAATAAAACTACCAATTTCTTTCCATAAGAGCAAAATCAGTAAATTATTCCAGTCTTGTGGTCACCAGTGTATATGTATACATGCCTATGGCCCTGACTACACCACACTTCAAAATCAAATTAAATCGAGAAGAAGTGTGCGGTTTGGGACGCACCTTTTGTCAAACCATTTTTTTTTAATTCCACTATTTTGATTACCTCAGATTGTTTGCACATCCGGAATATAAAGACCCGACTTGAAATCACCTGTAAAGAACTACAGAAATACATCATATAATATATTATAAACTCTAAACGGGAATATGAATACATTGTTGTATGAAAAATATCTCGTGAAACTAACTCAAAATGTACTGGCATTTAAATACCCAGTGTTTCTGGTTAAAGACTCACAATGTT
The DNA here is from genome assembly GCA_032164185.1 of Moxostoma hubbsi. NCBI lineage: Eukaryota > Metazoa > Chordata > Actinopteri > Cypriniformes > Catostomidae > Moxostoma > Moxostoma hubbsi. The sequence continues at coordinate 2,997,053 of JAVLUX010000012.1, forward strand.
TTTCTCTTCACTTTCGATTTTGGTTGTGACGCATTTATTATTATTTTTTTAATCCACCCAGATGAAAAAACGAACATAACTTCTCTGCCACCCTCTAGTCGAAAAAGTATTGTAAACTGAGAGGTTTATGTGTTATCATCAACAAAACACTGACTATTTGATTCATGTAAAATGCGTCAATCCAGTTGAACAATCTCCCTCTAGTGGCTCATATTTCGACAGGATCCTCTCTGCAGACTGTAGCTTGATGACGTACTGGATCTGATCCCATGCGTAGTGGATTTTGGTGACGTAGCGCATGTTTTGTTTTTTTATGCATTACATTTAGTAGATTATTATTTAGTTATTAAAGTGTTACACTGAGACATTTGTTTAATATATCTTAGCTTTTAAAAATGGTCATAACCATGGATTTCAAAAATTAATTTTCCTTGTTTTTCCTCTTGTCTTTACCCACAGAATACACATATATAAATTAATCAATACTCCTCAATATATTGTGCTCCTCATTTTAACATCTCCTCTGTACATAAATACCATGCGGAGAATTATTAGATTTTTTTATATTTACATGTTTTGGCAGGGGCGGACTGGTCATCGGGACAACCGGGAATTTTTCCGGTGGGCCGCTCGTGAAACAGGGCCATGGGCAGCCATAAACTGAAATGGGCCACAAAAGAGCTCCGCGATATGCCGAAGTGGGCAGAGATATGCAGATATGGCTGATGACCGGCTACTTCCGCTCTTACTGACTGTTGAGTTTCTGCTTCTCGGTGTCTGATTGGCTGTTTATGCTTTAGTTGTTGCCTTGCTTATCTAAATTAACCACTGAGACCTCTTGCTAAGAATGAGCGATGTAATTTTAAGTATATTAAATTTAAAAAAAAATGGTAAAAAATGAGTGATAAATAACATTATTGGTGGCTATGCTTTGTTGATTTTCTGACAAATCTATTGTTTGTTTTTTCCTTCAAGAAAAAAACTCAAAATGAGATCTTGGTTTTGAGTGGATTTTTTTGATGACATCACAAAAAAGACAGAAACATAGTACATGTGCTGGCTATGAATCTCCTGTTCGTTCAGTCCTCATCTTGTGAATTAAGGAGAAAGAAATTATATATATATATATATATATATATATATATATATATATATATATATATTGCTTGTTTTTCTTTGAAACAGACATTTATTAACAGAGAATCAATTTGAAATCATGTGAGCTTTCAGAAATAATTCAGTTATCATCATCCGGAACCATTTGTTTCTCCACTTCCACTGAAACCGTCTTTGGTAAAATGTCCAGCTGTTTCCCTTTACAGATCGTCTCGATGTACGGCACTAAAGCATCTCTGAAAGAGAGTGTAAATGTGAACAGATGTGCTTCATGATCTGGATCTGTGAACTCCAGTCTTCCGTCATCACAGTCCAAACACACCCGGATTCGTTTCGGTCTGTGCCCATCACATGACACAAGCTGACAGGGTGATGTCATCGCCCAGTACTCGCCGTCCCGTAAGCTGATGACCCAAAGGCCTTCTTCTGGACACGCCTCAAACATCTCTGTGCGTTTGATTGACACCTCGGCCACACCCAGTGTCCAGTTGGAACTGTCACCCACCTCTACGACCCAAGAGTGCTGCCCTGAGCTCATGACCTCTGACCCCAGAGTGCATGCATAGGGGTCAAAGCGTTCAGGAACAGCGGGGAGGAAAGGCTGGTGGTCCTCGAGATGCAGGACCTGATTGAGAGCAGGAGAAATGTACAAGGAGGAGGATGCGGTGTTAGGATCCAGTGTGACAGGAGCTAGAAATGGAGAGAGATAGAGAGAGAGAGATTGATTTGGGTTGAAATTATTTGAATCTAGCACATTGTAGGAGAATGCAAGGACAACAGTCAAATGAACAGATTAGCGGTCACAATTCAAAAATATTTGACTGCAAAATGCTGCGATTATCCAGTCAGAATCAAAATTATTCCAGAGAGACGTGTAATTAAATATGTTTTCCTCAATTTACAAAATCATGCAAAATCACACACTTTCTACACACACACTCACTGTAGGTCACGATCCTCAACATCTTCTTCCACACTTTGAATCTCAGATTGGCCACATGTTCAGACACATTAATCAAAGATCCAAACCGTTCCTCTGGTTTCTGTTTACACTGCCATATTCTACAACAGCATTCAACAAACATAACTGAAAAAACAAACAAAAGCATTGATATATAATAAAAGCAAACAATTGGATACCTTCTGGCCGTTTCTTCATAGCCCTTGAAAAGAACAACAAGTTTGTGTGAATTCAGAAAATTCTTTCTTTAATTTTGATGATCAGATCTCCAGATTACCTTCTGAAAGTCGACATCATCCGTCTTCATCCCTTCTTCAATGGCTCTGATGGTGTTGGAGATGCATTCAATGATCTGATCTATCTTCTGAGATTGCTCTTTCGTTGCCTGAGTCTTCTGTTGTTCTTCCTCTCTCAGAGCTGTGATCCTGCGCTCCTCTTCCTCCTTCAGGAACTGATGAAGCTTCTCAAACTCCTCTTTCATCTGTGTGTCCATCTGCAGAGCCTGAGACTACAGCAGGGATCACGTATTGAGACTCAGATGAATAGTTCACTCAAAAGTTATACACATCAGGGATGGCATGAGGGTGAGTAAATGCTGAGAGAATTTTCGTTTTTTGGTGAAATACCCCTTTAATATTTGAGAACAGGGAATCTATTAACCTGAAAATGTGCATTCACTGCCAGGCAAATAACACAGAAGTAAACAGAACCAAATTACATGTACAAATTATTTAAATATAATTATTTAAGATTGCATTTATTTTTATTATATTTTATTATTCAAAGCAACCCTGTCTCATGACAAGTCTGTAAAAGTCTTAGTACAAGATGGTTTGTACAAAAACATATGACTTTTACTCCCACAGATAAAAATAAATAAAGCAACAAACAATGTTGTAACAATGTTTCCAAACTTTTACACTTAATCTCAAACCGAAACCTAACCTGATGTTTACTTTCTTAATAAAGTGTATGATGGAAGACTAGCTCATTTATGAAATTCAGTTTATGTGTTGATTGGTTGGTTCCTTTTTTTTCTCCCTTTTTCTCCCCAATCTGGAATGCCCAATTCCCAATGCGCTCCGAGTCCTCGTGGTGGCGTAGTCACTCGCCTCAATCCGGGTGGCGGAGGACGAATCTCGGTTGCTTCCACGTCTAAGACCGTCAATCCGCGCATCTTATCACGTGGCTTGTTGAGCGTGTTACCGTGGAGACGTAGCGTATGTGGAGGCTTCACGCTATTCTCCGGGGCATCCACGCACAACTCACCACGCGCCCCATCGAGAGCGAGAACCACATTATAGTGACCACGAGGAGGTTACCCCATGTGACTCTACCCTCCCTAGCAACCGGGCCAATTTGGTTGCTTAGGAGACCTGACTGCAGTCACTTAGCACACCCTGGATACAAACTTGCGACACCAGTGGTGGTAGTCAGCGTCTGTACCACTGAGCTACACAAGCCCCCGATTGGTTGGTTTGTATGGGAATAAACATCCTCATATGTGCCAGATCTCACAGTATCTTATAATTTTGTTATTTCATGCAAATGATTTTGAGTTGTCATGAGATGTTGCAAAATCCTTTCTGACTTTTTTACATAAAGAGGGAAAGAAGAGGACAGTACTTATCTTATGGAATAAAATGACTTGGGATGCCACAAATGCACCCGGAATATTCCTTTAAATGTCCTGTAAAGTGGTTTATAGATATATCAGTTTGGTTGTTCGGCACATTGTTTAGTGACCTGATTGTGCTCAATGGCAGATTGACAGGTGTGTTTGATGAGGTCACATGTCCAGATCTTCTGTTTCAGCACATTGACTGAAGTCTCGATCTCCTCCTGCAGGAATAAACACACAACCTCATGTTCCTCAAGAATCTGTGACATGAGAAGAACACGCAGCTCACATGTACAAACACATGCCGATGTGATCTACATATATATGTACATGGATACAGACAGCAGCTGAAGGTCAGGGACATATTTGACATGATATGTTCTCTAGGTGTTACACGGCAAACACAAATACTATTAGCAGTACTGTTGAAATCCACTCACAAACACAGGTTCTAATGTATGTTGTGGTATTACAGGAGATTTACAGCAAACTGTGACTTGTTTCAAACTGATATTTTAGAAATATAGAGCATATATATATTTTTTTAGATGTAAAATTATTATTTACCATGAAAACTGACAGTTACATTTGTGTTGAATCAATTTTATGAAGAAGTTTGTATAGAAGTATTTAGTCTGTCCTGATTTAGTGAACATGCGTGTGTGTGTGTGTGTGTGTGTGTGTGTGTGTTTGTCTTCTTACCTTGCAGTCGTGCAGTGCGTCTTGAATGGGATAAATTCTGTGTCCTTCATGTGTGTCTGATTCTTCACACTCACTGCAGACTGGAGTCAGATCATCCAGACAGAACAGGGAGAAACTCTGACCGTGATCCCCACAGACGACTGACTCTGACGGGCACACAGACTTACAGAGACCCCCGTCCAGCGCCGGAGCCTCCAACAAATTATCCATTCAGAGTGAAAGAGAGAAGTAATGAAGAATAGAGAGAAGAGGAGAAACGCATGAAGTGGAGGAGAGCATACTGTGATGTGAATCTTAGAGTGAGTGAGAGAGAGAGAGAGAGAGAGAGATCAGTTTTCAGGATTGGTATATGTGTGTGTGTGTGTGTGTGTGTGTGTGTGTGTGTGTGTGTGTGAGATGTAGACAGGAGAGAATGTATGTGTGCATATAAACGTGTCAGAGATGAATTATGTCTGTCTGGATCAGGTAACAGTTGAACGCTGAACTCATCAAAACACTAAATCCTGATCTCTCACTCATACATCTGAACTTCAACTGTAAAACAGCAGACTGGAAACATGATTCATGCATGTGCAGACATTTATTGAAGAAAACCAAAATTACAAGACCAAAGTAAACAGGATGTTTGCACACATATAACAGGATATAAGAGCAATGATGCAATGATGATGAGTGACAAACAGATTCATTACTCATGTTTCAGATGGTCACAGATGAGCAATCCCAAAGACACAAAGCACCAAACTTTCAGCATTAAAATTATATATATCATATTATTATGTGTATGTGAGCGAACGGGACCAAGAAAAACAGTTGCAGTCCTCCATTTGGCCATTGTAACGAGAATAAAATCTAGATCCTAATCTCAAAGTCAGTAGTTTTCTTGATTGAACAGTCAATAGCAAATACATTTGCAGAAAATGTGAACAAACTTCGTGATCACATTTCTCAGTCAAAAAATAATGAGTACTTTTATTTCCAGACAGAAAACAAAGCAGTAAATATATAGCTTTGGTTTGTGGATATCTAGTTTACTTGCTGCTAAACACTTCAAACTAAACTTTTTGATATTCAGATTAACAGGGATCTGTCGAACATTGACAAATTCTGTGATCAGTTGATTTAAACTACATACGTACTATTGAACAGAGATACGTTCGACAGTCTTGGTGAGAAAAAAGATTTCCCAACAATTAAGCAGGATTATACATGTGCATTCCCTAAATTTGAATGCAACAGATGAAGTTGACACCATATCCCTAAAATAAGTGGGTTGAGATAGCCCATAACCATTGTTTCTGCTGTGTGATTGTAGGAAGTCCATTTCCTACAGGAAGTCAGATGGACAGGTACCGATCATACCTACTGTAAACAGCACATTCAATTATTTCCATTTCTACAGATATTCATTCGTTGAGAATGTCAATCTTCCATGACAAAAATATGAATATTGCCACAATAAAACAAACACAAATGATAATCGAGAATTTGTGTCTTTCCAGGAAAGATGGCTTCTGTTCAACCAGTTCAACAGTCGGATCATTGTTACCTGGGATTATATGCAGCGTAGACGAGTGATCTTCTGGGATTACAAATGGGAAGAGTTCCCACACAGAGGGGACTCCAGTAATGCTTGCAATATGTGAATTAGTCCTAGCATTAAAAAAAGTCACATTCCTCCAGAATCTGCCCTTCTGGTCATAATCATCCTCCAGCCGCACTCGCACTACTTCAGGATTCAACCTCATCTTAAACCCTAAAGGAGTGTTCAGAAAATTGTACATGTCACCATCACGTCTGATACCCCAGAAGTCAATTTCAGGTTGCGGAACAGGTTTTTCCAACAATCCAAAACACACTCCAAGGCTCCAGTGTCGACTCTTTCCCACCTCAATTTCCCAAGTGTAAACGCCATCACCGTAACCAACACTCCCCAAAACCATACGATTCCTGTGCAGAGGAAGAGGGTTCAGGTCATCCTGCCTGTAGGAACATAAACTCACAGAGGAAAGGTCATCTGAAACACTGACGTTTGGTGGAGCTGTGTTTGGATTCAGGATTACAGGGTCTGGAAACATTAGAAGAAAGACTCTTGTTAGTTAACCTTTGCTTGGTAAAATCGGTTCTTAGAGTTTTTGCTGCATCAGAGAAAGTTACAACTGCAGCGATTTCAATGGGATGGGCCGTCAGATAGATGTAGAGCCTCTACGGAAGAGGATAAATGGGTTGGCGAAAGTGTCACTCCATTACTGTGACAAAAGTTGAGAATATTTCAACATTTACATCAACACTCTAATGTAGGCATCCACTGACTAATGAGAATCTCAGAGAGGCTGGTCCAGTTTTGCTTTTAGAAACCCTATTCACTGTATCCCAGTTTCGAATGCTCAAAATAGAGCTTATGCATCTGTCCAACACTCCTTGAGAGCACTTACAGTAAATTAAAAATATGTCTGGTACTTACAGTAAGGACAGGTGTCTTTCATCTTCTCCAATACATTGTACTTCAAGTTTCCCAAATGTTTAGGAATATCCATGAGAGCTTCTGAACTGATCTGTGCATCTGGGAGTGTATTCTCAATTCTAGACACACACATGTATACACACACCTCAGAGTAAGGACTGTTCTTTATGGAGCCTGTATACTTAATTGTAGCCTGATATCTTGAGAATTACATGACTGTGGCAATATTTTAGCTAAAATAGTATAATGAGACGTATTGCAGCAGTTCAAAGGTGAGTGGCTCTAAAAGCGAGTAAAATTTTCTCTCAATCAAATTAGGTTTTTAAGGTTAATGCCATATTGAGTTTTAAATCAACAAAACTGACCTCCCCACCCAAAACCTTAAACTTAACCGATAGTGTCCGAAAAAGCAAACGTGAGATAAAAAACAAAATCACGTCATTTTGTGGTGCTTCAATGACATTTTGAGCCCACGTGTGACTCGCATGCTCTTCAGTACTCATATCCTGCTCATTTACATCGCAAGTGCAACGCGGTGAGCTACCGCACAATTTAATCACACTCGAACAAGCCTGTAAATGTAGTTGATTATGTATTGCACATGTTAAAATTAGTCATAAGCTATTGTATAACTGTTTAAATGTCATAAGATAGCATTGTGTGAGGAACAGGGCAAAAAGTGTTTTTGACCTGATAATGTGACTAAGGATTGACACCTGTGGGACACCTTTGGTTAATCACCACTAAACGCTGTTTTGTGTTTGCAGTGAGAGCAGGGAGGGATTGCAAGGGCAATCCAGACACCCAGAGGAGAGAGAGATGCCGGCATGTGCAAAAAAAGCCATGTACATTTATTTAATGTACAAAAAGCCATGTAAAAATCATATTGCAACAATGTATTTATAGTACCGTTTCTATGAGATCAGGTTACTTAATAAAGTTCATGAATATTTCATTTAGGGAATAAAATAAATACCTGTTCAGTATACTGTTATAATTCTGTAAGAATACACAGCAAGGCAGTGAAATTAGCGATGGTTGTAAAATAACAAACAAAATGTAGCCAATACAGAATTTGCGAGTATGTGAAAAAGAAATGTCACTTCCAACCTGAAGGAAGGTGATGTCATCATCCTTTAATGCGTCTTCCACCTCTCTGACTCTCTCTGACAGTGACCGTATTCTTCCTTTCTTTCTTCTCTCCATCTTTCCTTTCTTTTCTGTCTCTTCTTTATTTAGAGCTGCTGTCCTGCTCTCCTCCTCCTTTTTGAGGAACTGATGGAGTTTCTTAAATTCCTCCCTAATTCTTCTTTCTGTCTGCTGAGCTTGATTCTGTTGGAATTTGGATAAAATAAAAATTTATTTAAAAAGTGTTTTTCAAATGCCACATTTAACAAATTATAGTTATTTGATCATGTGCTCATTTTCAGTCATGCATTCAGATATGTATTTGATTAGTTTTACTTTGGTTTTTACTAAATAATGGTTGTCTCTATTATAGTTTGTCACCTGAATGAATTTAGAGAGTTTGTCATCCACTGCTGTATCGTTCTGTAGTGTAAACAAGATCCTCTCAGTTGGACAAAGAGCTGCTTTTAGCTTCCCCTTTGAAAAGAATCCCACAACTATTCAACATTTTTATTCAAACTTTTTATTTGTATGTACTGAACTGTCATAAAAAGCATTATAAGACATAACAAATGCCACCGAATTAGCTCAAAATGTACAATACAAATTATAATTATATAATCTATAATTGTTAAAATTAATAAGCAATATGTGTAAAAAAATGAGTCAAGAATTTTGGTGAATAGGCTTATTTTGGTAAATCTAAATCTTAATTTTTGCAGCATTATCTGACATAATTGGCCTTTGAATGCATTATATGGTAATTGCAAAGAAATCATGCGAAATAATATTATAGTTTTTTTTTTAGGTAAGCATTTTAATTTCACAAAAAAATTTCATCAAATTAATTTGTGCAAATGTTTACTAAAATGTAATTGATAAAACTTAAAATATTTTGTTTTATTATTTCATTTACTTAAACTTTAATTTTGTTATGATATTTCAAAGCATAATCTTAAAGGTGCAATATGCTGGATTTTTTATGTAATATTCGCCTTTTGTTTTTGCCAATGTGTGAACGGCTTGTAACGCAACTTAAAAAACGAGCCCTTCCCGGACTTCCTAGGTTGCCTATTAAAGCCTGTAGACTGATTTTCATGTGAAAGTAGCGGGTCGCTTTTGCCAGGAAAATCCAAAGGATGTGAGGTTTATGCGCACTCCCTTGCCTCAGACAGTAATCGCTTCAGTTCCACTATTCAACAGCGACAACAAACTGCAATACAAGGTAACATTCTCTTAGAGATGAACCCAGCAAACGTCCGGCTCCAAGCACAACACCGACTCCTATACAAACTCTGAGTAAGCCAAAAAAACATTTACTGAATCACGTCTGTCTAAGCGGGAATGTGATCATGGTTGAGCGAAAACTAGAGTGAACATCAAAACTGACCCTGAATTGACGTTCTTCTTATTGGACAGGAAACTTACAAAACTGCAAAGCATGTGAAATATAGTGCCATAGTGTCATTTTAGCTAACTTGATCTTGCCTGCTAATGCTGATGAATTTCATGCTACCTTGCTCGTAACTTTCAAATAATTTAAAGATCTTCTCTTTATGCTAAAAGTCAGGTAAATGTCAATGTTAATCTGTAAATATTCAGCAAGGTATACCACAATAACACATGAAATCAATGCTAGACAATGTTCAAGATAATGCTAAAAGCTCCATTAATTAGCGTAACGCAACTTGTTTATACAGAAAATATATATATATATATAATCTATTATTCTAATACAATAGTGCATCGATATATCAAAATGAATACTGAATTGTGTCAACATATTTATAATGTGCAGTCTATTTTAGACTACTGTCATCATCCACCAGATTTAGCTAACAGCTATTGATAAAGCTGGCTAGCTAGCTAATGCGGATATAGGCTATCGTAAAAATGCATTCAATGTATCATGCAAAGAAAATTGATCAATTCAAACTACAGCCTGGCATAGTCAGACCGATATCCACACTTTGTTTTAGCCCTGTTCCAGCACTGGCGTCACAAATATAATATACAGTCTCAAAGTTTGTAGTAAAACAGTCATAACTGTGTAATTTTAATGATGCTACCTCATCTATCAGCATGATGCCGGTGAATCACGTTCAGTCTTTATGGCGCATGTGCGAGAGCGCGAGCAACAGGCTGCAGTTCCCTTAACGGCCACAGGTGTCATTAAAAATAAGGGTTTCTGAATCCTTTCATTTTAATTTTACTTTTTATTTTTCGGAGCGTCAGCGTAATTATTTAATAAAGACATAAATATGTTAATAAATAAATTTAATTTTGATTACGTTGATTTGATTTCCTCCCCCATCCCCCACGGAATCTCCGCCCCTGACTGTATATAAAACAGCATATTCTTACCTTGCGTTGTCGTACAGTCTCTTTTAGGGGCTGTATTTTGTGGCTCATGTGCTCATGTTTCTTACACTCTGAACAAATCGCCAGATCGTCTGTTTGACAGAAGAAATGAAGCTTCTCTCCATGTATCAGACACTCCTGTCCTCCATCCCTCTTTCTCTCCGCGCTCTTCTCTCTCAGGAATGTCTCGCAGGTGTTCCGAAGGACCAGATTGGACACCGGTGTCTGTGGAGACACCTGTCGACAGATGGGACAGTTTCTGGAGCCGCTCGAGGTCCAGTGATCTTTATTGCACCGACGACAGAAACTATGACCGCAGCTCAATAACACAGGATCATTAAAGACCTCAGTGCACACAGGACATGACAGATCATCCTCAAGTGCCATTAGTGCGATAAGGAGAGTGAAATGATGTTACCAGGAAGTGGAAAAACTCAGAAATAGTGAGTTATTTCACAGAGAGCAAATGTTAGTGAACACAACACAGCACAAGAGAACCGCGAGACAAGAGTAAACAAAATACTTCCTAACTTCTGTCCAGCCTTTCTGTTTTATGAGGAAATGAGATGTTAAAATGTGATTGGTTGAAGTAGAGGCCTGAGTAGACGAGTGATTAAAAACAGACACAGACCACTGACTCTTCAAAATAAACACGAGAAACGTGGCCGCAAAAAGTAATGAGAAAGGTTGCAGACTTTTTAGTATTATAACAATTTGAACACTATAATACAATGATAAAAAGTCACACTAAGCATAGCATAGTAATAAAGTCTCTAGATACAAGGTTGGAAATTCAAATACCTTATAGTGGCGCTTTAAAAAAAAAAGTGTTTTTCAGATGCCATAATTAACAAATTATAGTTATTTGATTAGCTCAAAATTTGCTCAAAATGTTCAATACAAATTATAATTATATAATCTATAATTGTTCAAATTAATAAGCAATATGTGTAAAAAAAAAAAAAAAAGATACTTATTTTGGTAAATCTAAATCTTAATTTTAATCATAAAACCATAAAATATTTTTTATATGAGGTTTATATGAGTATACAAATACAATATATATTTATTAGAATGACAACTTTATATATATAAAATGTTAATCATATAGTGTCCAACTTCCCTGCTGGGGAAAAATACAAATCTGAAACCCTCAAAACAATTCTAGTTTTAATAGTTATAATAGAAATGATGTTGGTTTTTAAAGGAATACTCCGGGTTCAATATAAGTTAAGCACAATCGACAGCATTTGTGGCATAATATTGATTACCACAAAAAATTAATTTAGACTCATCCCTCCTTTACTTATCTACTTTAAAAACAAAATGCGAAAATCTGTGTTCCAGTGAGACACTTCCAATGGAAGTCAATGGGGACAATTTTTGGAGGGTTTAAATGCAGAAATGTGAAGATTATCATTTTTTAAAAGCACTTACATTAATTCTTCTTCTAAAACTCATGCAGTTGTTTAAATCATCATTTTTACAGCCAGTTTAAGGTTTTAGGGTTTGTTGATTTACATTGTCATGGTAACAAGTTGTAGCATTGTCTTTATCTTTCCACAGATGTGGTCAGTGCATGATGTAATGACAGTAAAATCATGTTAACACACATATTGTTTATGTTTTGTGTCTATAATTTTGAAACAGTATTTTAATGTTTACAGATTAAACCCCATTGACTTGCATTGGAAGTGTCTCACTGGAACACACATTTGTGCTTTTATTAAAGAAAAGGAGGGACGAGTCGAAATACATTTTTGTGATAATCAATATTATGCCACAAATACTGTCAATAAAACTGAAATATTCCTTAAATGTGTGTCTGTTTATTAGTAATGTTTTGGCTTCTTTTGCATACCATTATGGACCAACACAATACAACAACGTCTGTAATTTAAACCAATACTTATCAATAATTCCTAATGGAACATGGGCCAAAACTCACTACACTCGGAGTGGTATATTCATTGAAACCATTAAATGTAATTTATAATTTTTTTGTTGTTCAGTATATGCTATCAGTGATTCTTAACCTTTTTGACTCTTAGGCCCTCCAATGTCCAAGACAATATCTGAAGGCCCCTTCGCCCATATTGTTAAAAGACGTACATCTCTGTATTTTAGTATATTGAAGTTTGCTCTTAAAATAACATTTCTGTCAGTAATAATTCCCTGCAGGTATTTTATTCTATCATTGAAGTTTATTTTGATTAGAGTTTTTACACTGCATTTAGATGTCCTCAGCGAGCTGACTCTATTGGTGCTTCGAGGGCTTCGAAATAGTGAATAATTTTCCAAAAGAAACTAATTCAAGAGTCATAAAGCATTGATCCTTTCTCTACTGTTTGTTAGAATCTGCTCTACTCTTAAAATTCAGTTAAGTATCTTGGCTCCTTGATCGTCAATCGCACATAGTTTTACGTCATTTGTCACTTCAGACAAAAAAGTGTTTAGGTTTGCAATATTAGTGAAAAATATATATAAGGACTTGTTAAAAGGTTAGCGAATCAGCCAAATCCTGTTTTGCAGGATTCTGTGAGGGATACTAATATTATTTGGAAACTTCAGCAACGTTCTGGGAAAGTTAGTTTATGGTTTTATAAAAATATAACCTAAAGAGAATGTTCCTAGAACATTAGGAATTGATTTCCCAAAAAATAACCAAACAGAAACCATATGCTAATGTTAGGGGAACGTTTTGTGTTTGTTGGGCTGGTATGAAACAGGGGCAGAGCAACAGGTGTGCAACTGCCACCCAAAACGTAAGCTTGGACAGAATAGTCAATTCCAATGACTGTAACAATACCCAATGTGTTACAGAGTCTGTCTAAGATTACAAGCACACTCTCACGACTGAGGACATGTTTATGCTACTGAGTTCGGATTTATGCCTCATTATTCAGAAAGGCATGTGTCCATACAAGCAACATAAGTAAATTAATTAATTAATTAGCCCTAACTCCATAGTTTGAATGATTATAAGAATAATACAAATTTTGATATTCTCAATAATAGTAACAATATAAATAAAACAATAAATAAGTACGTTTAAATGTGCAAATTGTTTACAATTTCTTCAGATGTTCATTTGCAACAGAGAGACTTATGGGTATTTCCCTGTACCTCTGTACTCCGACGATATCCTGAAGGATGAGGCGGACAGTTTTCTGCACTCGCAGCTTGGAGTGATGGATGAGTCACATGACCAAACTGCTCTGATTTTTCGTTTCTCTTTATGTTGTTGATTATTGTATACGTGTTTTCCCTGCAGTGAAATAATGTTGATTCTTTTTGCTTTATTTATAAAAATAATTCTTGAGTGTCAGATGATGTTTCTTGAGCACTCACTTGTGCCATCATGAACAAAAATGAAAACTTAAACAAGCATCAGTCCATCAGACTAATTAAACCACACTCATTAATCATTACGTTTTTAGGACGCTATGTCAAGTTGAGAACTTATTTAAAGTCTTTGAACGCTTGCCGAGCCCCAATACAACTGGAGTTGTGCTTACTTCCCCCAGCTGGCTGAGACTCGCAAAAAAATGGTGACACTTCAAGCTTCAAACTGATTAATTCGCTATTTGTGTGTGTGTGTGTGTGTGTGTGTGTGTGTGTGTGTGTGTGTGTGTGTGTGTGTGTGTTATTTTTATATAAATAATCACACTGAATAAACATTTTCAATTGACAGCCTTTATAAAATCAAATATAATACACCATTTTTGAATGGGTTCAATCTGTGTTCAGGTGTTTATGATTAACCTGTTGAGACATTTTGACTGGAGAGATGCTGAGAACTCTGTATGATCAAGAGATCATGTGCAAGATCATCGCTGCTGTGGATGACAAGTATGTTAAACACTCGCATGAACACATGTACACACTCTGAGCACATCAGCAAACATGACCTGCCCACAAATATACAGCTGGGAGAACATCTTACATATACACGGGATGTGTATCTCAGGGTGTTGAATACGAGTCAGATCGAGGTGTTGGACATTGAGATGATGCCTGGATACAGCGATCCGTATCAAGGCAGACCGCTCACTAAAGGAGACCTCGCTGCTACTGGTCTCATTACAACATCTGGACGGAGGTGTGTGTGTGAAGAGACTGGCAAGCAGATGTTCATTGGCACACTTCTGATGTTCCTGTGCAGACAAAAAATAAAATTTCATCAATCAGCTGAACGAACAATCAGTGTTTCACTTCAGCACGAGTATATTCAATGGTCCAGTTTTTTCTTCTTCAAGATGATATGCTATTGTAAACAATGCATCCTTAAATGATGTATTATTTGTATATTAAATGTGTAAATAAATTATTTATAATAGCAATAATGTATAATCTGTAGATTGTAGATCATGGGCTGAAGATGTCCCTGGTGATTGAAGATGATCTGCTCTTTGAGCTTTTATTCAAACAACGCCTGCAGAATCTAATGCAGGAGATCCAGATGCAGGGGCTAGACTGGGATTTAATGTAAGAAAATACATCTGAAATGTCTCCCATCCACACCTCTCAGTGCCCTCTGGAGTTCACATTACACTCACTTGAGAAATGAAAGTGACGTATGGTTTAGTTATGAGTAAAACCTTTGTTTTAACGTATCAAAATTTAATCAATACATATTTGTTTCATGTAGCTAATGTCTCTAAAATGTGCTTTTATACCAAAGTATTGAACTGGATTTACCGCACCAGAGATAAACTTAAATTTGGTGTTTTTTCGCAAGTTTTATGTTCCACAGTAGAACTGCATAAATTGTGACAGATTTTTTTCATTTTTGGTGAGCCATTTCTTTAAAACATATCCTTGCATTCTGTCCTTGTTTAACTATGTCTCGAGTGGATTAAGGCCCTGGGGTATTTTCAGACAAGACGGCTTATAGGATCTCTGACAAACTCTGTCATAATCCTTCACAGAGGGAAGGCCGTGATTCATTTATAAGAGGAAAAAGCGAAAAAAAAAGAAACAAGCCAGGCATGTAATGTAAGTGACACATTTGCCAGATGCTTCGGTTGTTTTCGATGAAATGGCCAAGACTCTGTGTGTCTAATATCTCTCTCTTTCACTCATCCAAACGTAATAGGATTATGACGTCGGGTGTATAAAGATTAGATGGTCTGCTTGCTACATCCACACAGATAAACAGTTCACTTTATCTCTGAACGCATGTAAACCCTCTCACACATCGACAGGTTGATACAAGACACTGTCTGCTGTTCGGATTTAACCATGTAATCTCTGAACGGGGTGAAAGTGACGAAACGCAACAACACCGTCGAGATCCAAAAGGTGCAAAGTAGGAAGTGAAGCTCATGGTCAGTTCACTTGTGATCGACGCACTTGTTTCTGAGGACAGCAAGACACTTGAGGTGAGGTGAGGTGCTGGGATCTGTTACATCTAAGCAAAAAGGGCTACGAGAATGGGAAAGATCTTCTTTAAAATTTCTGTTAGTTTATTAGAACAAAACCTGGATAAAACTGACCTGTTGCATGCATACTTTATGCCATTTGTTTGTGTAGTGAAACATGTAGGAGACATGTTAATATGAGTACAGAATGGCACAAGGCTACCCAGATAGCAAACATTCATCCCCGAGATGTCTGTTCTAGATATTTTCATCTGGAAAGCATCACAATTTAATTTGCATCTACTAAACATCTTAAAAAGATCAGAATTACAAACACTAAATCATAAACGTCTCAAAGACATCTGCTGAATGTCTTTTTATTGATATCT
Organism: Moxostoma hubbsi; assembly: GCA_032164185.1. NCBI lineage: Eukaryota > Metazoa > Chordata > Actinopteri > Cypriniformes > Catostomidae > Moxostoma > Moxostoma hubbsi. The sequence continues at coordinate 3,013,158 of JAVLUX010000012.1, forward strand.
GAGAGTAAACATCTTATAGACGTATTGAAGATACGTCCTATACAACCTAAAAAATACATCTTCCAGATGTAAACACATATACACATCAAATAGACGTCTGGGTCTATTTAGTTGCCTGGGTAGGCAACTAAAACCATCTCTTATTTTGACAAAGAAAGTTGGTGTGGAAAGTTGGTAGGTTGTTTGCTCATCTGCAATATGTCTTTAAGACATATGTCAATAAGATATTCAGCAGATGTCTTTGATTTATGATTTACATTTATGATTTAGAATGCTTGTAAAATGGATCTTTTCAAGATGTTTAGCAGATGTTAATTAGATTGTGATGCTTTACAGGTGAAATCATCCAAAACAGACATACAGAGATATAAACGTGTGCTATCAAGATAAAAGTCTCAAAGACATCTGCTGAATGTCTAATTGACATCCGAGACATACGTATTGACATATGTCTTACAGATTTATTAAAGATGAGCAAACAACGTAAAAACACGTCTATAGTTCAGAGTATGCACGGTTAGAAAATCGTGACCCCTGTAGCCCCTTCTCGTGTCAGAAACGAATGATCTGCTATTTTATTATTATGGACCATTGTGCACTATTCGTCTGTATAGCTTTAAGTTAATACTAGGAACATCTGAGTAAATGTTTATCAGAACATGACCACTCATGTTCTCTCTCGTCAGATCCTGTCATGGTAGACCTGTTCTTGGGGAAGGTTTTGGTGAAGAACAATAAAGACAAAGATGAGCTGGACACAGAGCGCGAGATCATCCTGCGTCTTCAGAACCGGATCCTCATGCTGTTCTTTGGCTCTGGTGAATGTGAGAAGTGTCAGGACTTTGCCCCGATGATCAAAGACTTCTATAAGAAACTAACGGATGAGTTTTACGTGGAACGCTCGGCACAGCTCGTTCTGTTGTACATCTCTCTGGACTCATCGGAGGAGCAGCTGGAGAAGTTCCTGAAAGAGCTGCCCAAGCGCTGCCTGTTTCTACCCTATGAAGACACCTACAGGAAGTAAGTACACAACACTCAGGCTTTGTTTGAAATGGCATATCATAATGCTAATTCTGTTTTGTAGATGTGTTTGTAGTATCACGTGCATTGTCTCTGTCACAGGGAGTTGGGCGTGATGTTTGAAGTGCAAGACTTGCCCACTGTGGTGGTGTTGCGTCCAGACTGCTCGATCCTCTCTCCAAACGCCGTGACAGAAATCTCCACACTTGGGACGGACTGCTACCGCAACTGGCAGGAAGGGGCAGAGCTCATCGATAGGAACTTCATGATGAATGAGGAATTCGATGAGAGCAAAATGCGCAGCATGACAGACCCCATCCGAAGACTCAAATACAAGGTGGAGGATAAGAAGAAGGAAAAGAAGAAAGGGATGAATGCAGAAGATGACAATGAGGTTGAAAACGATGGAGGGGGCGGGCCTTGGGGCTGAGCTGCCTCATCCTGATTGGCTGACTGACACTCTACTGACATTAGTGATCTGGTATGGACAGTACATGCTGTAGACAGTTGTGGAAAGTCATAGAATTGAACAGATAAAGTTGGAGCATTTAAAAACAGCTGGAATATCCTAAGCTGTTTTTGAAATTAAATGTTGAGTGTGGAGTTCGGGTGTGAACATACTATTTGCTATGTAGTTTTCTACAGACCAATGGAGGAAACAAGAAGAACAAAGTTCTCAGTTCCATAATGCGATTAAATTTTAGCTTCTTGCATAATAATTTTTTATATTTCTGGGATTATAGGTGTAAACTCATAAACTGCTGTTTGGTCTGACTTGTACAGTGCATCTGCAATTTACATGTTATTTTTTTACACCTGCTTTTATCAGCATTTAATTACTAATCTTCTTTGTCTTTCGGCTGCACCTGTTAGGGGTCGCCACAGCTGACCATCCGTTATCCACATACTTGACTTGGCACATGTTTTTGTGGCTGGGGAACTCTCAACATTTTAAGTACTAATAAACTCTGAAATTACTAATACAAGTTTTTCTTGAGTGTTTTTAATTCAGAATATAATTTTGTTTAAAAAGATTTCTTTCAGTTTTCCATAATTTCCCAGATGAACAGGCTACTATCATTGTACAGAATTCCAAAGAAAAAGTAAAGTATGCATAAACATATAGCTCTGGAAACATTTAAAAATTTTCTTAAATCAGCATCTCTATGTATGTATGTATGACAGCCATTCCAGTGTCTGTTGAATTCCAACACAAGCACACCTGATTCTACTTAATGGGGTACTGATTAGGTGATCACGTGAACCAATTTTTTTTTAATGAGGAAAAGTATAAAAAACACTGCTATGGTCATCACTATCCTCTTGCAATTGAACCAGCTGGATGGCAAAAACAGTGCTAATGGTACCTCAAAAGAAATTTGAATAAAAAAATAAATATTGACCATGCCAGAAGAGTTGAAAAGAAAATATTTCAGTGAGGAAAAGAAGTGTTCAATTCTGGCTTTACTGGCAGATGGATACAGTGAGTGTCAGGTTGCTTCCATCCTTAAAATTTCAAAGATGCCAGTCCATAAGAACAAAGTCAAGTAGCAGACATTGGGGACAACAAAACTACAGAACGGCAGAGGAGATGACTTTCCACTGAACGGGAAGACTGCCAACTCATTCGAATGTCAGTCAACAACCGTAGGATGACATCAAGTGACCTACAAAAAGAATGGTAAACGGCAGCTGGGGTGAAGTGCATGGCGACGACGGTTCAAAACCGTCTCCTAGGGGCAGGGCTGAAGTTCTCTAAAGCTAGAAAAAAGCCCTTCATCAATGAGAAGCAAAGAAGAGCCAGGCTGAGGTTTGCAAAAGACTGTAAGGATTGGACGGTAGAGGACTGGAGTAAGGTAAAGTTCTATGATGAATCCAGTTTTCATCTTTACCAAAAACCTGGTCTTCTAAGGTTAGACAGAGACCTTGAGAGGCCTACAAACCACAGTGTCTCACACAATGTGAAATTTGGTGGAGGATCGGTAATGATCTGGGGGTGCTTCAGCAAGGCTGGAATTGGTCAAATTTATTTTCAAACCACGTTCAAGGTTGTCCTGGAAGAAAACTTGCTTCCTTCTGCTCTGACAACATTGTCAACTCTTAAGATTGGGTTTTACAGCAGGACAATGCTCCATGCCACACAGCCAGGTCAATATAGGTTTGGATGGAGGACCGTCGGATCAAGACCCTGTCATAGCCAGCTCAATCTCCAGACCTGAACCCCATTGAAAACCTCTGGAATGTGATTAAGAGGAAGATGGATGGCCACAAGCAATCAAACAAAGTCAAGCTGATTTAATTTTTGCTCCTGGAGTGGCATAAAGTCACCCAACAGCAATGTGAATGACTGTTAGAGAGCAGGCCAAGATGCGATTGAAAATCAGGGTTGTTCCACCAAATATTCCTGTACTCAAATATTGATTAACCTAAGTTAAAACATTAACATTGTGTTGTTTAAAAATGAAGATGTACTTGTTTTCATTGCATTATTCGAGGTCTGAAAGCACTGCATCTTTATTTGTATTATTTTGATTTGAAAAATATTTTTATCTGGAATTTGAGAGAAATGTTGTCATTAGTTTATAGAATTAAACAAGAATGTAAATTTTACTCAAACATACCTTTAAAGAGTAAATACAGAGAAACGGATAATTTTGCAGTGATCTTTTAATGTTTTCCATATATATATATATATATATATATATATATATATATATATATATATATATATATATATATATATACAATAAACCTTCTACAGCGTGTGGCGTGACGTCGTTGCACTTCTCTTCTCTACCGCAAGAGTTCTCTGACATCCCTGTAATAATCACTGTTTGCTGTCTTTCCAAACTTGCGCTCATTCAATCGTTTAATATCGTAAAACTGTGTAATTAGCGAATCGATGCGTGTCTGAGCGGTTTCAACAGTCCTAGAATGAGTTGGCCTCCGAAGTTAATAACTTACTTTATTTATTTATTGTATTATTTTTAAAGTAAGTGGTTGACTTAAGAAATTGATTAGGGCTGCATAAAAAGCGGTGACATTTTAAATGATACTTAGAAATACATTTGAAAATTTAAGGTAAACTTGTAATTAATTACTTTATACTATCTGCTGAAGAAATAATAACGTTAAAACATTATGTTCAATAGATTTCTCAAATACTAGACCAAATCTGTACTTTCATTGTTTCGTAAAGGAATGTGCAAGTTTTTGGACCCATCACGAGGTTCTGATTCTTGGCCAGATTTCAAATTCTGAGAAAGAGATAAGCCACGTAGTAAAGAGGAAACATGTTTACTGTAAAAGTGAAACTCTGATTCTCGGAAAGAAGCGATTAGATAAGGACGCGCGGGCTTCTTCTCTGTGACACAACCAGAAATGTAAGTACAACATCAATCTTCACAAGTCCTTGCATGTTTTATTTATTTATTTATTTATTCACTTATTTATTTTATTCAGAGTGAGTTCTTGGAAAGAGGATGAATATGGCAATGTCAGTTATGATAGCACACGTGCTCCTAGATGTTTAAGAGCGTTTGATCTGGAAAACATCACAATCTAATTAACATCTAATGAACATCTTAAAAAGATTAAAACACTTGGACTCATAAATGTCAAAAACATATCTGCTGAATGTCTGATTGAATCCGAGAGGAAAGTTAGTTTAGACGAATTACAGATTAGATAAATAAATAAAGTATATTCAATATAGGGATACAGCGGTGTGAGGTTTTGACGGTTAGATTACCGTCTGAGAAAATAAAATCTCGGTTAACCGGTTTTACAATTATATGCTGGTGTTGGTGCAGCTATCATTATGAGGACTCTCCATAGACATAAAGATGTTTATACTGTACAAACTATAGATTCTATCCCCTAAAAAAAATTCAGCATTTTTACATTTTCAATAAAACGTCGTTTAGTATTTATTTTAATTATTTTAAAACACAGAAACACTAGACACTAGAAACTGTAATTGGAAACATTTATAGAATGACTTCTGTCTGCTTGTTTGGACATCCGTCTTCAGTCAGTCATTTAAATGCTGCCAAACAGCCAATTTAAGTCGCTTTTTTGATGGATATGAGTCTGGTAGATCGAGTTCCTCCTGTTTCCTGTTATAGTTCGGAATTTGTGTGTTTAAGTTTCAGTCTTACATTAATTGAAAGTTCACCTTCAGTTCATGACACCTTACAATTTAAGCACCACTAGGCCACCGTCCGTAACCATAGCAACAGCTCCAGTACACACACACACACACACACACACACACACACACAAACGCAAGAGTTTTCCCATTTAGACTTACCAAATTTGACTAAGTCAATGAAAATGATTCAGTTTAGCATGTTTTCCCATCATAACAGCACTATCAATTTCAGTGCAAAATCACTTTCAATGAAGCCCATATTTATAATGCAATATAATCATATATGTATAAACTTCTCAGAAATAATTGTAACTACAGTTATAATAATACATTATACATATATGATGAATTACAATACAATAAACATCCAGTTTTATCCCAGCAGTTGTAGTTTTATTTACAGTATTAGGTGTCGTAAAAGTGCTGTCGTGCTAAAGTAGCATTAAGTGTACATGAAGAAAACCTGATGATCATTTTATCCATGATTTGAGAATGTTTCCAAAGAGCATCTTGTGTCATTCAAGATAATATGCTCTTTTGCAGAAACAGTTTAAGTTTGAAGTATGATAAAGATTTGTTTTGCTGGATAAGTACAGTCAGTTCTTGAGGCCATGAACTGTGCAACAACAGACACAACTATAGTGTAGTGTGACCGCCCCTTAACTCAGCTGTTTGATGACAATGTTATGAATAGTTTTGTTTGCTATGTAAATTGCTTTTAGAGCATGATCGTATATGAGATCCGTCCCGTTGATTGAGAAATTTGTATTTCTTTTTCCCCACAGTCACACTAAATGGCCACCACCAAACAAGTGATTATAGATGCTCTCGAGGAACTTACGAAAGAGGAGTTTTATGAGTTCAGATGGCAGTTGGTGAACGGTATGGGACCAGACTCTCTTCCTCGAGGAAAACTTGAGGAAGCCAATAGGCATGATGCTGTGGATTACATGGTGCAACGCTATGGCAGTCCAAAAGCGGGAATGATTGCAGTCGACGCACTATACAAGATCAAACAAAATGAACTTGCTGGAAAACTAAAGATAAATCTTCAGGAAGGTAAAGAAACACATAGTTTATGCTGGTTTTAAGTCTATGGAGAATATTTGCTTTTATGTCTTCTCGACCATATAATCGTGATGCATTTTGGGTTTATATCTTGTTTAGCAACTCTCTCACTTGATCTCTCAGTGCCGGTGTCAGAAGTAGATCTGAAGTAGCCGGTGTAGCAAGTGGAGCGTCATCCAGACCAGCAGTTCAGTCTTCTCAAGATCCAGCAGTGGAAATAAATGCTTCTGGTGGAGGAAATATTAAGGCCCCTGGTGTTAACAGAGGTGTTTTTAACGGCCCAGTACCATTCAACGGATACTTTATCAAATGATGTATTTTGTTTTCTTCTCATAAATTCATGATGTTGTAATTTTCCTTACTCAGAAATGTTTAATTTTATTAAGATTCTAACACAACATTCCAAATGATTAAACAATTACCAAAGATGTTTTCCTTTTTAGTATTTTTAAAAATAAGTTTTCCCCCCATTAAAGTGGCTTGTAAATAATGGTACTATACTATATTTCTACTACATTGTACTAGAAAGAATCTGACAAATAAAACTAATATTTTATTGCAATGTAAAAAGATCAGACAACCCTGTAAAAGTGAAAAGCACAGATTAGTTTTTAGGTCGAGTTTAACCATATATAACAAATAATGTACTACTTATCTAGTTACCAGGGCTGGTGTGCTACAATTTCCTATCTCAAGAAAGCATTTTAGCCCATTAACAATTCTCTCTTATCACCAAAAAACAATGAGGACACATTCAGTCATCAGTGTTACAGCCAATCAGCAGTCTGAGTATGACTATGCGCGGTTTGCACCTTGTACAGTTATTCACGCTGGCTTAACTTAACAAGGCATTGATCAATAAAAATGTATTTACATGGACATTATCAAGTTTTGTAATTGTAGTTTTACTAAAAAATTCAATGATCCAGATTTGGTTGATTTCTTTGGCAATAACTACTGGTACTATTGAACTTGTTCCCTGTGCTCAACAGCTTCAATCAAGAAGATTTACATTAGAGTAGTCTACACATAAGTGATATTGTGCTTGTGTTAAATGTCAACCCAGTCTCACGGCAGTTCGTGATATAGTCACGAAATTTAATCTATTGATTCGTGTTCATGGACACGAATTTCCCTTTTTTTTCGTGTCACTCAGCACGACTTTCAATCCAATGTATTTCAATATGGGACATATTTTTCGTGCCATGTTTTTCTTTCGAGAGCACAGTATTGTTTTTTCTCAATTTTGCAAACTTTATGGGTAGGCCTACACTACCAACATTTAATCAGGAGATTTTAATCCTTGTTTTATTGCTTTATATTCGGTTGGCTAAGTTACGCAACATGAATGATGATTCGTGTTCATGGGCACGAATTTCCCTTTTTTTTTTCGTGTCATTCAGCACGACTTTCAATCCAATGTATTTCAATGGGACATATTTTTCGTGCCTGCACCACGTTTTTCTTTCGAGAGCACAGTATTGTTTTTTGACCTGGTCTCACAGAATTCCGTGAAATGAACACGGCCCCTTAACTCAAAATCTGTGGCAGTTTCACGGAATCGCCGAAAATTCCGTGATTTGGTCACGGAAGTGATGCCTATGTAAGTCAATGACAGGCAGCATCCGGTCCACACACGGATTCCCTGTTCAACACCTGCGCTCCCCCAAGTGACGTCATTTTATAATTTGGAAACGTATCGCTTTATATATTCAGAGTTTACTTAAAGTACTTAACTTTAAATGACGGGACCACGGAATATTCAGTGGTCGCCACAGATTGTTTCACTTGACGATATTCCTATTGCTGATTTTGACACTTTAAGTAGGCTATTCAAGTTGTCTGTGTTTGCGATGCAATGTAGCCTAACTAAACAATGAACCTCTTATCTCCCCTGACCAGTTTGTTATTTGCTTATTGTGGAATTCTGTGATGGCACCACGGATTCTTCCGGACCCGTTCTCATCAGTCTGCGTATAAATAACACGACTTTACACTTTCAAATTGCGTGTAATGCATACGCCAAAGTCCAATTTTGCGTGCATATGATACGCCAATCCTTCCCATTAACTTCGCTGGAGAGCAGATGCGTCTAAATACCGCGTCACCTTCAACGGCAATGACGTCACCAGCGAGGCTCAGTTCGCCCAGTTCACCTGATGCGGGCACATCTTCAAACAGGTAAGGAAGGGCAACCGTCCTTTTTTGTAATCAGATCACGGTGTTAACTGTATTATTTTAATTATTACAGTGTTTCTGCATCACGTTATATGGGGTCATGTGTCAAAATGGCAGCGAATGCGTTTAAATTAGTTAGTGAACAGTTTGCCGCTCTTTCTGCTTTACTGTAAACAGACCTGTTGCAGTTTGAAATTAATAAAACAGTTTTCAATCATGTTGTGACATGGGTCTTCAGCTTTTAGACATGGCTGATGACAGCACTACAAATCAACAGACTGAATTAGTGTTTGCTAACGTTTTTAGCTAAAGTGGCATGGTTAGCCTAAGCCTACGGGACCCCCCAGGGGTCAATAATGTGGACCCCAAGATATTTGATTTCTAATGTTATCATATATAGTGCATTTTACATAAAGGAAAATTGAGCACGATTTAGATTAGAGTCTTTGTCTCCAGCAGACAAACAAAACAATATTAAGGTATCAAGCCTGACTTTATTCTGCCGTTCCCATTGTGTCATTCCCATTATTTCACAATATTTATTGGGTAACAGTACTGTCACACAACCTCATCTGTCCTCAAGAATATGGAAGTACCATTAAAGGGTTACTTCAGGATTTAGCATTAAGCTTTGTATCAGTAGAAAACCAGTAGTATTTTCGAATTACCGAGCTCCCCCCCTCATATCCCCCTGAGACGAGAGATTTATTTATTTTTAGTCTGGAAAAAATCCTCCGATGACGCAAAAATCGTCATTTTGCGTCATCGGAGGATTTTTGGTCCAGAGGCTTAAAACTACAGCCAGTATTCCTCATGTTTTCACCACGCCCATATGGGGCGGGATCTCACTCACTGAATGTGAAGATAGTGTCAGCCATCTTTCTGTAGAAGCTAAGAAAACAGGCTCTTGCTCTGTGTAGAAAGTATACAAGTAGACTAATCACTATTGCGGAAGTTATTTTGAAGTTGAAATGGCAGAAGGGGATTTCGAAGATCTGTTGCGAGAATCTGATGCTCGCGCTACCGGTACGTGCCGCAATACAGCGATGAACAGAGGCTGGAGCAGCTGCTGTAGCAGGGGAGCAAAACCTGCTTGTCAGGCAGGAGGAAGAGAGTGTTAAATTATATTCAGACTCGAGTTGGGGCGGACTGGTGGTGTCAGTGCTCTCGCTGTGCGCCTATGGAAACAGATAGAGAGTGCTATTGCTGTCGCGAATGTCAGCGATGCCGTTTTCTTCTGGACGAGATCGCTGAATCCGCTGATGAAACTGCACCGATAACATGAGCATGTATAACTGAGCACCCAAGTTTTGTATCACACATGGACAGGGGAGTCCTGGAAACTTATTTTAGGATCCCGAAGATAAATTGGAAACACCAGCCAAAGCCCGCAGGGACAAACGGACGGCTTAGTGTAAAGTGAGTATTTTGTTTGTTTTTCTTTTTTGTTACTAAGACGTCATGTACAGAGTTTGGACACACGGAATTATAATGTTCTTCCCGCGTAGTCTGTCAATTTGTCAACTAACTCACGATTTATGGAGTCACGATGTATCAAAGCAAGAATAGTTGTATCATATTTTCAGATACTGCCGCCTGTAACCGGTAGGCGTGGTTTGGGAGTGGCCTCGTAAGGGCAGCAAAGCAAGTGCATTCTGGGAGTTGTTGTCTTTCAGCCACATGTGTAAAAAAATACATTTTCTGCCTTTTCTCTGTCTAGAATGCTTCAAATTCAAAAATAATTTCACATTTATACTATATAAATGACCAATTTTAAATACACATTCATCTTCCCAGAGGTGAAGTAACCCTTTAATTAGAGAAGGAAAGGACTAGTAGTAAGCCAATGCTTCCAAAGTATTACATAGTAATTACTCAACGAGTGCACAATTCCTAAATTGATGTAGGATGCTAATAATTACACATTTTTACCAAAAATGTACACATTAATATAATGTGTGTTGTGTAAAGTGCTACCCATACTTACTTTACCCGTACTTACTTTTGTTATCACACACTTACTTTACCTTGCAGTTCAATATCATTAACATCAATTGGATTACTTAAGTTAATATGCAGTTCGTCTGATGTGTTCTATGTCACCCATCCCTAGGTCCAACACAATTTATCCATGGTGGACAATAAAGACAAATTTATGTCGTTTTTTTATCTTTATAGTGAAATTGGAAAGGCATTGGATATGCTCACATCAGGTCCTCCCACAGAATTAAATATTTTGTTACGTGGCATGTCGATAATTATAATTTATTTTTGTTTTGTTTGTAGTGAAAATGCCAGGTGGATCAACTCTTCAACAGTGCACCCATTGCCTAGAAAAGATAAATTGTGCCAATAGAAGATGCAACAAGGTAAATAAGGTACAATAGGCTATTGAACTGTCTAACTGCTAACCCCCATTTTCATGCATTAAAGCCAGAGTCATTAAGTCCAAATTAAAATAAACTTTATTGGCATTAAATATCTCAGTATTATGCAATAGAATGCAATATGCAATAGAGTGACAATAAAACAGGAGTTTGCAATGGAGACATTAAGTTCATCATACAAAAGACAGAAAGAGTTTTGTTTTGTTACACTACAAATTTGCATCACAGTAGATATTTTTCAAAGTGTTACATTTCCCACCTGATTGTTATTGAATTTTTGACTATTGGTTCCTTTAAATAACATCCTCTTACAAGGCTACATATTTGACATTGAATCTGACTATTACAGACAGTACTTTGTATTGCGGTGAGTCTCAACTGTGGTCACTCAGTTCTTTTATCCATATTTTAAGAAAATGGCAACATCTCCATTAGCGCATACAATAATGACAACTTAAAGGGATAGTTCACTCAAAAATAAAAATTGTCATAATTTACTCACCGTCAAAGTTGTTCCAAACCTGTACAGTTGAAGCACCCATTGACTTCCATAGTAGGAAAAAAAAATACAATGGAAGTCAATGGGTGCTTCAACTGTTTGATTACCAACATTCTTTAAAATATCTTCTTTTGTGTTCAGCAGAAGAAAGAAACTCATACAGGTTTGGAACAACTTAAAGGTGAATATTTGGGTGAACTATCCCTTTAAGTTATAATGTCTGTGGCCAGATAATGGACATTCGTATTTTCCATTAAAATATGGATACATATCTAACTAGGTTTTAGCATTATGTCTTTAATATTATTAAAATGTGCCGGTGCATTGACTCTGATATTGGCATATTTAGTCTGTCTGTTCAATGAATTGCATAAACTTGGTATCCAAGTTATTATTTAGGCCCTTGTAAATAGAGGGCTAGAAAATAAGCAGTGCTTGATCAACTGGACCACAGTTTAGATTATTATTATTTTTTAAATTCCCGTGAGTCATACCGCTCTCTCTTGTCTCTCTCCCTTACTCAGTGTGGGAAGCTGCTGGACATGAAGTCCAGGCAGACGGCCCGTATGAAAGTGTTCCGGTCCAGAGCCAAGGAATGGGCACAAAAAGTCCCGCAATCAGGGAAAGATTTTTGACAACAGTGCCCTGCTGGTAATAAACATTTTGTCTTTCTCTTTTGGTCAGGCATTTCAGGTTCCTGTCAACATTACAGAAATATAGAATTGTATTTACATTGTGCAAGGAAGCAGCAACTATGGTAATGTCATGCAATTATGTGTCAAGATGTCATCAACCCAACTGCATTTGCAATATTTCAAGATGATTATTGTGAAACATTCTCTATAAAATGTAAATCTCTTGCAGTTAACAATTAGCTAGCAACAGCACACATGAATGAGCTGATATAACTATCATTCCATCAGCAACTACAGGACAAATCACTTATTTCCTGTAAAATTTAGATTTTTTTTACAGTGTGGTCATGTAGTAGAGTAGGTTAAGTCACTTGCTGATGCAGGGGCAGTACAGAATCTTTTAGAGAGAAAGTTTGATTTCTTACAGGAAAAGATACATTTGCATATGCCTCTGTTACTCCAGAAAGGACATTCACCCTTATAAAAACCCATACTAACTTTTTTAAAGACAGCTTGTATGTGTATAATAATAATAATAATAACGTCTTTCTTGCCTTTGTAACCCTGTCTTAGAAATCTCTGTGTGTTTGCTTATTGTTTTTCTATGTTAAGGTGGAGAAACTGAAGGCCCTTGGGTACTTTCCCCTCCTGCTGTGTGGAAAGTACAGACCACAAAACAAAAAGTGGATGGCCCAGCTCCAGTGCCCCTTTGAGCTGCCAGTTGTAGCGCATGCGGTCCTGGAGAAGATATTGTGCCTATTTGAAGGTTTGTTAGAAGGTAGGTCACATCACAACATCAGTACATTCATGACTCTCTATTAAGATTGATCCTGTATTGTGTACCTATGCAGTTGGATCGGTTTTAAATGTCAGTACAGAGAATTTTTCACACAATCTAGATTGCTGGTGGTGGGTCATTTTTTTGTTCTTATCTTTTGTCTTAAACTTTTTATATTTCTTTGGTTACTCACATTTTGAACCACATACACATACATATCTTAAATGTCTTGTTTTATTTTTTTTTATCACAGCATGTGATCTTGAAAGAGAGGAGGTGGGGCAGCAAGAGAGGACAGGAGAAGAAGATGATGCAGAAAGCGAAATAGATGATCAAGACCAGAGAGGACATGGGGGGCAACGTGAAATAGGAGAGACTGAGAGGAGGGACATGCAGATCGAGGTACAGGAAGACAGAGTAGAGAATGAGGGAGTGAAGAGAGGAGAGATAGAGGTACATGAAGACAGAGTAGAGAGACGAGAGATAGAGGGACAGGAAGACTTTGAAGAGCTGGGACTGATGGAGACAGACAAGCAGAGAGAACAGGCAGAGGAAATGGGGAAAAAAGAGATTGAGGCGAAGAAGAAAGTAGTAGCAGCAAACAGGTAAGTGTCAATACAGAATAGAATAGGCAGAGCATTAAGGGCAATCTTGACTATGTAGAATATGAGATACAGAATGGTAAAGAATGTGTACATGTACAAAAAGTAGCACACCACACTAGACTCAGAAGTCAGATGGTATTTCACAAGTTCCTAATTTTCTAATTTTTCTTATAACGTGGAGTTATTTGTATGGCAGCAGTTTGGCATCTGGTGTGCCATAATGCAATGTGGCAATGCCCAATGGTGAAGTCATCAGAGAAAGTGTCAACAGATTGTCCTGCATTGCGGTGTACTCGCAAGTATTCACCTGGTTTGTAAGGCAGACGCCACACACCTCTATTGCAATTTACACGTGTTTTTTGTTTCTCTATACAGGAAGTCAGCTGTCAAACTTTCAGCTAAAAGGAAAAGAAGCCAAAACGATGATGATGGTAGGAAAAATGCTATGAAGTATTTTTAATTCAAAATTAATTAAATAATAAGTCCTAAACTCTTAACTAATCCTAATCTAATAGCTTTTTGCCCCACAATATAATATCTTCTTATTGCTAGTTTAGTACATTACAGGCCTGATAACAAATGTAAAAATATTAACGTAATATTACTTGAAAATGTTTTTTACTTGCCTAATTGACTCATTTTACATTGGAGTTTTTGGGGCTTCGGAATAATCCAGGGAAATTATGATGTGCATTTACTTCTGGTCTTATATTTCAAAGAGAAATGTATACAATACCCTTTCTGTGGGTTTATACGGTTACATTGCAATGGTTTGTACTTACTGAATTTGTTAATTTTTCTTTAGAGCTTGCCAGTATCACAGCACATTGGACATTTTTCCAGTGCAATATGTTTCCAAGACACGTGAAAAAAAAGGTGAGCAGCTATACGGAGAACATTCTGTACGACTGTATGTGCATAAATTGATACTATTACCAGGATACCAGGAGAATAGTGCTGAAATTGTTGCCTTTTGTCAGAAAAGTCTAAATAAAAAGTAGTTAACATGTTAAATCATTTGCTGTTAGAGCATTCTAAATATTAAACCAAAACTTTGATGTTTTGATAATTATATGGTGATTGATTTTTAGAGGCTGGGAGGAAAATTTAAATGAAATATTTAATTATGAAATAAAAGTATGATTTTGGTTTGTCTTTTACCCTCTTCCCAAGGGCTGTAAAGAAGTCCTGGTCCATTGGCTCCCGTGTCCGTCATGGTAACATCAGCTTTCTTGTTAAACTGTCTTATGAGTTGTCCTTAAAGGGACAGTTAACCTAATTAAGAAGCCTGTCTGATTTACCATGAATTGGGAGTTATTTAAGTTTATGTAATAAGCGCCTGGACCCGTGTTACATTTTCTTTTTGGGAAGTCAGGTGGGCTGCTTAATTCGGATGAACTAAGACCTCTCCACATGTGGCATCTGTTTTTGCCTACAGAGAGATTAAGCTACACAACTACAACATACATGTACAGTTTAAAATGTCATTCCAAAGTGACAATAATAATAATTTGTATATAAATATACATTTTCTTCTGCTTTCTCCACCCCATTCTGTCAGGGAAATATGTAGAAGCCTAACAGGGTTTATAAACCATGTCAGATGCTATCCTTATATTTAACCTATATCAGAAATTAAATACATAATTTCTGTACATTTTATTTTGCCATTTCTTTCAGCCAAAAGGCCTGGCCCCCATCTTGGGAACCGCAGGAGAACATCAGAATGACTGTGTCATAAAGGATGGTCTGCTAAAAATATTGTTGTCACATTGATGGTGCAAAGAAACAAATGTTGCGAAACAAATTTTGTGTCCATTAAACTGGGCCATGTGGACAACAATAAAGTTGTATTGCACAGAATTGATTACATATATGTTGTAAATTAAATAGTATTCGTTTATAAATCTGTTTCATTATTTGTTCATTAGGGCTGTGTGTTGGGAAGGACCTCATCACATCCAATATTTTCATCATCCAAAAGGCCAATCGTTGTATTGTGCAGTTTGCCTTTTCACAACCTTCCACCCAGAAAAACAAGTTTGCATTGTCTGGCACTTCCTATGAGCATTTCACAATAAAAGTGCTGTTGCAGGTTTTGTTGTTGTTTCTCTCTCTCTGAAAACATGGAATTTACATTGTTACTGGAGTACTTGAGGGTGTATAAATATCTTTCATTTTGTCCTATGACAAAGTTTAATTTTCACCTCATTCTGGCCCCATATATTCAAGCTAGTTAATAAAGCACAAGCACGCCTGCATGTACAATAGTAACCCCAAAAACTTTTAAATACCAAAATAATAGAACATTACACACAAATAGATATCCCCTATATTCATATTGAGCAAAACGTGAAATAACACTTATTTTTTACATTTACTGTCTTTTAACATAGAGGCTAAACATGCTGGGAACTATAAGTCTGTTGTAACCACTGATTGTAACTCATTCCGTGAATGGGCGTATATATGTGTGTATAATACATTCACATTTATGGGAACAGGTATGCGCAATATATGTTCACAATAAAGGATAAAACTTTGTGCAAATTACATGTAATGCTATTTTTTGTCTTCATTTATAAATATTTAATATGTATCAATATATAGCCATACATGGTCAATGCATATATTTCGTTGCTATGGTGGTTGCTATTGATGTTGCTATCGCTGAAACCACATAGCTTGCATTACGTACTTCCGCCCGGAAGTATTTTCTTCACAGACACCCGCTTTATTAATGATATCTTAAAAAAAAATCCACAGAAAAACAAATTGATAACTCAACAATACGTTATGTTCATGTTAAGGCTATCACTTTTAATAATTTCTCCTTTGAAAATGAGAAAAAAAATGTTTCCAGTTTTTGGTAGCATAAGGTTATGGAAGTGCATTGTGTTGTGGGCGGAGTTTGCGCGTAAAACTCCTGTTTTGGCTAAAATATCGGAAATAAACCAACATATCTACTTTTTGTTAACCTAGATCATCTAGATGCAGTGTAATTACTAGTTCGGCTGCACTAGATATTTAATATATTCAGTAGATATATCTTTTTACAACCCTACTTTGCAAACCAGAAGAACTACAACTGTAGTGCTGATTTGTGTTAAGCTGCATGGTGTGGATATACGGGAATTGTAGTTTTTAAAACATTAGTGTTTTTCTTACAATTGGAGGTTGTAAATAGTGAGTTGGGAGTATAGTGGAGGGTTTAGTGGGATGGTAAACACATCTATGTAATCAGATTTTAAATATCTAATTGTTAAATGGGGTCAAATTAATTAAACCATATTATCCGATTAACACACTCATATTTGGTTAACTGCCCCCAGTTGTTGACTATACTCAGGTCAAGAGCTCTCTATAACAGTTGGTCCCATATCTGTAGCCCCTTTTGTTGCTGAATTATAAGCCTTCAAACATGCAGCGAGGTGAAGGTTCAAAGGTCAGTGTTTCAAAGCAGGAGCCATGTAGAATCTTCATACTAACATATGTTACTCTCCAGGTCACAGCCTTTCCAATGATGTATTTGGTTCAGCTATACAACAAAGTTTTAATTTTCTCATTTCACTGACACAAGCCATCTCAGGTCTAGCTTCAAGGAGCATGCAGGCTCAATATATAAAATAACCTTTTTGTTTGTTTCTGACTGTGTAAACAGATTTACACACACACACACGTATTTGTATCTAACTTTGTGAGTAAATTCATTGACACAATGCAATCTCTAGGTCCTTACCCTAACCCTACCCATCACAACTAAGTGAACCCTGACCCTAAACCTGCCCAAATCCTCATTGTAACCTGATCCCTAAAAGCAGCTCTTGACCCTCAAACTGACCTTTACAGGCTCTCAGAAAGTGAGGACCGGTCAAAATATCCTCACTTTACTCTCTTGGTCCTCACTCCGATGGTCTAAAACTCAAACTGGTCCGCACAAAGATAGTTGTACAAGTACACACACACACAGCATATATGCATATTATGCTAATGCTGCTATGATGGTAAAAAACAAACAAACAAAAAAAAAACACACTAAAAGACCATGGTCTATGATGGGTCTCCTCTTGTACTTGTAACATTATTATTGGTATTTAAAAACAAGAGTGCATTACACATACTGTTGGCCCTGTTGCATCCTCTGTATTTATTTCTGTTTAAAGATTTTTTGGATCTCTACAAAAATGTGCAAATAGTTTTCTATTTACATTTTCCTCCTTCCAACACCTGTCACTGTGATAAACTACAAACCCCATTTCCAGAAAAGTTAGGATATTTGCGCATCAGTGCCCATGGCATGGGTGAGAAGGTACCATTGACACAGGGGCATATATTGGGATTTTATATGCCCCTTCTGGCATGCTTTAGCTCCTCCAAACCACCTGAATGGTCCTACATGGTCTGGATTATATAATGTAGTAGTCTCAATATCCCTGTTTATAAAGTTTCCTACATGCATCTCTGAAGATGACACTGTTATGAACAGTCTCCACATCTGATATGTGGCTTGTTCCTACCATGGGATGAGTTGATAATCAGATGGATTTGGTCGTAACATTTACTTTGCATGGCCTCAGATCACTTAGCTTCTTAAAATGATATTCCAAGTTGGGTTGTTGCTAAAAGGTAAATTGCATAACTGATTATTAATATTACCATGTTGTTTGTATTCAAAGCAATCTGACCCAACCCTGCTAACCGATCATGGTCATGGTTAACTATATGGTTGATATATATTTAGACAATAACTACAATGGTTTTACATTGATAGTTACTGGCAGTGTAATATACTTCAATACTGTCTGAGTACAGTATGTAAGTTTCATACATCTATCTTAATATGGGACCTGGTGTGACTGTGACCTCTCATGTTCCCAAATGTTGGTAGTTCAGGTTGAATCTGAAAACTTACAGTTCTCTCTTTTAGTAAGGGTTGGTGTGTGATGAGCCAAAGTCAACTCAATAGTCTGATGACAAATCAAATTTGTATTTTTGTTTCCATACACATATATACAGGTATCAGCAAATATTTACAGATATTATCAGTTGCAAACATAACCATGATTATTACATGTAATATAAAATTAAAATATACAATTCCAGTAACATAAAAAAAGAAAAAAAAAAAAAAAGTATAAAAAAAGTATAATCTGAGAGCATATGTAGCAAAATACGGATAAATGCAGGAACAAACAACCGAGGAGTCACTTTCAATCTAAATCACTAACAAAAACAGGATCTTTTGTCAAGACTTTAGAAACCTTTTCAAGTCATCAAAGTACAAGTCAAAGCAAAAGGGATTACAACTGTGACTTGAGTCCCAAGTCAAGTGACTTGAGTCCCAACCTCAGCATCATTATCATCATCATCATCAGAGCTGAGGTCACGTTGCCAGTCCATTTCCCCTTCATCTTCATCTTCATCCACCAGCCTAGGAGTTGGTTCGAGAATGCCTCTGTATGTGCATGCTACAGTCTGCTGCTTGAGTCTGAGGTTATGCAGTCTTCTCTTAAGTAGACTGATGAGGCCCTTGGACGCCTCCTCTGTGAATCCATTGGGATAGCCTATAAGTCCACACATGAAGAGTAATGAAATTACCGGTACTGCACACTAAACATTTTATCAGAGAGAGCCAAGCCAAATTGGAAAATAATAATTTGATAAAATAATCTTTGAAGGCCATGTATCCTTAGTTCTTGAGCCAATACTAGCATGATTGCTTTTCACTTGAAAATAGTTTGACCTATGAATTTTAAAGTGCATAAAGCCATATAGTTTGATTTACACTTAGTTTCTGTTTCCAATGAGAAGCTGAGATACTTGCACCAAGAATGAGAACCAACAAGTACCTTTTGAAAATATCATAATTTCAAGCAGAGCATGCATAAATGCTGCAAACATGGAGCCTTAAGGCTGATTTATACTTCTGCGTCGGACCTACACCGGAGCCTCTACGCTATAGACTATGTGTTGGTTTTCATTTATACTTCTGCATCGTTGTCTGCGTTGAAGCACAATTACACATGCAGAGGGAGCATGTGAAACCCGAGGGAGGGGTTCTAGCAGGCCAAAACACAGCGCTTGCTTATGCAAAGAATTGACGCGTTGTTACATTTTTGGAGAGGTGCACGTCAGGGTTCGCCGAAGGATACGCGCTACACACAGCCTACGACGTAGATACGGCGGGAGTTCGACGCAGAAGTATAAATTGGGCTTTACTGGCACATTGTGCTTGGTCTGTCATTTCCTACCTCAAATAATATTGTTCCATTTTGGTCTGATTTGCACATGCACCAATCATTCTGTTTTCATTGCTAAAAAGTTTACTTTCTTTAAGTCAAAATACCTATTGAAGACTTATGACTTGCAAATAGTGCCCATCCCCACATCATAATTTAACATTAAGCTACAGCTACATGCATTACAACCAAATTACTCCAGTGTTTATGTATAAAACAACATTGCCCTTACCGCTACTGGCCCACTGCTTCAGCATGTCATCACTGCAATGCAACTGGTCCTGCATCTTCTTCAGGCTCTCTGTTGCATCCAATGTGTTTTCTACTGTCTGCAAAACAGCAACACACAACACACTGTCATTTCATAAAATAACAAAAAGTACATGTTCCTTCCTAATTTAATATAATGACATATTCGACTACATATACATAGCTGAAGTGATGCATTTTGGGTGGACTTTAAGTTCAAATTTAACAGTTTAAAATAGTTCATCCTTTTTCAGTACATGAACATACCTTTTTGAATCTGGAAGACAAGGCAATGTGGAGGCCATTCTCTTTACGTTGATTCCACCCAATAGCATGGACAGTAAGCATATCAGTTCTTACTGTAAAGAACGATAGAAAAATCACCATAAATTGTAAATGTGTACATTTGCAGGGGAGCAGGGGGGCAAAAAAGCTTACAAACCTGACTTGGACATATACTTTGTGGTCAGGGAACATCTGGAGAGAAAACTATTGACTTGCAATACTTCTTCACCAAGAGTGGTTCCGGCACCTTCCTGGTTCCTTGCATTCCACAGAATCTACAGGAAGCAGTGGACTTGTTAAACAGGGTGATCAATATTGATACATATCCCAAGGTCACCAGCTGTAGAGGACAGCACATAGGGCCTCATGTATAACTCAAAATACACTCCTGGGTTGTTGTTTGGGTCACAACATCATTCTTTGTGGTACTTTACGTTAATTGTTGGCTACATCACTCTGAAATGTAAAAATAGTTAAAAGCATCACCTCGCATTTTGTATTGTGGGCTTTGGCATGCATCACAGACAAGCAATGTCTCATTTTCTGAAGAGGTTGAAGATGAGTCAGGGCCTCTGACACCTTCTCCAGGTATGGCACATAACGGCAGGTCACATCCATGCCCAAAAATGCAGCACCCTGGAACTCTTTTTGGAGAAACATTGGATATGCAAAGATTTCTCCTCTATACATATTCAGACCTTTTGGAAAAAAAGAAATAAGTACAGAGCACATTGCACACTGAAGAATAGGCTTCAGATGTTTCATCTACAAATATTTTTCATTGCAATTTATCAAGACCAATACCAACCTTTGAGGAGGAATCCATGCCTGCACACAGCGATTTCTACACCTTCTTCATCCAACTTGTTGGCCTGCTTTGATGTCTCTCTTGCTGCTGTCCAGTGGGATTCCCCACACATCGCTCTTCCTGCCATCTACCAAAGTAAAAAGTTAAATAGCAGGGCTGCACGCTCACACACCAACAATTACAGTCTGATTAGATTTTGTCTTTGATTGCCTGACCCATCTTCCATCTGCAATTCCATGGAGTATAACAAACCAATTGAAATTATTTGCCATTTAGCATGCAGGAGGATAATTGCAATAGTCTAACTTTGTCAGAAATTGTGTCAGACATAATATATGTGCGGCAACCAATACTATAAACATACTGTGCCCTCTGAATTAGAATCTAGTTGTATTTTTTTCATCCAGCTCTGCAACTTCACTCTTTGTGAAAGTCTGATTGCATCGCTAACCCCAGTAACCTGCCATTGCCATCTCAACACCTGATTAAAGATTCCCTCATCCGAACACCTAATAAGGCTACAGTGTTTCTAACTTTACTTCCAATTAGTTACAAAATAAGCCAGAGATACCCACTGCTACACTCTTGAGAGCCCCCCCGGACTTCCTCAACAAAACTGGACACCACAGAGTCTTGGGATAAAAACACTCCATCAAAGAACCCTGGCTCTTCAGTCCTACAACAAAATGTATTCTTGATAACCACTGTAGTAAGAAGTTTTACATAATAATAATAATAAATTATAATAATTGTATTTATATGACACTTTTTTTAAAGGTTACAAAGTTACAAAATCTAACATGGATA
Organism: Moxostoma hubbsi; assembly: GCA_032164185.1. Classification (NCBI taxonomy): domain Eukaryota; kingdom Metazoa; phylum Chordata; class Actinopteri; order Cypriniformes; family Catostomidae; genus Moxostoma; species Moxostoma hubbsi. Next base: position 3,034,869 of record JAVLUX010000012.1, read on the forward strand.
TTATATTCAACAGCTACAGTATCAACTGCTTCATTTTAAATAACAAAATGAGAACTATATTATTATGACAATGTTAATAGCAAGTACATACATTAACTACATTGGCTGTTTTTAATGTATACACAAAATTCACTGGTTTGCTTTCTGGAACCTGTAGAGTTTTCTGTTGCCATCCACTGAAACAGCCACCATTTCAGGACTACAGGCTGGACAGACAAATGGCTCCTTTTCTAGAAGTTGGTCCTCTTCAGAGTTGCAGTACACATATTGCAGAAAGCTCCTCTGAAAAGCATCTGCATTCACTTTGCCAGCCTGAAAAACAATTTATAGAACAGCTTTAAACGACAATGAACTACAAGGTCACCCCATTTATGTTTTGTTAATGTACCTTTTCAAACCCAAGAAAGGATGCAATTGGCAATGCTCTCTAATATGGTCTTGAGTTCAGTTAATTTCAGTAACCTGAAATATTACAGCCACTTGTGGACCTTGACTTCATATGTGGGTATATTCGAATTTGCGCCCTGTTTGGACTCAAACACCCTTTTTACCATACTGTCCAGCCTTACAGCTACTTATAATAATAACGAATGCATTTGTCTTTCAGCTTCAAATTTTTTTACTCACTCTTCCAAACCGCTTTGTTCTCTGGTCCAACATTGCTGTGAAGGCTTTCACTGACATTCCTGGAGCTGTTGTCTTCATAGCTTCAAAGGAAAGGAACAGATCTTGGTGGAAAAGTGTCTGTGCTTGCATGGTAGCGGGCCAGTAACCACTCCTTACAAAGTCACTGACTTCTGGAGCCCATTGCTTATTGTGCGGTTAGCACCGGAACGTGAACATTATAACGGCCTGAGAGCACATGAAAGACAAATAACTAACAAGGAACTAAAGTAATATATTAGATAAACAATATTTTTTTTACCCAATCCTATCATTTATGCAAACAAGTATGATGGATCTACCAACAGAGATTGAAACATCACCAGTGTCACAGGAGCATATATTTTGAGGAAAGGCTGTTGGCAGCAAACAATCTGCAAGAGCAAAGGACAATCGTGATGACATTAAAGAATGTTTGGATTGTTAGCAAGTACTTGGAAAACATAATGAATAATTTAATAATGTTGTGTGTTGATATAATAATAAAAAAAAAAATGCAAATCAACTGAAAAAAAGACACCAACCTTGTTCACAGATGATGTACTTATCATGGAGTTTCACAAACTCTGTTGGGGGAATGTATTTATAAAGGCCATACATGGTGGTCTGCCTACTGTGCAGAGTGTGGCGTTTATGTACCAATTGATCACACTCTGCACAAAACCACTCTGAGGGCAAACATTCCCTGCAACGGATGATGGCTTCGGTCACGTGACAGTGGTTGCACTTCATCTGGACAATGTTCTCAGCTGACAACAAGTTGTGAATATTTTGTGGCCTCGCCTGTTGCCAACATTGTTGGGCCCCTTTCTGTCTTTGACACTAACTGGACAAAGATGGCTGCTGAGCAAATTCTTGCCCATCAATGCTCTCTGAATCCTGTAGAAGGTCCTCAAGCCTCTGCATATTAAAATCTTCAGAGAGAGAAAGAGAAAGATAAAAACATACTAGAAATCCAACATTGCAATTCCACTACCACTGACTTCTTTTGAGGCATTTCCATTGCTTTTTATACAGGGACAGTCCAGTGATAGCAGAGAAGGCAGAGGGTGAAAGGATAGTTTGAAATGGGCAATCAAATCCATGACCCTTAAGATTCTGTGTAGGTGCTGGCTGTCAGTAGTGTTGCCCACTTAATTGTGAAACTAAACAACAACCATGTGATTTTGCTGAGAAACAGTGATGCTAAATGTCTAAAGTGATCCTACTGTATATCTGTCATGTTAACAGGGCTTGATGCACCAAATTGTGGTAACTTTAATATTTGAGGCATGTTAGGGGAGTGTGGAAAAAGCATTTAGAAAAGGAACATCGTTAGATGACTAGTTACTAAACATAGCAAAAGTGCAGGTATAGTGAAGCTTCCTTTTTACGTAACTCCTTGTTTTCATTTGAAGCATACCATATTATTAAAAGTGTTTTTAAAGTAGTTTTTCAACTTACCAGGATCTTGGTAGCTAGTACATTGTGATGGTGGAATGAACACATGGAGAAGTACTGGTACCAACTGTTTGGAAGTAAATATAATATAAACCACATTAGAATTCTTATTACAGTACAATTCTTTCAAACTCTTTGCCAGATGTACAAAAATAAAAGCTGAAACCTTTGGCAAACTTGCAACATGAAAACTATCAAACCTAAATATATTTGGCATAATAATGTAATTTACATTATCAATGTGCAAGCATACAGAATATTGAGTAACAACAGCATTATCAAAACAGCAACTACTCTAAATCACACATCATCACTCTCCATTTAAAGTATGTGACATAAATTTGATAAGATGTACACTAACCAGCAGATGAACCTTTTTTCCTCCGTTTGCTGGTGGTCACACGCTGCCCATCATGGTCCCTCTTCCACCAGGTCACTTTAGATTGTCCTGTGACTTCAGCCTTCTGAGTTTGTAACTCTGTGTTATGTTTCTTTATGCACATGTAATGAAAAGTAGATGGGTGAAATAAAGGCATTAACTAACTGGAGTTAATTAATTACACATTTGTGTATAACAAGAATGAAACTTGCCTGTATCTCTTCAACAAATGCATCCCTGAGCTGAAGAACAGCTTCTAGTTTGTTCTTATTTCCTCCTGACATTGTACTTAAACAAAAAATAAAGGTGTCAGTTAGATCTGAGATCTGCCTGCGACTCAAACTTGCTGACTATTATAATTGAATGGAAAGTTTGGACCACATCAGTGATATGAGGGTAAAGGTTAAAATGTACAATTTTCCGGTAGAGGATAGGTATCTGACTATTTGCAGGAGAATGCAGATTTTCATTTTCAACCTTTGGTTGTAACTATAATGACATTTCTGTATTCAATTGTTTATTTTACCAAGGCTACAATTATGTCACCTAACATATTAGCTATTATTATCAACTATAGATTCATGTTTTTTTTGTAAGCGGTTACTGTTTTTCAGCTGGAGACAAAGGGTCTAGTCTAAATCTTGCTTAATTTTCCTTTACGTTTAATCATTTAGCAGATGCCTTTATCCAATGCCACTTACAAATGAAGAGCAATAGAAGCAATCAAACCAACAATGTGCAATTTAGGTAAAATGCACTATGATAACATTAGAAATCAAATATCTTGGGGATAGGAGTCTAATCTAACCCTACAGTATCATGCATCTGCAAGCAACTAGTAATGTCTGCGCGTGCCTGAATTTTTCTATGCGCACTGATTAGTCCACATTATTGACCCCTGGGGGGTCCCGTAGGCTTAGGCTAACCATGCCACTTTAGCTAAAAACGTTAGCAAACACTAATTCAGTCTGTTGATTTGTAGTGCTGTCATCAGCCATGTCTAAAAGCTGAAGACCCATGTCACAACATGATTGAAAACTGTTTTATTAATTTCAAACTGCAACAGGTCTGTTTACAGTAAAGCAGAAAGAGCGGCAAACTGTTCACTAACTAATTTAAACGCATTCGCTGCCATTTTGACACATGACCCCATATAACGTGATGCAGAAACACTGTAATAATTAAAATAATACAGTTAACACCGTGATCTGATTACAAAAAAGGACGGTTGCCCTTCCTTACCTGTTTGAAGATGTGCCCGCATCAGGTGAACTGGGCGAACTGAGCCTCGCTGGTGACGTCATTGCCGTTGAAGGTGATGCGGTATTTAGACGCATCTGCTCTCCAGCGAAGTTAATGGGAAGGATTGGCGTATCATATGCACGCAAAATTGGACTTTGGCGTATGCATTACACGCAATTTGAAAGTGTAAAGTCGTGTTATTTATACGCAGACTGATGAGAACGGGTCCGGAAGAATCCGTGGTGCCATCACAGAATTCCACAATAAGCAAATAACAAACTGGTCAGGGGAGATAAGAGGTTCATTGTTTAATTAGGCTACATTGCATCGCAAACACAGACAACTTGAATAGCCTACTTAAAGTGTCAAAATCAGCAATAGGAATATCGTCAAGTGAAACAATCTGTGGCGACCACTGAATATTCCGTGGTCCCGTCATTTAAAGTTAAGTACTTTAAGTAAACTCTGAATATATAAAGCGATACGTTTCCAAATTATAAAATGACGTCACTTGGGGGAGCGCAGGTGTTGAACAGGGAATCCGTGTGTGGACCGGATGCTGCCTGTCATTGACTTACATAGGCATCACTTCCGTGACCAAATCACGGAATTTTCGGCGATTCCGTGAAACTGCCACAGATTTTGAGTTAAGGGGCCGTGTTCATTTCACGGAATTCTGTGAGACCAGGTCAGAAAACAATACTGTGCTCTCGAAAGAAAAACGTGGTGCAGGCACGAAAAATATGTCCCATTGAAATACATTGGATTGAAAGTCGTGCTGAGTGACACGAAAAAAAAAGGGAAATTCGTGTCCATGAACACGAATCAATAGATTAAATTTCGTGACTATATCACGAACTGCCGTGAGACTTGGTTGTAAATGTACTAATACCTCTAATTCTTTATTATGTACTTTTAAAAATTACTTTCTGCTTTCTGTCACCTGTAACATTCACACAATGTAATGGCCCATTGGTTTGAATCATTGATAATTACAGTGGGCCGGAAATGATTTTCAAATGCTAATTGAGTCGTCAGGATGCTTCGACGGGATTGGTTGCTTGTCTTGGTGCTCTGGGGTCGGTTGCGCCAGCGATACATATGTTACGATTTAATGTAGTTATGGCATAAATGGGGACTAAGTCACAGTTTATGCACTACTAAACACGAGTGTTGCACCATTACACTTAGGAAAAACGTTATATGTTTGTAATTACAAAACGTTTCATTTATTGACATTTAAAGACTTACTGGTTTGCTAAACCTGATTTAGGAACTGCATACGCAGGGTTATTCTTTTTTTTATTTCTATTTTATATTCAGTTTGTGATTCCAGTTTAGTTTTCGTTATTTTTCACACTTTGTAAGTTTAAGTTTTGTGAGTTTTTGATTTCCTCAGTGTTCTCTAGTTTCATCATTTTTTTTATTTTATTTTTAGTATTTGTTATAATAGCATATTTATGGCTGCCGAAGTGTTTACATTTATCAAATTTCTCAGGACATTCTCATGAAAATGCGAATAGATTACTAAATTAAAGTTGACTGTATGTTTCAAATGTTATAATATATGTGATTCAAACACGAAAACTGAAATTAATTAGACGTCATTTTAATTTAAGTTAGTTGGAGTTAGGGTCGGTTAACGGCAAGTGTCTAGGGCGACATCGCGTCGGGGGCGCAGATCTACCAGCCAATAAGCAGAGAGGGTCTCGCCTAGGGTGCCAAATGGGGCTGGAGTTGTAAAAAAGTATTTTAGTTTAGATTCAGTTTTTAAAATATAAAACACATTACAATTTTAATGTATTGCATACTGTTTATCAAACTTAATAAATACTTTGATTTTGCTGGTTAACAACATGGCAACTTGGAGCTTTAACAACTTTTGTGTATATATCAGCTATATGTGGCACATCCATTCAGATTTTACAATCAGAAATATACATTCAATTTAACATGCTTATATCGCTTAATGTTACTTAATGTATTTTTTATGCATTCTTGCTTACTGCAATTTTTCTTCCATCCCATTTTGATAAATTCTACAATTTGAGACTTGTTTAATATTTGGGATTTATGGATACTTTGATTTCAGCATCTTAATACCTTAATCTGAAGACAAATACTGACTGTTGTCATGGAACCTATTTCAAATATTGAACATCCCACAATTGTTCACATTTTGTTTTTTTTACAATTTTAGTCAACAAAATAACATTTCAGTTGATAATAATGTCCAATATAACCAGAAAAAAAAAAGACAGACCAAACTTTAATCAAATATTCAAACATTTACAAATATGTATAAACATTTATTAATTTAAACTAATTTAAAAATAATAATCATTTAATATAAATGTATCAGACATAAAAGATATAACACAATACAACTGTCCTTGTTGTGAAACCCTGAAAGAATAGCATCAAATGAACATACTGAAGTATTACTGTATTGTTAATTCTTCATGCTGTAGAGATGTTGTTCATTTACCGTCACAATCTGACTAGCACATAACCTTGTTCAAGTTAACCTGTTTGTTGGATTCATTGTCTGTGCAGATGCGTCTGAGTGAGGTTATTAACCCATTTTCAAGCGGTTCAACTGTTTCCGTTTACGCAGTTCTAGCGGGAAGTACCCCAGTGATACGCGTGTCACATCTAGTGCAGCGGTAAATATGGATTCATAAATATTTTAATCATCAGTATTATATGAATGATTGGGCTGAAATAGAGCCCACAGTAGAACAGGAAGTTACAGATGAATTGTGGGACCACAGGCCACAGCAGCACAAACCACAGCATCCCCCACATCCTCTTAAGGAGTATCCTGAAATTCACACGCAAACAGCATTTGACTTGTGAATCTTCCCTCTGCCAAGGAAATGTCTAAAAACACTGTGTCACAGTGTGTGTTATGTGTGTATGAGTGTTGCATTGTGCATATGTTGGGAAAGTATGTGTGTGTACCTCATCTGTCCTGTCCTCCACAGTGTCCAGAAGTAAAAGAAGTCATGAACTGACAATATTGCAGCATTAACAATGACAAACCGTGACGTCCAGTAATGAACACTCAGCCAATCCCATGCAAAGTCCATCAGTAGTTGATACGGCAACAGAGCATACTTCACCCAAAACTCCACCCACTGACGTTGGCTCGGCTCCTGCTACACACACATAAAGAGTTACTTTCTGTTTTTGTGTTTGATTGTTGTACATTAACAATATGGAGAGTCCTCACACACACATACCAGCATGTTATCAGGTAGGACGTCCTGCTCTGCGCTGTTTGTGCGTGCAGGGCAGCAGGTGTGTATGAAGGGAAGAAATGTGTCGTCATAATCAAACGGGTACAAGTAGAGCAGAGTGAGACGTGGAAAGTCTCTCAGACCAATCAGCAGAAATAGGGACTTTCCTAAATTCTCCGCCTTGAGAAAGAGAAATCACACCCGTTTAGAGAAGGACAATGCATACCAAACTTATTATGTTGACTTGACAAATCCAACATACAGTTGTACAGACTTGGTTTAAGGATATTTCAAAATCCCTAAACTACGAATAGCTCGTTTCCAAGCTAAACTTTGCAGTTTTTTTAGTGTGCTATATCTTTTCTAACGGATTCGACTCACAGTTTTCCCATAACGGAAATCAAAAATGGAAAAAATACAGTAGAATAAGTCTATGTCTACATTAATCTGGATAAATTTGAAACTGGCGTGTTAGTTGTCGAAACGGTCTTCGTCCACACTGCTGTTTTTTCCAAAAGTTGCTTGTCTACTCTGAGACATATGAAAACTGCGCATGCGCAAAAATTGCCGTTCCATGTACGCCTGAAACGCAATTGTCCTCATTTTCTGCCGCTGGACACCAATTCCGAGTGAACTTCCCATCTCCTTTGAATGAATGCAGTGTGAACATTGTACAAAGTAACATCTTTAACAACGCTATCAAAGATATCATGCACACGCACACACACACACACACACACACACACACACACACACACACCTTGTATTCCCAGAGGTTCTGTGGAAGTTTAACTCCGAGGTCTTTTATTCTCTGGATTTCTTCCAGTATGACTCGTCTGTGTGACGGATTGTCAATCCTGAATGGAGCAGCAGACAGTTCTTCATCCCCGAGACGAGTCAATAAACTGACACACAAAAAAAAATCACACAAGTGCTGTTACAGGTGTGTGTGTGCGTGTGTGTGTGTGTGTGCGTGCGTGCGCACGTGCGTGTGTATGTTTTATTTTGTATATTACATTTTTTTGTTATATTCAATTTTTTGCTTTTGTTTTTTGTTTAGGGCTCAAAATAGAGATATTTAACTTGTTTAATTATGTTTTTTTAATCAACTGTGTTTGTGTGTGCAGACCAAATTTCTTTGGACCAAATTTCAAACTTCCCAACAGTCCCAATGGTGAATACAGCTTAATAAAGTAACTAACTAATTTCCTAAATATAATTCACAAAAGGTTGATGTGATGGGTAACTCATTAAGATAGAACAATAGAAGTCAAATAAAACAACTTTGTGTTTTATTATAAACCTGTGAAATATAAAGTATTGATTTATTGAAAAACATTTTTGTACATTTTATACAAATGTTACATTTATTGAAATACTAAAAAGTTTGTTTTTCAATAAAAACAAAAACAAAAAAAAAACACATCTTAACACTGTAACTGCAACAACAAAAAAGAAAATCACACCAAATAAACAGCCTATGTTCAGGAGTTATCTAGTTTCAGGAAACCTAATGTATTATTTTATGACTTATTTTGTCATTGCCATTTTTTTATGGTAAAATGGTAACTTAAATGAAATGGTAAAAGTAAAAAAATAATAGTTGTTAAGCTGTCATACATGGTGGAATCATCAGTCCTCTGGCTTATTTAACTTGTGCAAACACGCGCCCACATGCGTGACGTTATACTTTGGCTTCGCTATACGCAACACATCATTTAAAGGAATTTAAACTGACTGAATACTGTTCTCAAGACTGTACACTGTCATTTAAGGGTTAAACTTCTGCTACACCACGTCATGTGACAACGATTACCGTGAAGCCAACAAGTGCAGCGCCAACAAAAGTCCCTCTGGTGAGTTTTTATACTGAAATCTGTTTGGCTGCAAAGAACAGCGTCTCGTTTAGTTTGATATGCCGCTTTAAAAAACCATTAATTTTTCGTGCATCAGCGCACTGATAAAAACAATGTCCACATAAGTGGAAAAGGGAACATTATTCCCTCAAAAGTTAAAAATAAAACATATGTTATTTTGAATAATTTTCAACATTAACTCATCTGTGGTTTATTCTACTTCATTTTAAAAGTAATCTTAAATCCAAAGGTCTAGCTCAGTTTAAATTAAGATTTGGATTAAAAAAATATATAATTAACCATTGATAAAAATAAACCAAAATTAAAGTAAACTTGAAAATATAATTAAAATACAAACACATTTATAGAAAGCAATGTTAGTATAACTTTTGTAGTTGTGTTTTCCCACCTGCCGTTGATTCGTCCTCTGTGGAATGTTTCTCGGTACTGATTGGTCCAGGGACCCAGATGCTCCACCCACAGACTGACATCATCAGCATTCCACCTGCTGATTGGTTTCCGGATCAAGGCGTCATGATCAGAATCAGCACTGAACCAATGATACCGTAACAACAGCACCTACAAACATCCACACACAGTGATTATTAAGTCTCAGTATGTGTGTATTGTATGTGTGTGTGTGTGTGTGTGTGTGTGTGTGTGTGTGTGTGTGTGTGTGTGTGTGTGTGCGTGTGTGTGTGTGTGCATATTGTGTGTGTGTGTGTGTGTGTGTGTGTGTGTGCGTGTGTGTGTGCGTGTGTGTGAGAGAGAGACTCACCCCTACACAGATCAGCGCCATCAGGACTCCAGAAAAAAAGCCATTTCGTTCGGCTTGCTGTAGGATTATTGATACAGGTGCTTGACGGGTCAGCGCCTGTCCGTACTGCTGGAATACCTGGAGAACATGACGGAACCGCGGGTCACTCTGAACAGCTGACCTCCGTCTGTTTATGTCAGCGGGAAACTTCTTCTCCACCACGTCCCTGGAAAACACACATACACAAATCCAAAAATAAACACAAACAGTTTCGGAAGGTTCGTTTCAAAACTGAGTTAGCCGTCTACAAAAACAAGAGTTTTGACAGCATCTTGGCTCATTCAGTCTAGGGAATACTTCTTCCTTCTGCTGTTGCGTCTCACACGCGGTCAGGCAATCTAGTTTCTCAGACTATATTCTTTTGACCATGAGTGCATGCACACTACTGACATGTACTCACCCATACTTCAATTTGATTTGTATTTACAGTCTGAAAGAGGTATTTTTTTAAAGTTGGTTGCTCATCTGCAATACATCTATAAGACATTTCCTCTCGGATATCAATACAACATTCAGCAGATGTTTTTGAGACGTTCATGATATAGAATGATCATTTTAAGATGATTAGCAGCTGTTAATTAGATTGTGATGATTCTCTCACCTGAGGAGAATGTTGACTTTGGGAAACCCCTGCCATCTCTCTCTGCATTCTGGACATTCGGTCCGTTGAGAGGAATGCAACCACAGTGCCAGACAATGCCGACAGAAACTGTGTCCACAGTTCAGTGTAGTGGGATCTACGAGGACTTCATAGCAACAGTGACACGTAAACTCAGGTGCTGAAAGTTCACCAGTGTCCTCCACTGACTCACTGTGGTCTGGGTCTATCGTGATGATGCACACGTCTGTCATCTTGCCCTCACATTAAGTGTCTGTTAACACTCACACATGTACAGAATTAAATAGATGAGTACAAGCAAGTTCAGGCAGAAACATAAAGCCAAAATTTAACGACTACATCTTTCACAACTCTGATTAATTCAATTGTTACCAGCGTACCAGACACATTTGTTCAGCACATACACTCAACACACACGCACTCACACATACTTTGCTGTAATCAGTGTACTTGACACAAAATCATCACAGCGTTTCCTTACCTGTGTAAAAGGTTATGTTTCTCAGTGATATTCAGATCTTCAGGAGTCTTCATGCTCATCAGGTCATTTACTGTCAATGAAAAAAATAAAACAGAAACAGAAACTCTTCTACTAGTTCACGTGTCCACCCACATCAAACACACAACAAAAGCATGTGCACACATACGACAGAAACACTTTCAGTTTTGGTTTTCAGTTTAAAGGTGCTTGATTACCATGACAAATAATTATACTTTCATATCACCAACACATTTGGTATATTTGCTTCTGGAAATAGTGAATGCATTCCAGTGTTGAGGACAAAACTCTCATGTAGCACTAGGAATCTTGAATAATTTAAGTAAATCTGTTCTTTCATGTAAATGAACCAGTAAAAATAAATGATCATTTAGGTTTAGAGGGAACTCAGGTTTATTTGGAAAGTTGATGTAAATTAACTAGTTCACATAAATGATACATTTATTCCCTTTGCCATAAATCACGTCGTCTTTCTTGAAGCAAAATGTTTAGTTTACTGCAGCTTTATACGACCATCACTGCATACGAAATTGCGTCCATTCAGAGTATCTGTTTTTTTTATGCAAGATGCACTTCTCTGCCGGTAAAACAGTATGTTCTTTAGGTATGCAAATGTGATGTGCATATGCATGTATATTTTAAAGTACATATTGCAGCAGTTGTGTTGTACTCCTCATTTGCAACTTGTTTCAACTAAAAAAGTTTTTACTTTCACTTATTGGTGTACCAAATCCTCCATTGTTTATATTATTCAAAACATGCATTATATCAAGTGAACATAATTGAACCAAGTTTCAATGAAAAAAAAAGTTGACTTTAACATGAATATTTTTTTTTTGGTTAAATGAAACTTGGCAGGGGATGTCTAGTTCTAGATAGGGAGAGTAAATGCTAAAATTAAGTGTTATTGTTTGTTTTTGTGCAAGATGAAGATAAAGGGGGAGTTATTTTGGAGTTTTTGGAGTTACCAATATGGTGAAAAGATGGGCTTAATTTGAGTACATTTTACATGTCTAATTTTGTTGGGTTTACAAAATTAAAGATGGTCCCTCTACGCAAATTATTTCAGTTGAGATTGCATAGATATTTTAAGTTTAGAAAACTCTTTGCAAACATATGGAACAACTGTCCACGATTAAATCAAGTTCAGACAAAGATTAATTTTTTTGAGTGTTGGATAAAAGTGGCAGCCAAGTTTGTTTTAATGGCTCCAAAAATATTTTTTTTTTCCTGTTAGCATTGAAAGTTAAAGTGATTATAATTCTGTTCACTAATCACTGTATCAATACTACCTAGGTCCCCAACTCTTTTTGACTGATACATTTCCGAGTGAAATGACCGTTTCTGTAAAATACTTTTTCCTGTAAAAACAACTTCATTATAGTCCAATAAATGAATAAATAAAAAGAACTTGTCATCCTTCAAATGCTTTTTGCTCTTATAATTGTGTTAAAATAGCAGTGTCCTTCTGGCCTTAAAATATAATGCTAAATTATTAAAAAAATATCCCTACTGGTCAAAACATGTCTTTTGATATACATTATAGCTCATTAAAGGTATAGTTCACTCAAAAAGGAAAATGTGCTTATAATTTACTCACCCTCAGGCCTTCCAAGTTGTATATTCCTTTCTTTCTTCATCAGAACAGGATTTAAGATTTTCAGGAATTTATCCCAGGTTTTTAACAAGTGAATGGACACCAATTTTTAATGGTCCAAAAAGCATATTTAGGCAGCATCAAAGTAATCCACATGACCCAGCTGATCAGTAAACGTCTTTTGGTCATTATACGAAACAAATCAATAATTATATTGTTTTTAACTACAAATTTTCACTTCTGCCCAGCTCTCGAGAAAGTTCACGACCTCTCGCATGAAGTGCTATGGCAAAGTTATGTGTGAAGGAGGAAGCAGGAAGCGTGACACTGTTTTCAAGAGGAACATCCACAGACCACAGTCCATTCATCATTCACAAACTAAAACAGTCCAAAACTATTGTAAACCACAATTTCGTATTTTGATGTTAGAGGAGAAGAGGAGATTTTTTTTATGTGTGACCTTACCAACCAAAGCGCTTACAACACGCGAGATGTTGTGAACTCATCCCTCTCATAAATGTGCATTCCAGAATTGGGCAGAAGCAAAAGTTGTTAGATAAGAAGTATATAATTATAGATTTGTTTCTTAAAGTGCCTGATCATTTTGCTTCAGAAGACATCTATTTATTGGCTGGAGTTGTGTGGATTACTTTGATACTGCCTATATAAGCTTTTTGGACCATCAAAAAAATTGGTGTCCATTCACTTGCATTGGATGGAGCTAAAAACCTGGGATACATTCCTAAAAAACTTAAATCCTGTTCTGATAAAGAGAAAGTCATAAACATCTTCATTGGCCTGAGGGTGAGTAAATTATCAGCAAAGTTTCATTTTTGAGTGAACTATTCCTTTAACAACCTTCTCCCACTGCACCACCCCCCCCCCCCTCCCTTTTTTTTTTAAACAAACCTCACTAAATCTTGTTGGATGAATGCTTAAAACAAGAATAAAGCAATTTTCCAATGTGGTAAGACAACATTTCAAAATGCAATTTATTAAAACAAGTTTTCATTTCTTAATATTCAATTTTGGTTCTCAAGTAAATGTTTCTCGAGTTAAACAATATTAGTTAGAAAGTAAAAAATTAGTTTCAAGAGTAAATTAATGTTATTTTGAAGAGGGCTTTAGGTTACTCCATCTGACACAAGGACAAAGTGCCACAATCCACCTTAAATCCAGCATAGAGTGGTTCGGTGAATGTGGTGTTAAACGTGTGTAAGTGTGTGGGTGTGTGTGTGTCAGAGACGCTGTAGAAGGACAGAGTGCCGGCTGCCGAGTCCACATACACTCCTGCTCTGGACGAGCGAGAGCTTGGAGCCTTTATATTAATGTTCCCTTTATTGTGAGAAACATATGTAACCACCCCACAGGTAAGCTTCCACGACACATCATTGTTTCCAAGCTGACTGGCCCCCACAATAGCAAGATTATCATTTATGCGAGGTATGCATTTGTATGTCACCCCCACCACCCCCTTTGAATAGCTCCATTTAGCCTCCCAGTAACAGCGTCCAGTCAGACTCTCTTGACACAGAACCTGGCAATATGGTTCAAATCTGTCTGGATGATCAGGATATGGCTGCTTCTCAGTTACTCTTGTTACTCGTCTGTTTTCATTAGAGAGCAAGAGCTCAACGTGTGCTGTGTTTGGATCCAATGTAAGATCACAGGCATCTATGAGACAGAACATAATTTATATTAGAGAAATAAATCACTATTTTGCTTCTACTTTTATTATATTATTTCTTTCTACACATGTCCTTTTTATAATGTGTACTTCCTTTTACACCAATAAAAATAGAGAAAGAAAGGTAGACAGACTTACACTTTCTTATCCCTGACTTGATGAGGTGCTGACCATTAGGATCAGTTCTACAGAAATGTAATAATTTATAAAAGTATATTTACAATGAATCATTTACAATGATATATTCATCCAAATATATTCGCATGTCTTCTTATTGAATAAAAACATCATTATATAGAATAAAATTGAATAAATGTATCCACTTCAAGAAAATGTATTAGTTATGTACACATATATTGGAGAATTTATTAGCATCTTGTTTTTTCTAGCCAACATTTTTCTGCAATATCCCAAAATTCATATAGAATTGCATGGAGGGAAACTCAGCTATCGACCCACTACTTACTTGAGTTTCTGTAGTGTACAGTTTGGATCATTGAGTCTCTCAGAGAGCAATTTGATTCCTGAATCTCCTGGGTGATTGTAGCTCAGATCCAGCTCTTTCAGGTGTGAAGGGTTTGAACTCAGAGCTAAAGCCAGATGACAACAGCCAACCTCTGTCACCATACAACCAGATAATCTAGAGAGGAGTAAAGCAAACAGCATCACTTAATCTCTACAAAAAAGAGATTACAGGACAAAAAAAGCAAAACATACTGCGACTCACTAAATGATCTTAAAGACTTACCCCAGTATCTCCAATGTACAGTTTGTACTGTTCAGTGCATCAGAGATCAGCTTCACTCCTGAATCCTGCAGGTCATTGTTACTTAGATCTAGCTCCCTCAAGAGGGAATCTGAGCTAATAATCATGGCAAGAATCTCACAACTCTTCCCAGTTAGGTTACACCAGCTCAACCTGCATTAGAACATTTCAAGTCATTCATAAATCTCAATACATATTGATAAACTGATCCTTAAAGTTCTTTCATCATCTACTCAGCTTCAAATCATGAACAGAATAAGATCTAGCAGAATGTCTAGGTGGAACTTTGCCACACAAACAAAGTGGATGGTGTCTTCCATATGGCAAAAAAATGTATATGTGCATTACATTATCACACACGCACACACACACACACACACGCACGCGCACGCACGCATGAGGGTGAGTAGAACAATATTCAGTTTACTGAAATTAATTTCAAATGTCAGAATTTCTGTTTACTATATTTTTTTAGATACATTTGAAAACTACTCTTATCAATTGTTTGATGCGTTTCCCGTTTTTACAGTGATTTTATTGTACTTAATAAATATGGTACCCATTATAATACATCAAATTACTCACACTGTTGGACACCACACTGCTGTAAAAATATTGGGTGATTCTCACAAAAACTGTCACAAAATGTTCTGGTCAAATTTATATATATAAATAAAATAATAATTTGATATACAATTCATTATAACTGTTGTACAATGAAACTAAATGAAAAGGAAAAATTAGCTAAATGGAAAGGCAGTACTAAGGCAATTCTACTATGATGTATAAATACTAGGGCTGTCGATTTAACACGTTAATTCAATGCGAATAATTTGACAAAAAAATAGCGCGTTAAAAATCGAATGCAATTAAATCGCACCATAATAAGGAAGATTCCTGAGAAATGCAAGCTTGTAGTACCACCTGTTTACTCCAGAGGACAGTAAGTGAAATTTCAGCTGTATGAGCAACGCAGTTTATACAGTGAAGAAAACACTGTTCTAGCATTCAAAACACTTGGAGAGCAAATGCGAACTAAGGGATCTCAAGATGTGTTTAAAGATTTAGTATTAAACTATATTTAACTTGAAACAGTGAACTAAACATTTTATGTTTATGATGCAATATATATATATTGCAATAATGAGAATACTATAAATATTTTTAAGCAGTAACAAGAATTGGGGGCTTATGAGAACTTATTCAAGTAATATCACAATGTAAAAAATCTTAATTGGACATAAAATAGACAAAATTTGTCTTTATACAAAGCATAATTTCTTATTCATTTCCTTTACTTTTGGAGTAAAATAGAACCAAGATATTTTCTTATCACCCAAATATTGTTAATACTTTCCTCAGAATTTTAAGTTTTCTCTTTGTGTTGTCCATTCCATGTAAGAGCTGTTGGAGTCCAGAGTCGTGCAGATCATTGCTGCTGAGGTCAAGCTCAGTCAGATGACATGTGACTATCTTGAGAGCAGACACCAGCTCCCTGCAGCTGTCCTGACCGAAATGACACCGGGCCAGCCTGGAATCATTTAATTTCAGCATTACATTTAAGACTAGTTACATCTGAAAAATGCTTCCAGAGTAATATAAAGAGTGCCTACTTCAGTGTCTCTAGTTTACAGTGAGGACTTTTCAGTCCAGCACAGAGCAGTTTCACTCCAGCTTCAATGCTATAATTGTCATTCAGGTCCAGCTCGATCAGGGGGCAGCCCTCTAACTGAAGAGCTGAAGCCACAGTTTCACAGCATGTTTCTGTCAGTCCACAGTCTGAAAACCTGTCAAGATGGCAAGATTTTTGCAAAAATGTTTATTCACAGTCATGAAGAGTTATTAGCATAGACTCATTACTTAAAAAGTTTAATTAAACGAGTTATAAGCTATAATTAAGACAAAAACTTGCATTTCAAGTAATACATTACATAGGGGAGCTATATGCAAAAAATTATTATTGATATTTTAGGTAAATAACAGTATCACGATGCACACATTTTTAGTTTTTTTTTTAGATACTGGAAACCTTTTGGTGACTTCATAGAACATAAATGCAGTTGACATTTCAAACAGTACCCCAGCAAACACAGAACGTTCCCCATAACGTTAGCATATGGCTCCCCTTTGGCTATTTTTTGGGAGACCAATTCCTAGGGTCTTTTTCAAAACTTAGCAAGCTGTCTGGCTGTCTCCTGCCTACATAGGGAGATGTCTTCCACGGAAGCATCCTAACTGAAATTGAGTCTCAAAAGAGTTCTTCATAGTCTCAAACGTTCTTCATAGTCGACAACTCCAATCAAGTCAAGTCAATGTTGTTCAAACAGCCCTTCTCATGCACAGCGCACTGAGATGGGTAAAATAATCAGTTTTCTGTCATAATGAACAATTATCTATCATTACTTTTCAGTATTAAATGGATTCTAAGTAATTTTCTAGTCAAAATCCTTTCACATTATCCAACATATAGAATTAATTTTTACACCAAGCTCATTATGGTGCATTCTGGGATGGCCTACCCAGGGACGGATACATATGATGATACCCATTAATTGGCTTAAAATGCCACTTCTGGAGGCAGCACACAAATTTTGGAACAGACCCTTTATATTTTAGGACTGCTCACTTTAGGTTCTATTTCTACCATAATCTATTCCTAGAAGACTTCATAGGGGTCATTGCATGACAACCAAATGAGAGCTCAAACAGAACGTTCCCAAATGGTTTATAGGATTTATTTTATATCCATAAACTAACCATTCCAGATTGTTGCAGGGAGTATTTTGTCAGGTAGCCACATAAGAACTACACAGTTCTTTAATGTTTTTTTTTTCTCACACTTTAAATTTTTTTCATTAGAATGTCCATTCTGGGAAGCAAATATTGCCAGCTTGGATATCAATTTAACCGTCATATCGCCTACCCTTAATGCTGCACAATTATGCTTCTCTTTAAAAGAGAAAAATATCTCAAGAAACTATGTATATCATTCAACATACTAACAAGAATCTTGCAATCTCACAAAAAGAAGAAGAGGAAATACGGTAAAATAATCGACTCACAGAGCTCTTTTGCAGCATCTCATTACTGGGACCAGTCTCCTGCATCCTGCATATGTTGGGTTGAACTTTTTTGGGTTGAACTCATCCAACACCTCCTCTGACATAAGGAGCACATAGACCAGCGCTGAGCAGTTTGAGGTGGAGACTTCACGACATTTGTTCATGACACCTGAACTCAGATATTTCTGGATTTGCTGGTACAGGGATCTATCCTGCAGCTCAAGGACACAGAAAAAGTGGTTGATGGATTTGTCAGGGCACTTATCGTTGTTTTGCAGTTGCTTGATATACTGGATTGTTTTATTGATGCTTCTTTTACTGTCTTCTGTGTGGGTCAACAAGCCTGTGAGGAGTTTTTGATTGGACTCAAGAGAAATGCCCAGCAAGAACCGAATGAAGAGGTCAAAATGCCCCCTCTCACTTGCCTTAGCTTTGTCAATTGCTTTCCTCAGCAACACATACAGCAAGTCTTTCTCAGGACGTGAATTCTCCAGGAAAAAATCAAGCTCCTCCATTTTCTTGTTCAGGTAGCAGAGGAACACATGCAGAGCAGCCAGGAACTCTTGCACACTCAGATGTATGAAGTAATAAACCTTCATCTCATGAAGCACAGAGTCATTCTTAAATATCTCTGTGCATAATCCCGTAGACTCTGACTCATCAATTAAGTCAATGCCACAAGCTTTCAAATCCTTTTCATAGAACATTATATTTTCCATCCTCAGCTGTTCGAATGCCACTTTAGCCAACTTTAATATCATTTCTTTGTTTGAACCCAGTAGCTTTGAGCGTTCTCTTTCATTTTTTTCATCATACTTTTGGTTCTTCATGTTCATCTGTACTAGCAGGAAGTGAACGTACATTTCAGTAAGTGTTGAAGGAATGTCCTCCCCACTGTTCTGGATGAGAATTTTGTGTAGAACAGTAGCTGATATCCAGCAAAAAACAGGAATGTGGCACATGATGTAGAGGCTACGAGACGTCTTGATATGTGAGATGATTTTGGTGGCCTGAGTCTCATCTTTGATTCTGTTTCTGAAGTATTCCTCCTTCTGTTTGTCAGTGAATCCTCGCACCTCTGTGAACAATCCCACATACTCAGGAGGGATCTGATTGGCTGCTGCGGGTCGGGAGGTTATCCAGATGAGAGATGATGGAAGAAGTTTCCCTTTGACTAAACTTGTAAACAAAGCATCAACAGATGTCCGTGTATTAACACAGTGAAGTGATTTGCAATTGAAATTCAACGGAAGACGACTTTCATCGAGTCCGTCGAAAATAAAAGCAATCGTACAACTTTCAGACCACGTTGTAGCCTTGAGCTCTTCCAGTTGAGGGTAAAATTCCTGTAGGAACTCATTGAGACTCATCTCTTTATCTATAATCAAGTTAATCTCTCGGAATGGAAGCAGGAACATGCAGTCTATATGCTGATTGGCTTTTCCTTCAGCCCAGTCCATAATGAACTTGTGCACAGAGAAGGTTTTTCCAATGCCAGCGATTCCCTTGGTCAGAACAATGTTACCCTCTGCCCTTTGCCTCAATAAGCTAAATATGTCATTGCAGCTGATTGCCGTTTCCTCACAATTCGATGTTTTGAAAGCCCTGTCGATCTTCAGAATCTCGTGCTCATGATTGACGTCTGTAAAATCGCCTTCAGTGATAAAGAGTTCAGTGTAAACTTTCTTGAGATGTGTTTTATTTTCTTTTTTGCCCTCAAAAACAGATTCAGCTTTCTCCTTCATGTAGTCTTTGTGATTTGTAATGACTTTTTGCAAGACATCATCCTCTGTGATGCAAAACAAGAACATAAAAACAGTGATATTTTTTAGAGTAACATGATTCTGAGACCAGGGTGCAAATTCATTTATAGACAATATTACATTTTTTTATACCTTTTCTTACATGTTTCCCAGATATTGATCCCTCTGAGGGTGTTTGAAGCCCTATGAGAAGAGCAACAGTTATCAAAAACAAAAGCAGATATCTATATAAAGATACCTTATATCGCAGCTTCAGCATTAGTAATATTCTTTCTTTTACTACCTTCCTTGTTCATGTTTTTTAACTCTTCAGCCAGCTGGTTTTGTTTCATCTTCTTCAGGATGTTCAGTGTGATCTTCACAGCTTCTTCTGGTTCATAACACTCCACCATCAGATCCACTGTGTCAATGGCATCTGCATTTTCCAGTTCACCAGCTGAAATGGACCCTTCTTGTTTTAAATGCCATTTAAACCTCTTTAGTTTGTTTTCTTCCAGCTCATCCAGAGTTTCCAGAAGCTGCTCTGGAATAGATGCCATCGTGTCTACCTGGGTCTTTTGTATAAAACCAGATTAGTTATTCGATCAGACTTGGGATTCCCATGGAAATTTAGACTATTAACACCGGAATCTTTAAATCTCAACAGTTTAGTCAATTTACACTAATCAAAATAGTGTCATGTTCGATCACCACCCACATAAAAAAAGAAATCTGCCCATTAAATACTTATTACTTAAAATAAATGTTCCAGGTTTAATACAAGTTAAGCTCAATTGACAGCATTTGTGGCAGAAAGTTGATTACCACAAAAAAAAGCAATTTACAATGGAAGTGAATGTGTCCAATTTTTGGAGTGTTTAAAGGCAGAAATCTGAAGCAATTTTATAAAATTTTATAAAATGAATAAATTTATAAAATTTGAATGAATTTTATAAAAGCTCTTACATAAATGATTCTGTTAAACGCATGTAGTATTTGAGCTGTAAAGTTGTTTACATTTAAATTTTTAAAGTAATTTAAGAGTTTAAGGGATTATGGCATACAGTAATATCGTCATGGCAACAAAATTGTAAAATTGTCTATAACTTTACACAGAAATGTTAATAAGTGATTTTGTCACACTAAAATCACATTAACACACATATTGTGGCAATACTTTTGAAAGTATTGTGGTAAGTATTTTAACATTTACGGATTGGCCACCATTGACTTAGTAATGGTCTCACCGTAAACCAGACTTTTCCATTTTTTATAGAAAAGGAGGGGCGAGTCGAAATACATTTTTGAGTAATCAACATAATGCCACAAATGCTGCTGATTGAGCTTAACTTGTATTGAACCCAGAATATTCCTATTAATAATGGTTCTCTTATTTCTGTCACCCACTTAAATCTGTAGTCTTATCAAATGTGTGTATCCTATTGACCGATAAAGCACCTTACACTAATGATCTGTACAAACACACCTATAAAACTCTAATTTTATGCAGTCTTAAAATCAGATTACTGAAGTTGTGATGACAAATTATTGGTGGGATGAAGCTGAGCCCTTTCTGTAGCTAAATGAATAACAGCTAGAAACATAAAGCACAAAAATAGAATGACATTAATGACAGAAATTGAACATCCATCCATCGTCAACCACTTATCCTGTGTTCAGGGTCACGGAGGGGCTGGAGCCTATCCCAGCTTACATTGGGCGAAAGGCGGGGGGGACACCCTGGACAGGTCGCCAGTTCATCGCAGGGCCACACAGACACACACTCACATCACATCCAAACCTAGGGCAATTTTTGGAGACACCAATTAAACTAGCCTGCATGTCTTTGGATGGTGGGAGGAAGCCAGAGCACCCGGAGAGAACCCACGCAGACACGGGGAGAACATGCAAACTCCACACAGAAAGGCAGGGCAACCAGGGTTTGAACCCACAACCTTCTTGCTGTGAGGCGACAGTGCTAACCACTGCACCACCATGCCGCCCTCAGAAATTGAACAGTTTCAATATTAACTGTAACAAACATATTAAAGTACCGAATAGAATAAACACGTATCTTAAGTTATGCGGACGTGGCCTAAGTCTCAGAAAAAGTCAAGTGAAGAAAAGTTCAAAAAGTCATGTGACTTGGAAGAATGAGCCGTGGACCTTGTTCACACTCTGAGCTTTGGAACACGGAAGTAAACGTTTGCAAGTAAACTTCCACAGCGGTGAATGCGAGTGAATGGGAGATCACAACAAAATGGTATTTTCACTTACCCATTTGCTCCAAGAGCAAAAGAAACACATCCAATATTACGTTTGACTGACAAAAAAAAAAACAGAGAGCGGCGAATTAAGAGAGTAAAAAGGGAGAAGATAGCCAGTTTTTCTTTTTTTTTAAAGTTTTTTTTTTTTAAACCAATTCCAGGGTAATATAACACAAAGCATAATGTTATAAATTTACACTCAATATTTAAAAAATGCATAACATAAAATATTTACGCTAAACAATAAGGCGGAAACGCGCCATCACATTACAGTCAATATTTAGCAGAGACGGGCCACGTCTATTCAAATGATTCAAAGGAAGTAGAAAAGTCCCGCCTTAAAAAGAGCCAATCACCTTTTAGAAACAGTCATCGCCTGTCAATCAACTCAACATGGCGCATGCGCATTAGCTATTCAAGGCGAGAAAATTGCGTTTTTTTTGTGTCCTCTCAGGCAAAGAACTACAAATTATGATGCCAGTGTTTTCAGATTTTATTGCTGATATGCAATATATCTTTTATTTTTAATCTTGACCAACCATATTTGAGATTTGGGTCTTTTTCCATTCAAGAAGACATGAGCTGCACTGTCATGACTAGAAATAACCTCCTGAGAGTGTTCCAAAAATGACCGACGGTGGACTGACTTTCTAGACAGACTTTTTCAAAACAAAGTTAGCTCATTTCGTGGAGGTTAGAAGACCAAATATCGAGAGGCGAGTGAACATCAAATGACAATTCATTAAAACTGTTTATCAGGTTTCTGTCAAGTTAAAACTCGCAAAGGCAATGGATGGATGCAAGGACTGCGATATTAATTGTTCTTAAAGAAAAAACACTCCTTTAGTTCTAAGAAACAGCTCTTTTTTTCTTTCTTAAAATATACTCACCTGGATAAAAATGCTACATAGCGGAAACGGCTTTCAGATTTGCACGCACTAGAAAACAATATTTGGAAATATTAAACACAACGACAACTGCTCTCAGACTCGCGTTACTTCCACTTTTAAAACAGCGTCATTACGTCATCACGTTGACCTGTCAAAATAAATAATCCTTTCTAGAAACGTGCTTTCACCTTCGACCTGATGGGGCGCTGTGTACTCTCTTCAAAACAACTTCCTACAAACGTTCTAGAGTTCCACATTTGAGATTTAATGGATAATAATATATCCCTTATTTTTCCTGCAATATTATGGATATTTCATGGTACCTTTATGGTTTCTAGATAATGGTCCCCAGCTGAAAAAAACAAAAACAGTTCATGCATCCTGACTATAACATTACTGTAAAGTAAATCCCACTTCAGACTCAATTTACACACAGCAAACCTTTATGTGTCATTCTTCAAATGCACAATAACTTACAAAAACTTACACAGACATTTTGGAATAACAATAGTATAACTGTGAATGAAAACATTTTCTTTGTCCACAAACAAAAATTTTCATTATGCATATTATTTACACTGATTAAGGACTCAATAAATGGCTAAATAAATGACAATCTGAAATTTAACCAAACATTCATACGCTTGCTTTATGTGTTTCAGCGCATGTTTCATTCAAAATAATATCAATGCCACAGATTTTTACATTATATATTATTTGTAAAGGGAGAGACGAAGAGTATAATGTACAGATTTTACTCTTATGGTAAGAAATTGGTACTTTTATTCACCAAAGTGGCGTTCAACTGATCACAATGTATAGTCAGGACATTAATAATGTGAAAATTACTATTACAATTAGATTTTTTTTTTCAGATCTTCTTAAACTACTTCAAAGAGCTCTCTTCAAATAATCATCCATGTGCAGCAATGACGGCTTTGCAGATCCTTGTTATTCTTGCGGTCAGTTTGTCCAGATACTCAGGTGACCTTTCACCCCACACTTCCTGTAGCACTTGCTATAGATGTGTCTGTCTTATCAGGCACTTCTCATGCACCTTACAGTCTAGCTGATCCCACAAAAGCTCAATGGGGTTTAGATCCGTAACACTCTTTTCCAATTATCTGTTGTCCAATGTCTGTGTTTCTTTGCCCACTCAAAACTTTTCTTTTTGTTTTTCTGTTTCAAAAGTGTTTTTATCATTGCAATTCTTCCCATAAGGCCTCTTGAGTCTTCTCTTTACTGTTGTACATGAAACTGGTGTTTAGCAGGTAGAATTCACTGAAGCTGTCAGCGGAGGACATGTGAGGCGTCTCTCAAACTAGAGACTCTTTAGCCTGAATACTCATGGATAAGGTGTTGGAGAGATGCTGCTGTCTAGATTTGATCATAAATGACTTTTTTCAAGTGATGGTGCTGTTTTTTACATCAGTAATGTCCTGAGTATACTTTGTGATCAATTGAATTCCACTTTGGTGAATTAAAGTACCAATTTCCTTACAAAATAGCAAAACCTGAACATTATTCCAAACGTTTGGTCGCCAGTGTGAATTCTTTTGGCTTTAAGGTCAAAAATATTTGAGCTTATTTTAAAGATTTACACATTTCAGTTTTTTAACAACATTTAATTGAATTGTGTATTTTTTTTTATAACAAAATTACATTAATAAAATATTATTTTTTTATTTTGTTATAGATTCGTTTTGATTACAATGAAATTACAATGCGTAAATCTTAGCATAGGTTTGTCTGTTAATCAGCCCATTACCCATGGATGAGTCTTTCATGGCTTAACAGTTGCATAGTCACATGTTGTCTGTCCATCAGGAGAGTTTCTGTCTGAATGAGATGTATTCTGTAATTCAATGGTTGAATAAGTGACACTATCAGAGGTGATGCTGGGTAATTGTGCTACAGCATAATCAGAGGCATCATCTTCACCAAATACAGGATGAACCAAATCATTTGTCAGATGGATCTCTTCATAATCATAGATGGTATGAGTGCCCTGAAGTGAGAGAAGAAAAAAAACACAATCAAAACCAGTGACATTTTTATTTTTGGATAATATTAGACCTTATTTTTTCCCATTCAAACTCTAATATCCTTTTAATTTCCTCACTCACTTCTTTAGTTTTTCCAATCTCTCCATCAGGCAGATTCTCAGTTGAATATCGAACAGCTCGTCTGAACTGCAGTTCTGTTTTTGTGACAATTCATTTTTAAGTGTGTTTGTGCGGGTAATGAGAGAAATGCAGCTGCATGACAGTTTGACTTCACACGGTAACTATTATGAGTTATGAAAGATTCTATACCATGTAAAATGTGTGTAAAAACGTTACCTTTTTTCTTTTGTTTCCATCTGATGTAAATAATCACTAAGAATCCAAACACCAACAGCATGCCCACAACCAGCAGCATAATGATACTTGTGAAACCTTGAAAAACAGACACCAAAACATTCCTAAATGGCGAGTTATTGAGTCAAGTTAAGACTTCTCAATGTACGAACAGAATCTTGCATGATATTGTAAATAACAGTACACAACACACCTGATTGTGGTTTTGGTGATAATGAATCAATAGAAGAAGATGATGATGATGATGATGATGATGATGATGGGAGACGTAATAATGATGAAGTTGATAATGATGATGCAGTTGTGACAGGTCTGTTTGATGCAGGATTTGCTGATGTTGGTTTAGTGCTGTAAAAGGAAGCTGTTGTGGTTATTTGAGGTGACGTCCTCTTTGATGTGGTTGATGTACCTGGATTGACTGAAACAGAGATACTCATTTGATTTAATGTGCATGATATTATTTCTGAAAGTTCGCATAATCTGTAGTTGATGTAGTTATTTCAGATGTTGCATTTATCTGATGTGAATAATCTAACACACAAAGCAATGCTCATCTGTGTTAAGCATAAAGTTCAGACCTTTTCATTCTGCAGCCTGATTATTGTGATGACAGTTTACAAGTCTTAGTTGCAAATGAGAAGTTCTTTCTTTTAGGAACAGAAATGGAAAGTCTTCACTCGTGTACTTCCTGTGACATCTGTTAATAACGCTTCACTGATGTCATGGGTGGGGCGGAAATACTAAGCTTGTGTATTCATCAGGGATCTGTTTTCAACTCAAGTCTTCTGACTGAATACAAAGAACAAATCTTTTAGTTTACAGACTTTGCAACAAAATTCTTACCTTCAGAAATCTTGAGATCAATCGCTGAAATCCACTCATTATGTGCTTTTTTAGATGTCCCCTTTAAGACATATCCACACCAGTATATCCCAGAATCCTCTTCTCTCAGATCAGTGATGGTCACAATAAAACCTCTTGCAGACTTATCATTACTCAGTGAATATCTGCCAGTTTTGTTTTTCTCAGATGAAACTTTGATCCCAGATTTCTCACATATGGATGGGTCACTTCCTTTACAGATGAATGTGACAATTTCTTTGGCATCATGTTCATAATGACATCTGATGTACAGCTCGTTTCCTTTTATACCAGACAGTGGGACCACTAAATCAGAACATGTGGAAAATATTCAGTTCAGAACAAGAGAAAATAAATGCCATGAAATTGAAGAATTGATCTTGATCACATTTAAATAATTTTCACACTCCACAACTCTCTGTTGAACCAATGTTCATATGGATGATGAAACGAAGACTATGTTTGCTGTTACCTCACCTTTTCTGATATTTACTTGAATCTCTGTGTAGACATCAGGTAAAGCTTTGCTTTTCTCTATAGCACACCAGTACTGTCCTCCATCTTCTGGTTTCAGATCTGTTATAGTGACAGTGAAGATTCTGTCTCTGGTGTCATTCAAAGTGAATCTCTGATCTCTAGATGACATTCCAGATTTAATGGGTATGTCCTTTTTTGAAGGAAATACAATGGAGCATTTTCCTCTGCAGAGGTACTTTATGTTTTGTTTATAGTTGGGCTCATAAGGGCATCTGATATCAACACTTCCTCCCTCATATGAAGTGAATGTCATGACCCCTGCATCAGCACAGAACTCATCTAGACAGACACAAACAGTACAAGCAATGCATTTTTAATTGTACATGTAAACAGGTAGACTGATGCTCAAACTCTGTGTCGATCAAAGCTGATTAAAGGTAGAAACTTACTTGAGATGTAGATGGATAGAAGAAAAATACTGAATTTATGTCTTCCATACATCTGCCTCCGTTTGAGCTTGTATTTTGCCATCCCTTTGTACTTCTCTTTCTTTCACCCTCTCTTTTTGACTGACAGACACAAATAACACTTCCTTCCTCTTGCCCTTGTTTTACTTTGTGTGATGATTGTTATAAAGAGTGCTCTCTCTGCTGGTGAAGCAACAGATATAACACAAAGCATTGACCTCTTAAAGTGATGGTAGTTCACCCAAAAATGAAAATCCTCTCATCATTTACTCACCCTCATGACATCCCAGATGTGAATGACTCTGTCTTCTGCAGAACATGAACAAAGATTTTTAGAAGAATATTTAAGCTCTGTAGCTCCATACAATGCATGTCAAATCAAATCAAATGGTGACCAAAATTTTAAAGGACCAAAAAAGCACATAAGAGCATACAAGGAATCCATAAGACTCCAGGGTTTAATCCATATATTCAGAAGTGATATTGTAGGTGTGAGTGAGAAACAGATCAATATTCAAGTCCTTTTAAGATAAATTCTCCTCCCTGCCCAGTAGGGGGCAATGCACACAAATAATGTGAATTACCAAAATACAAGAAAAAGAATGTGGAAGTGAAAGTGGACATTAATTGTAAAAAAAGGACTTAAATATTAATTTGTTTCTCACTCACACCTATCATATCACTTCAGAAGACTTATTAAATTAATTTAATGCTGCATTTATTTACTTTTTGGAGAGTCAAAGTTTTGACATCCATCCGCTTGCACTGTATGGACATACAGAGCAGAAATATACTGTAATGTATTGATTGACTATTGTAAGAATGAGGTTCCTTTAAGAGGCTAAAAGCCTGGGGAGGGCGTGGCGGTTCTGGGGGATATATGTGTTTTTGGCCAGTGTTTTTCCTGGTGTTGTCCAAGTTTGATGTAGCCATTGTTATGTACTGCCTTGAGTTCAGTAAAGATTTACAAGTTTACGAACGTCTCCTCATGTTCCTCAAAGATATTACACTGGCGACGAGTGGACTCGAACCGACTGTGTGCAGATAAATCCGTATGATGCGACTGTGAAAGTGAGTGAAAATAATCTGCGTCTGGAAGCGAACATGTCTACACTCGGCCGTATTGAAGAGTTTGACGAATGTTCGAGTAACTCTTTTGAAGAATACACAGAAAGACTGGAATGTTTTTTTCATGCAAATGATATTGAGGATGATGCAAAAAAGCGTTCCGTTCTGCTCAGTGTGTGTGGTGCAAAAACGTATTCCACGTTACGTTCAGTGCTTGCCCCAACACAGCCTTCTACTGTGTCTTATGCAAACATTGTCGCTGCTTTAAAACGCCATTACAGCCCAGCGCCATCAGAGATTGTTCAACGTTTTCATTTTCACAATTGTAAGCAGAAATCAAATCAAAGTATTTCAAACTACATTGCTGAACTGCGACGTTTGTCTGTGCACTGTGCTTTCGGGGATCAGTTAGAAGCAATGCTGCGTGATAGAATCGTGTGCGGGGTTATGGATGAAGCGTTACAGCGACGCCTGCTGGCTGAACCTACACTTACATTTAAAGAGGCAGAAGAAAAGGCACTAGCTGCTGAAACAGCATTGTTAAATGCTCGCCTACTTCGTCAGCATCAAATCGAATCACGGCTGGAGGATGATGTTCATTATGCAGCCCATGCGCAGGCATCAGTTCATAAGACAACAGCTTCAAATGAAAATCCGAAACGTGACAAGCCATGCTTCAGATGTGGTGGTCAGCACACCCCACAAGCCTGTAGGTTTTCCACTGCTGTATGCCATTACTGTAAAAAAAGAGGACACATTGCTCGTGTGTGTTTAACAAAGACTAAACATGGTACTGACAAGGATGCAGCCAGCACCACAGCAGAACGGTACACAAACATTATAACTCACAAAGAGCAAAATGATTATTCCATTTACAGCACCACTAATAAATCTGGAAGAGGGGGGCAGAGGCCATATCTGGCCACTGTTATACTAAACAAACAAGCACACACAATGGAAGTGGATTCAGGAGCGGCCTGTTCTTTGATTAGTGAGCACACCTATCACTCATTGTGGCCCTCTCAACCCCCTGAAATACATGGCAGCAATGGAATACTTAAGCAGTGGTCACAGGCAACCTTGGAAGTGAAAGGAAAAATATTTGTGGAAGTAACATACAAAGGAACACGAAACACACTGCCTTTGTTCGTCATCCAGGGCCAGGGAACTAGTCTGTTGGGACGGGACTGGTTTGATGCCCTGGGAATATCAGTGGAAGGTGTACACAGGGTACAGCTGCAGTCTATGGAGAAATTACTGGCTGAATACTCCGAGGTTTTTCAGGACATTGGGGTTTGCCGGACCCCCCCGATCTCGATTGACATTGATTCCACAGTAACTCCACGTTTCTTCAAAGCCCGCCCAGTTCCTTTTGCTTTACGGCCCCAGCTTGACGAGGAGTTGGACAAATTGGTGGCTCAAGGAATTTTTGAACCTGTTCGCCATGCAAAGTGGGCCACACCTATAGTGGCTGTAGCAAAAAAAGATGGGGGCCTGAGGATTTGCGGTGATTACCGCTGTACTGTGAATACAGCTGTTAAGCCAGATGTGTACCCTATACCCACAGTATCTGAACTGTTCTCGAAGCTAGCTGGAGGAGTAGTTTTCACTAAACTTGACCTGAAACAGGCTTATCAGCAGCTTCCAGTGGATAATGACGCAGCCGACTTACTGACTATTAACACTCACCGTGGGCTTTTCCGGGCTCGACGGTTGCAATTTGGGGTGTCAACAGCCGTTTCAATATTTCAAAGATTTATGGACACTTTGCTCGCAGGAATTCCAGGAGTCCAACCATACCTGGATGACATCCTGATTTCGGGCAAAACCATGGAAGAACACAATGCACGGCTACGGACCGTACTGAAGTGCTTCGCTGAAGCTGGGCTGCGACTAAAAAAAGAGAAAAGCATTTTTGCTGCTACTCAAGTGGAGTTTTTGGGGTTTAGAGTGGATAAAGATGGCATCAAACCAACCCGTGAAAAAGTGGATGCTATCCAAAAAGCTCCGTCCCCACAGAATAAAACAGAACTTCAGGCATTCTTGGGGCTGCTTAACTTTTACAGCTGCTTTCTTCCCAATAAGGCCACCGTCCTGGAACCCCTGCATCGCCTTTTAGACCAGTCTGCTACTTGGCAGTGGAGTGCGAGGCACCAGATGGCATATGCTCAGGCGAAAGAGTTGCTGCAAACGGATAAAGTGCTGGTCCACTATGATGAAAAGAAACCCCTGGCAGTGGTTTGCGACGCCTCACCCTATGGGCTTGGGGCTTTATTGTTCCACATGGAAAGTGATGGCCAGGAGAGGCCCATTTGCTTTGCTTCCAGAACAATGTCCACCACTGAGCGGAATTATGCCCAAATTGATAAGGAAGCATTGGCGGTTGTTTTTGCAGTCAGGAAGTTTCACCAGTATCTTGCAGGCCGCCATTTCGTGATTTTTACAGATCACAAACCCCTGCTGGGACTCCTGCACCATTCCAAGCCAATGCCTGCCATCCTTTCGCCACGTATGCTACGTTGGAGTTTGATCATTGGAGCTTACGACTATGAGCTGTGCTACAGACCGGGCAAACAAATGGGAAATGCTGACGCCCTGAGTCGCTTACCCTTGCCGGCATCTGATGCGGTTACACCACCACCATTGGAAGTGTTGCTGCTTGAAATGGTGCCAGATGCACCTATGCATGCTGAGCGAATCGCTAACCTTACACGCAAAGACGCTGTCATAGCACGAGTAATGCGCTGGGTGCTGCATGGGTGGCCGGCTGATGTAATGGATAGCCGGTTCAAACCATTTCTTTCGCGCCGTCATGAACTCTCTGCACACAAGAACTGTTTGCTATGGGGAAGCCGTGTGGTGGTTCCTTGCTTGGCAAGGAGAGAAGTACTGTCTATGTTGCATGACGCGCACCCGGGCATGGTACGCATGAAGGGACTCGCAAGGAGTTATGTGTGGTGGCCGGGCATGGACCGAGACATTGAGGAGACTGTCAAGGCATGTGAAACCTGTCAGATGTCACGTCATGCACCTCCTAAGGCGAAAGTGCACCCTTGGGAGTGGACGACAAAAAGATGGTCCCGGCTGCATATTGACTTTGCAGGCCCTTTTCAGGGTAAAGTATTTCTCATAGTGGTTGATGCACATAGCAAGTGGCTGGAGGTGTCTCTGATGAGTTCCATGTCGTCATCAGCCGTCATCAACACACTGAGACTACTTTTTGCAACACATGGTTTGCCTGACGTCATAGTCTCAGACAATGGTGCTTCGTTCACTTCTGCGGAATTCCAAGAGTTCGCAGAGCGCAACGGCATTCGACATGTCACTACAGCACCATATCACCCAAGCTCGAATGGTCAAGCTGAACGCATGGTGCAGACAACCAAGGAGGCCCTGTCTCGCATCACCAAGGGCGAGTGGCAGACCAGGCTCGCTCGATTCTTGTTGTCGCAGCACGTCACACCCAATTCATCAACTGGAAAAAGTCCTGCTGAGATGCTCATGAATCGGCGACTCACCACTGCCCTGGATCGTCTGCACCCTGACCATGATGGTGATATGCTTCGCAGACAGGAGCTTAATGTTGAACAATGCTCTGGCACAGTCAGAGAGTTTAGACCTAAGGACTTGGTGTACATGAGAAGCTACACAAGAGATTCTAAGTGGATGCCTGGAATCATTGTAGACATCACTGGTCCCCTGTCATACAAGGTCAGAGCTAGTGATGGGCAAATGCACAGGCGACATGTTGACCAGCTGCTGGAGAGGACGGCACCCTTGTCCGACCAATCAAGGCCTGAGCCAGATGGCTACACTGTCCATCCGCCTGAGTCCCCAGAGGCTGATATGCTTGAGTTACAGCCGCCGGCATTAGAGGTAGGAAACCCTGATGTTGACCCTACTGGAGCTGGAGCTGAGGGCATGTCTGAGTCCCCTCATTCTCCGAGGTACCCTGTAAGAGAGCATCGCCCTCCAAGAAGGTTTTCAGACTTTGTGAACTGGGGAAAAGGGGTGTAATGTATTGATTGACTATTGTAAGAATGAGGTTCCTTTAAGAGGCTAAAAGCCTGGGGAGGGCGTGGCGGTTCTGGGGGATATATGTGTTTTTGGCCAGTGTTTTTCCTGGTGTTGTCCAAGTTTGATGTAGCCATTGTTATGTACTGCCTTGAGTTCAGTAAAGATTTACAAGTTTACGAACGTCTCCTCATGTTCCTCAAAGATATTACATATACTTCTAAAAATCATCTGAGATGGCATTTCTGGGTGAACTATTCCTTTAGAAACAAGCCATGTCTGATTATATGATGTATTACTGATTATTTCTTTTTTAAACCTTAAATGTAACAAACGCCATGGTGGTGTAGTTACCGCATCCACCAGCAGGACCATGCTAACCAGTCAAACCTTCCAGTCCTTGGGCAGAGGAATGTTCACAAAGGAGTACAAGAAAAATATTTTGTAACAAGATCGAATGGTTGAGCCCAGTCGGATTTGTCCAATATTGAAGCCTCAAAATTCTCAGAGGACCCCCTCCCCTTACCCCTGACCCTGCAATCCCATATTTGTCCCGTTCTGTATTGTTCAGTATTTGCGTGATGTTGGGAACCCTAATGCTGCCCAAAGTCAATGGGGTCAAAAATCTTCAAGCTAGAACAAAGGACATCAAGGCAGCATAAAGGTCATCCATATGACTCAAGTGGTTTAATCCACCTTATTCACTAAATCTTGACATATGGCCCAATTTAAATTTTTGGGTGAACTATTCCTTTAGTGTTATATTTAAATATTCAGCTTGACATAACAGACATAAACGAACTTCAGAAGCTCCTGTACAGACTTCTGTTATAGTTATAGTGAATGCACTCGAGTATTGATGAAAGCCAGACCATTATTTTGTTTTAGAAAGTACTTTTATAGCCCAGGGATTATTATGTCTTTCTACTGAGCTGCAAGTCTTTCAGTTAGTCTGGCGGTTAACTTTAGAACTGTGTGAGTGCACACGGACTGGGCGGGAATGAGGGAGCACGACGGATGCACTGTTGGTTTCTGAGGCAGAAGCGATTGAGAGAAAAATGAGCAGATTTCTCACAGTTATGGAAATTTCTAATCTTCGATTAAAATGTATAATATGATATGACATTATAATTATGCCTAAATGGTAATATGTTTCAGTTGTAAACCTTGTAAACTTTTACATCTTTTTTATTTGGTTTTTAGAATCAATTACAAAGAAAATACTTAATATTGTACCTTGTCTATCATGCATACAAACTCTGTTTACCATTGAATGGTTTATTTATTTCAAATACCACAGATGTTCATGTACAGTTTCCATACTATGCTATTATATTCACTATACATTTTGATGTCAGTCCTTAATAAAATTGCTGATTTGTAATTCCCTACATTGTGTTGCAGACATTGGTCAACATGGGAAGAAATGTGGGAAGTACAGCAGGTCTTCCTGGCCCTCATTCCTCTGCAGTACTGTAACAATGCTGCAGTTCTGCTTTAACAGTGTCAAGAGTTAAAATGTGGTACAACAAACAGTTCTTTGGAACTGAAAATTTGGACACAGTAATGCAGAAATGGCAATTTGGAAGAAGAAGAACAGCAGTTTTCAGAATTGTTCTGCATTATTTATGATCATCAGAAACTATTATAGTCGCAGTCAGTCCATTCCGCCTACTGTGTGTGAAGAAATCTATGTCAGACAAGGTTTATGGTTTGATGCTTGGTAAGTCTGGTTTAACGTCATGACATGGTTATGTTTTGCGAACTTTTGGTAACTGGACCATTGCGTAAACTGAATACTCCGCTGCAGAGGTGCTTGTTGGTAAATGAGCCACAGAGTAAATGGTCCTATCAGTTTCAGAAGAGTTTGTGGACAATTGTGGCATGGCATAAACAGATCTCACTGTCTCAGAAGGGTTTGTGGGTAGTGACTCAGGGTGATGTTTGCCGTCTTGAGGTCCATCAAAGCCAGAGGTAATATAAACATTCTAGGGGGGAAAAAAGAGAATTAGAGAAACTGAGAATAAGTAAAAAAATAATGTTTGTTATACATTTTATCTAAAATGAGTCATGACTGAATTTGGTCTCTTAGACCATGATCAGCGTGGTTTCAGACGGGTTTGGCTGGTATTCAGAGAAAAAAAGTGTGTAAAATGGAAATGGAATAAAAGAAAAGAAAAGCCAGAGAAAAAAAATGTAGTTACTGTGTTTTTAATTTGTAGTTCATTAAGTAGCAAATGGACATTTGCCAAGTCAAATGATGCACAAACACATACCATACATAAATAGACTTACATTTTCAGTATTTTCTTGCAGTTTGTCACTACTAATAAGTGAAGACTCTCGATCTGTGAA
This sequence comes from Moxostoma hubbsi, assembly GCA_032164185.1. Taxonomy (NCBI): domain Eukaryota; kingdom Metazoa; phylum Chordata; class Actinopteri; order Cypriniformes; family Catostomidae; genus Moxostoma; species Moxostoma hubbsi. The sequence continues at coordinate 3,069,239 of JAVLUX010000012.1, forward strand.
ATAATGAAGCTCTCATGAATCATGTCACACAAATGGAATAAATAAATAAATTGGCTGACTGCAGACTGACGTCCCTCTCAATACTGCATGTGATAGAGACAGCATTACCTTTACACTTTTTTCTGTGCCTAAAGGCCACAAAGAGCGAAAGTCCGACCACAAGCATAATTACTGTTACAGACAGCGTGATGATGACCACAATAAAATCTGCAAACAAGGGACATTTCTGTCAAATTTAATCCTGTTTCACCATTATTTGTGTAGAAACTTCTAAACTGTACCTGATTTCAGTTTTCTTGGCACTGAATGTGATGAATATGATGATGATGATGATGACATAGCCAAAGTGATGACTGTATAATGGGTAGATCCTGGTTGGTTTGTGTAGATGGAGACTGTTCGAGTTTTTGTTGACATCGCCGTCACTGTGGTTAGCGAACCTGCATCTAAAACAACACACAAATAAAGGAACAATTCACAAACACACACAACCATAGAGTGCTTTTAGATGTGGTATATTTTCGATTTTATATTTAATTTGCTTGCTTGTCAATCTATATCTGTCCTGCAATTTATATTTGGCCACTTGTCTTTGAGGAGTTCTTTGACTAAAGAGTAGGCCGACCGCCCGGACTTGGGGACCGGCCACCGTCTGCGAGGCGAGGAGGGACGGGACTCACCGACCGCCTGGAGCGATGGTGTCACTGCAATGGGCAGAAGAGTATGCCCCACATGCCGTCAGAAAAGCGGAGGGGTGGTCTGTCCACTGGAAGTTGGAGGAGGGGCTGTCGTCCACCTGAGAGTGTGGAGGAGTGATCTAGGACCACGTAACGGCACATCAGAGAACCGGTGAGTGAGCTTCTTCTCTCTCTCCTCTCTCTCTCTGTCACTCTATGTTGGCATTTCCCTCACAAAAGCCGGTGACGACTGTTCGAGAGAGAGAGAGAGAATTACGGGCCGTTGCCCTGTATGTGTTTGTGTGTCTTTTTATTTAACTAAATACTATTTATATTGTTAAGCTGGTTCTAGCCTCCTCCTTTCCCTTCAACCCCATTACAATTACGTTTTACTCCACTGACGGATAGGTTTAGGGTTGGGGTTTGGTGTGTGGTTAATAAAATATGTATTTCCTCTTCAGTGCATCATTTGTAACTAAAAACAACTTGCTTTACAACTCGCTTTTGGCATCACATGGAAACTAAAGCTCACACTTTCCCATAGGTTTAACAACAGTGGGGCATTGCTTCTAATTTTGGAAGGCAACTACCTTTTTCAGTTAAAGAACTTTTGACCCTCAAAGATCAGTCTTGCTTAATTAGGACTTGCTTACTTCATACTCATATCTTGGGCTGTCTTGGGAGATGTATCTTATGCATGAAGCCCCATTTTGGACAGCAATCCAAACCAGTTTACCCTTTTCACTCTCAAAAATTATGATATGAACAAACTCAGAAAGATGAAGTACAGATAGGTGATGTGCGTCATCAAATTGTGCTAGAAATGTTTCCTCACATGTTGTCAAAACCATGGCCACAAATTCTGCTTTGCTTTCATTCACTCAGTTCTCAATGTTCTACTTTCAAACAATGAAATTGTTCTGAATATGACCTGAAATTGCTACTTGTTTTCACAACTAGAGTAAAATCAGCTGTATCAATACAAAACAACGATGTTCTAAGAAGAATCACCATGAGATCATGTCAGCCAATTTTTCATAAATGAAACCATACAACACATGGAAAGGAAGTGATGTGAGTCAGTAGTTTTGTAAGTGCTCTCAAGCGTGTGGTTAGACCTTTAGCTTATTAGTACAGAGGATATTGTGGTTTGTGCTCTCACGCCTCACACTGAAGGTCAGTGCTCACAGTGAAGGTTTGTGCTCTTCACTGCTCATGATACAGAAGATCTCCTCAGAAACAACTCTTTCTTTTCCAGTAGAGAATGTCATTTTGTAGATAAAAGTCTTCTGAAAGAAGAATTTAAATCACAAATATACTCCAACTTACCTTGTTTAATTTCTAGTAGAATCTCTTTATAGTCATCAAGGAGTCCAAAGCCTGTCTTTACTCCACACCAGTATGTGCCTTCATCTTCTGGTGTCAGATCAGTGATGGTGACAGTAAAGATATGAGTCGATGAGTTATCAATCAGAGAGAATCTTTTATCATTGGCTATCGATCCAGAACTTACAGGTTTGTTTTTATTTAGTATTTTGCATTCACCCCTACAGAGATACTTCACATTTCCTTCATATCCTGACTTATATGGACACTGTATTTCAACTTTTCCACTTTCATTCGCTGTGAAAGTCAAGATCTCATTCGTCCCACATTTCACCACTTTTATGCAGAAAGGAAACAGAAGAGAGAAAGAAAGCTTATTGCAAACATTATTCTGAGACAGTTTAAAGCACTTGCTGTATTGAGAGTGTTTGAGAAAAGTGTAATTAACTCTTACCTGACATGAGGTGGAAGTAGATGAGAAGTAGGTGAAATGTAAGAAGTTTATCACAACAGATCTGGATCATTCTGCTTTATCTGTGTTTCTTGTGGTCACACTTAAAGTTAACTCTCGATCTCTGTGTATATCTCTATAGTTCTCTTGCCCCTCCTCTTTATGAAACACTTCTATCTGATCTGTGAGGGTTTTCCTTGTTATTATGGTCAGTTCACCCCTGCTGGTAGATGTCATAACTGCACAATAATGCAGGCACAACCAAATAAATGGCAATGTAATGCAATGCAAATCCATTTTTAGGCTATTTACATATTGCATATTTTTACCTGTGCTAGGTTTTGGAGAGCTCTTAACCATGGGAAAATACACTGATTGTCTTTATATTTAACAAATTCATATGAACAGTACAAACAAAAGTGCATCAGATTAGAGTGCAAACAAAACCTAAAAAATAAAATTCTAAACTTTGATCGTACTCCGCCATGGCTGACAGAAAAGTATTTTGGAGATTTAATAGTTTGCCATATAATAATTTCCCCGGACTTTGGGTTCTACGCCTCCCATTCGTTTTTATATTTATGCAATTGTCTTCATATACAAGGTCAAATATTAGTTGTCATGATGACATATAGTCACATAGTAGTGGTTCCTCACCTTGACCCTCCCCCTTCAGGTAACTTAGCAACACCCAATGACTCATACACGCAAACACACACGCACGCGTGCGCACACACAGCTCCATTTCTCGTCCACCTTTTTGGGATTGGTTTGTCTAATCTGAGATTTTTAACTCGTGTAAATGAAGCGCATTCAAATACAATGAATAATTTTACAGTTCTTTGCTGTTTTAGTCTGAGAGGCAAAAATACGTGATGATTCCATATTATACGGGACGGTTGTCAACCCTAAGGGGAAATTGACTTGTGACAGTTAAGGATAGTCACTAGTGGTGGTGGTGATTTTGATTCATCTCAGTGATTCGAGTCTTTTGAATCTGTTCACCAAAAAGATTCGTTCAGAATCATTCTTTGATTTGTACAAATTTGATTCTGCAAATTACACATTTGTGCCTGTAGATGGTGCCAATTGAGTGTCTTAAATATACTTTATTAAACTTAGTATGTCCACAATCTACTTAGAGACTCATAAGCTTAATCACAAGTGTTTCCTCACAAATGACAACAAAGCATATCTATCACATTATGAACTGCTGAGCACGACTTTCTTTTGAGCTAAACAAGAAAAGACAACAATACTAGCCTAAAAAAAATATTACCCCCATATGTTATTGTAATGTGTGGTCATCACTCACTTTTATTCATAAATCATCCAGCCAATGTTCTTGTTTAATCAGATTAACAAACTGAATGAACGACGTGCAGCTCCTCCTCCCGTTCAGCCGGTCAGCAGATCGTTCATGAACGAGATGACTGATTCATTTAATTCGGTTGCAAACAAGTTTACCAGTACATTCAATTCGTTCACAAACTAGGTGACCGACTAGTTTAGTGAAGAGTTTATTCGTTCAGTGGTCAAACCAATGATATTCTCCTTGTAGGGCCTATGGTGCCAATCAGCCAATCAGAATTGTCAGGATGTAATTTTTCTGTGGTTCCGGATGAATTGGTCACATGGTATTTACAGCTCACATGACTTGCTCAAAATACCTGGATGCCCATGAGCATAGATGGCTGATTTAAATTTGCGTACTTGTAGGGCAAGCTTTAGACCATTTCAAGCATGTAACGGATAACAAAGGATGTAGAACTCTACTGACCATGAAGCATTTCCTGTATCATTACCAAATCCTTTAAATAAGGCTCTGAGTTAGCATATTTTTTCAAAGAACAGCAAACATTTACCTGAAGTGACTTATCCAGACTTGTTGTTGATAATGAACAAGTTTACCTGAGAGGAGAGATGAAATTGTATCGTAATATTGAATATCGTGAATATTGGATTGCTTTTATTATATTCAATGAAGCCATTCAGTGAAACTGTCTGTGTCACCTGCAGACAAGTAATCCTTTTTTACGATGAAAGAACTTTTCTTGTCTCTTTCTTCTAGATAAAACATCTGCTTAATGACAAAATTTAATAGTAAATGACTTGCGCAGCTTCATTTACTATAATGGGATCGATAGTCACTTTTAGAGCTTTACCTCTCAAACGTACAATTAGTTGTCATAAATTCCGTTCATCTACCAGAGATAAGATGTGTGCTACAGTTGTTGGTACTGCATGTATCCAGCCGCCTCTCTACACTGAATGTGTCCATTTGAGAAGGTCTAAACACTTCTTAATTCCAGGCATCCAGAGAGCATCCAGCCACCGAACAACATGATCCACATTTAATATTGACATTTTATGACAATCATGTTAACGTTAGTAATGATAATTGTGTTAAAGTCACTAGGAATGAAATGCCTTCCGCTGATGTTTTGAATGAGTTTAACAACTAGTAGGAAATGTTCATGGAACAAAGATGTCACATCCTTAAACCGATGAATAGTCCTTGAAATGGTCTATGTGTATCAGCCGAGCAATGCTAACAAACACTTTATGAATCAGAATGCTACTTTGATAAGATGGTAAATGTTTTTGTACCTTGTACCTTTTTGCACCCTATACTTTCTTATGTTTGATAAGCAGCATTATTTTTGCTGTAGTTGTTTATTTTGACCTATCATGACACTAAAGGATTGTTCCCAAATCAACACATTGAATACAGAGATACTCAGGATGTATTTGGTAAGATTTCAGCAACATTTCAGCATTACTTTTGCTCATGTATCTCCAATCCCCAACACTGAAAGTTTGCATTCTTCCCTGTTTCTATGCTAGGGAAGATGGTTTATCTGGGGTCGTCTGCTGTAAAAAAAATTCAGAGTAGCCGTTCTTTATAAATGCCTGATCAAATTTGGCCTCTGCCTCCATAACTAATGTTTTGAGACATGCATAACATCATTTTTTATGCACAAAACACACAGTGAGCATAAGCACCACACGTTGTCCCCCCATAAAGAATGCTGGGGCCATTGTAGCCAATGAACAATTCCCCCAAAATTCATACATTTTACCCCATTTAAATACCAGGTAAAAGGTTGGTTCTTTCAGTGCAAAGGCATCTCAGGGCGCTCATCTTTCATGCCTGAGTACAATAAAGGAAAAACATTATCAAATTCCCCTCAACCAGCCTCAGTATTAATGGAGCAATACCACTGTTCCGGAGCCAGACTCCCAAAATAAGCCAATCACACCATCTAATGGTTACAGGTCACGCTGCAAACAAAAGTCATGCATCAATCCCTCTGTCTGCCCGTCTGTCAGCTTTGCAGTAGCTGAAGGGCATTTTGAACTTGGTACATCGAATGACCAAGCAAAGTTATGTAATTAAATTCAGGCGAACTCTGCCGGTGTTCATTTGGGTTGTTCTGACCTAAGTTTTTGTTTGAGAAGTCCCGTTTAATAGAGGAGATTCCCCTTTTCAGAGAGAATGAGTTTTATTTTCTGGTCCCGAAAAAAGACGGCAGATTACATCCCATTATGGATTTGAGAGGCTCGAATTCCAATGACGCTTGTCATTCCACCGATGTCTACCGGTTTTCAAAGTGGGACATGCTCTCTCTGCGAGAACATTTCACAGGGTTTTGGGGCTCATTATCATGGCTTCTGCTGTCATTCCCCTAGGCATGTTGCATGCAAGACCTTTTTCAATGCTGGATGAACTACACAAAGGGACTTTAACCACTGACGCATGCATTCTGTCTCCTCAAAGTGACGGTTGGGTGCTATCAAATGCTACTATCATGGAAACGGACTTGCCTTCTGATTTCGGGCATTCCGTTGGGACAGGAGTGTTGCTGCAAAGTTATAACGATAGACGCGTCCTTCATGGGTTGGTCGCTGTATATTAGGGTTGTTCGGCCTACAGAGTTGGGATGGGCCAGCTACAATATTGGCACATAAACTGTCTGGAGATTCTCACAGTGCTGCTGGCATTAAAAAAAATTTTCCCGGAGACTCAGGGTAGCCAATGTGGACAAGAGGACAGTGGTGTCCTACATCAATAACAAGGGAGGAGTGCACTCTCATGCAATGCTGAGGCTGACATGACACAATCTTTTGTGGGCACAGGACAATGTATTGTCTCTGTGAGCAATACATTTTCCAGGCTGGTTTAATTTGGGGGCGGATCTCCTGTCCAGACAGGGCTTGGTGTCCAGAGAATGGACATTACATCCTCAGATGGTTTAACGTATATGGAGAAGGTTCGGCAGAGCGGTGGTGGATCTGTTTGCTTTGAGCGAGGTGTCCCATCTCACCCCCGGCACCTCTGGGCATCGATGCATTGGCACATCAGTGGTTGACAACGTGTCTTTACGTGCTTCCACCGATCAGTCTACTGCACGCAGTTCTGCGGAAAGTTCGAGAGGATCAGGTATTGCTACTGTTAATGGCGGCATTTTGGCCAGTGGAGTAAAGTGTAGGGAAAAAGTCAGAAGAAGATCAAATTTACATTGTGTTAATATGAAGTTACAATTTCACAACATTAAACTCATGCAAGCATTAAAATATTGCAAAGCATTTTTTTCTTACATTTGCAACTTGATTTAAACCTTTGCTAATTTTTTTGTGTGCATAAGAAACATTTTACACTTGTAATTTGCTTTAAGCTTTCACCAATATTACTCTGCTCATTCAAATCATTTGGGCACTATTTTATTTTTATATCGCTCGTCAGTGAGCAGACCTGGCAAAAGAATACAAGTGGGCCAAAAGGTCAAAACTTCAAAGGTCAAAATCTGGAATGAGTTTCCTGCCACTTACCACACAATGCAGCGTGTCTGTATTGTCACTCTCACAATATTTGTCTCGACACACTTATACAGAGTAGCCACACTCACATCTTATCTATATTAAACCCAATATATACTCATGTCTAACTGATGAAGTGTTCAATATATTCTTACCCACCCACTGCATTTTGTGTTGAATAAAAATGAAGCTTGGATAGCTTGATGAAGCTATCCATGTTATTAGGTCAATAACATGCAAAATATGAAATGGCCTTCTTATTACATTCAAGCTTTTGTATTTACGCAGTAATTGTACTACTAGTAGTAGCAGTTATAATAATGGCAATAATAATACTAATAATATAAAAACCTAAAACAAATGAGGTAAACTTTTCTCTAGCATTTTAAAGGAATATCTCAACTTGTTTTGGTTTTTATTGTGCTGCCTGCTGAAAATGTCTCCTATCCCAGATATAAATGATTGGGCTGAAATAGAGTCCACAGTAGAATTCAAAGTCACAGATGAACTGAGGGATCACAGGCCACAGCAGCACAAAAAATAACACATTTGGCACCCTCCACAACATCCTCTTTGGGAGCATCCTGAAATTCACACATACACACACAACATTGGACTTGTGAGTGGAATCGTCCTGCTGTGAAGGGATTGCCTCAAAACACTAATGACCTTGTTTACATCTGATATTAAGATGTGTATCAGGTGTAAACAGGGTCCAAATAATTTGTTATCAGATCACTTGGGTATACCTCATCTGTCCTGTCCTCCACAGTGTCCAGATAAAAAAGTACTCCAGAACTGACAGTATCACAGCATTAACGATGACAACCCGTGACGTCCAGTAATGAATATTCGACCAATGCCATGCAAAGTCTATCAGTAGCTGATAGGGCAACAGAGTGCACTTCACCCTAAACTCCACCCACTGACGTTGGCTCGGCTCCTGCTACACACACATAAAGAGTTACTTTCTGTTTTTGTGTTTGATTGTTGTACATTAACAATATGGAGAGTCCTCACACACACATATACCAGCATGTTATCAGGTAGGACGTCCTGCTCTGCGCTGTTTGTGTGTGCAGGGCAGCAGGTGTGTATGAAGGGAAGAAAGGTGTCATCATAATCAAACAGGTACAAGTAGAGCAGAGTGAGACGTGGAAAGTCTCTCAGACCAATAAGCAGAAGCAGGGACTTTCCTAAATTCACCGCCTTGAGTGAAAGATCAAGTAGAGCAGATATATACACGTCATGACAGGACAATGCATACCAAAGTTATTATTCATTAAAAGCACCTGTACAAATGTGTGGAGTAAAAATGGGAGTTTGAAAACACAACAGCAACTTTAATGTGCACTACAAAAGAAATGAAAACTATCTAAAAGAAACATGCACATTTTATATGTTAATGAGTTAATTCCTTCACAAAAATAAAGACTCTTATTTGTGGTGACAGTGTTTCTGCCATTTAATCAGGGGGTTAAAATGTGTAAATTCCATTAAAACACAGATTGAATGTTCCCACACAGCTTTGAGTTCAAGACTACAACACATGCTTGTATTATGTGAGTTGTCGTACATTTGAGAAAAACTTTAAACAAGTGTTGTGTGTGTAGGCAGATAAAATAATAAAAGGCAAAACTAAAAGTTATTTTCTTAAGATACCATAATTAAATAATTAAATTAAAACTACGCTGCATCTATTTTCAATAGATTTGCCGTCTCTAAGAAATGCAGTAAATCCTGCTGGGTCACTTCTCTCAGGCTATTTGAAATGAACGAGCGACTCATCGATTAAAGATTTAACACCACTGTGTATTTTCATACAGAAAAACACTACACACACACACAAACACACAAACACACACACACACACACACACACACACACACACACCTTGTATTCCCAGAGGTTCTGTGGAAGTTTAACTCCGAGGTCTTTTATTCTCTGGATTTCTTCCAGTATGACTCGTCTGTGTGACGGATTGTCAATCCTGAATGGAGCAGCAGACAGTTCTTCATCCCCGATACGAGTCAATAAACTGACATACAAAAAAAATCACACAAGTGCTGTTACAGGTGTGTGTGTGTGTGTGTGTGTGTGTGTATGTGTGTAAAGTTATAGCCAATTTTACAACTTAATTACTATGACGATGTAATGTCAACAAACCCTAAACCCTAAAGTTTCAACAATTTTACAGCTCAAATAATACACAAGTTTTAACAGAAGAATTCATCAAAGTGCTTTAATACAATTTTAAGCTTCACATCAATTGACTTCCAGTGAAAGTGCCTCACTGGAACCCAGATTTACTATTTTTACTTAATTTTTTGAAGAAAAGGAGAGAGAGGTTGAAATGAATTTTTGTGGTAATAATCAACATAATGTCACCAATGCTGTTGATTGAGTTTGACTTGTATTGAACCTGGATTATTCCTTAAAAATTAGTTATTAAAGCAAAAATGACAATATTTGAAACAAGATGGAAATGTGTCCATGAAACCAAAACTAGTCACTAACTAACAAATCCATTGATGAAACTTAACCATCAATTATATAAAATTTGAAAATAGTATTAAAAAATACATTCAAATTACAAATATTTAAAAACCAAAGCTGTAATAAGTTTGTAGATGTGTGTATTTGTATCCACCTGCCGTTGATTCGTCCTCTGTGGAATGTTTCTCTGTACTGATTGGTCCAGGGACCCAGATGCTCCACCCACAGACTGACATCATCAGCATTCCACCTGCTGATTGGTTTCCGGATCAAGGCGTCATGATCAGAATCAGCACTGAACCAATGATACCGTAACAACAGCACCTACAAACATCCACACACAGTGATTATTAAGTCCTGTTTCCAAACTCATGTTTTAAACAACTCAGTCTCAGTGTGTGTGTATGTGAGAGAGACTCACCCCTACACAGAGCAACGCCATCAGGACTCCAATGGAAAAACCACCTTGTACGGCTTGCTGTAGGTCTAGTGATACAGGTGTGTGATGGTTAAGCGTCTGTCCGTACTGCTGGAATGCCATGAGAACCTGACAGATCTGACGGTCACTCTGAACAGCTGTCCTCCGTCTGCTTATGTCAGCAGGAAATTTTTTCTCCACTGCATCCCTGGTACACACACACACACACACACACACACACACACACACACACACACACACACACACACAAACAAACAAACAAACACAAAGAGATAGTTTCAGTGGGTTAGCTTCAAAGCTGAGTGAGCTGCTTATCCAGAAAACTACATTTGCATCACGCACACTGTGCAAGACATAGCCGCACGTGGAAAACCAAAGTATGCATTAGCCTTATTTCTTCCTCCTGTCGTTATGTCACGAGCATGTTTGAGTGCTCAGCCATTCAAAATACACTATTTTAATTATGAGACTGTATGGACACATTTGATGTATGTTATATGTGACTGCTTTATGAAATGCTTTAGTACAGTCAATGGCAGGTGCATGTGCAGATGATGCATAAAGACGTGGACTGTCCATGTGTTGAAATTTAAATCATTCACAGAGTGCATAAGACATGCATAAGAAGTATACCTTGGCCTTTAAGACTAGGGCTATGAGCCATTATGCCTCGTGCCGGGTCAAGAGCTCTAGTCTGATTTGCACTATACATTTTGACCACGAGTGCATGAACACTATTGATGCGTATACTGTCCATGTGTATCAGAGAAACTGGGCTACATGCGGAGAGTTTGCAAGTACTGTGCTGATGACAGAAGTTGCAGCAAGCACACTGTGCTTGTGACGTAGCGGCAGACGGAAAAACTGAGGCCAAAGTATAATTTGTTTTTTCCACGTGCAGCTACGCCGCATACTCAGTGCACATGTCATTATGTCTTGTGCATGTTTGAACGTTCAGCCTTTTCAAACATGAACGTGAGCCAGTACGGACACGTTCGATGTAAGTGCACTACGACTGCTTTATGGTACGCTTTAGTAAGATCAATGGGAGGTGCTTGAGCAGATGATACGCAAAGACTCAGACTGTCCACATGTTGAAATTTACATCATGCGCACTGTGCGTGTGATATAGTGGCACGTGGAATCTTAAGTATACTTCATACTTTAAGGCTAGGGAATAGTTTTTCTGCATGGTGTTACATCTCACTCATGGTCAAGCACTCTATCCTTTTGAAATATACCCCTTTGACCGTGAGCACATCCACACTTCTGACACCTACTGCGTGTCGAGAAAATCTGGGATGCAAGTAGGTAGTCCGCACGTACTGTGCTGATGAAGGAATTTGCTTCATGCGCACTGTGCGTGAAATGTAGCGGCACATGGGAAAACCCGTTCTCACTCCTGAGGTGTCAGATAAGAGCCCAGTACATGAAGCTACAGACACCAAAAGCACCCACTGGTGTCTGTTTCAGATGCACGCAACACGGCTGTCTAAAAGGGAGGCATCCCTGTCAGTCTTCGGATAGTATTGCATGTGCTTAACCTTAATATGTTTAATCATAGATTACTTTAGATCCCCTAACCCAACCTAATCAATTATCAATGATTTAAAACATGAAAGAGTTTCATGTTTAACATAGTTGATAATTGGTTAGGTATAGAAATGGGGTTGGGTAAATTTAGGAACAGAAATCTAAATTTACATGAGGCTACACAATTCTTTTGATATTTTTAAGCACCCAGCCCCACCATTATGCCTAAACCTAACTGATTCTCAACAATATTAAAGACATTAAAGACCTTGGTATCACAGCGAGTATTGATGCTGACTACCATCCCTGAAGTCGCTAGTTTGAATCAAAGGCATGCTGAGTTACTCCAGCCATGTCTCCTAAGCAACAAAATTGGCCCGGTTGCTAGGGAGGGTAGAATAATCTAATCTGTGGTTCTGGTTCGGTGTGTATGGCCTCCACATACACTATTTCTTCACATTATCTTTGACGGCAAACATTTCTCATTGAAAGCAATGCGCTTGCCGCATGTGTCGGAAACTGGAGAAGGGTATAGCTGCAGGCATTGCTCCATAAAAGGGGTGGGAGTTCCAAATCAAAGATATAGGGATCCCCTTACCTAACCCCATCCCTAACTTTAACTATCTGTGGAGGTGTCGCCCCCATGTTGGCACAACCCACTTTTGGAGTCACCCCGCCCCCTTCAGGAGAAACCACGTCCCATTTTGGAGATTCAGCCCCATTTGGAGATCTCCATCCTACAGCTATACCTACCTGGGAATCTGACTCCAAAGGTTACTTTTGGCATCCACCTGTAAATGCGCTGGTCTCTTGCACAAGCAGCAGTATTTGACGGCTCAGGAGTGAGAATGGGTTGAAAAACAAAGAATACTTTAGCCTTTACAGGGTCCAGGTGGAAAAGTACCACCCAAAAAACACACATAGGCAGGACAGTGATGTGTCAGCTATAAAGTGTCATTGTCACGTGATTCTCTCACCTGAGGAGAATGTTGACTTTGGGAAACCCCTGCCATCTCTCTCTGCATTCTGGACATTCGGTCCGTTGAGAGGAATGCAACCACAGTGCCAGACAATGCCGACAGAAACTGTGTCCACAGTTCAGTGTAGTGGGATCTACGAGGACTTCATAGCAACAGTGACACGTAAACTCAGGTGCTGAAAGTTCACCAGTGTCCTCCACTGACTCACTGTGGTCTTGCTCTATCATGATCAAAACGTCTGCCATCTTTCCCTCGTACAGAACTGAACAGAAAAGAACATAAAACTCTTCTGTAAGTGTATAAGAGTAGGCTATGTGCAGGTTTAGGCAGTGATATAAAACCAAAACATAATGACTATATCTCTTACTTCACTGATTAATTCAGTCAATACACGTATATCAGATATATCTGTTCAGCACATATTCTCAACCCACACACACACATTCTGTGCTACAATCTGTGTTCCGCAGTGATACTCAGCACAAAAACATCACAGCACTTGTCCACTGCCTCACCTGTGTGTATAAACAGATGAGTTTCTGTGTATATTCATGTAAGTTTGTATCTTACCGTCTGTATCTGCACTAATTTTCAGATCTTCAGGTGTCTTCACGCTCATCAAGTCATTTACTCTCAATGAAATAACCTTGATAAAACAGAAACAGAAACTCTTTGTCTAGTGCACATGACCGCCCACATCAAATAAATACACAAAGAAAACCACACACACACACACACACACACACACACACACACACACACACACACACGTTGTGTTTACATGTTTTATGGGGACTTTCCAAAGACATAATGGTTTTTATATATTTATATGGTACAAACTTTATATTCTGTCTCCTAACCCTCACAGAAAACATTTTTAAATTTTCAATAAAACATAATTTAGTATGATTTATGAAGCTGTCTTCCTCATGGGGACCGACAAAATGTCCCAACAAGGTCAAAAATGTAGGGTTTTACTATCCTTAATCTTACAAAGTAATAAATACATGCACACACACTCACACACACACACACACTCTCACACATAGATGACAGAATTACTTTCAGTTTTGGTTTTCGGTTTTAAGGTGCTTGATTGCCATGACAAATGATTGTACTTTCATATCACCAACAAATTTGGTTTATTTGCTTCTGGTCCTGAGAATCAGTAGCGTGACAGTAGATCAGTTATGTAAACATTTTAATGTACACAAATATAAATGCATAAATTATTATTTGCATGATTATGACTGTATTTCTACTTAGTTCCTGTATATAAAATAGTTTGTTTTATTAGTTGGATTCCGCATTAATTTGAAGTTCAATTTAATGTATTTTTCATTCGCCTGTTTGTAACATTAACAACTTCGCTCACTTCAAAGGTTTAAAAAAATATTTTTTATTATTTTTATTTCTGATTTCTTTGAATACTAAAGATTATAACTTCTGTTCACTCATTAATAACTGTTTTAATACTAAATGACAAGAGTTGCCGCTCTTTTTGACCAATGAATATCCATGACTTTTGCAGTTGTTGGTGATTACTGGATAAGGATTTTAAACATTATTTGGTTGCACTTTATAATAAGTATACATTTGTTAACGTTAGTTAATGCATTAGTTATCATAAAGTATCAAAGAACAAACTATTTTTTAAAGTATTTATTAAATTTTGTAAATGTAGCTAAAGGAATAGTTCTCTCATTATCTATGCATCCTTATTCTACTGCATAATGTGTGCGACGTTCCATCATCAGCAGAAAACAAATGAAGATATTTAGATATTTCTTCTTATGTTTTTGGTGATTCACATTCTTCATGCTTTCAGCGCCTACTGGGCAAAGAGAAGAAATTCAAGCAAAAAAAGGAACTAAATACTGATCTGTTTCTCAACCACACCTATCATATCACTTCTGAAAATATGATTTAAACCCCTATAGTCATATGGATTACTTCTGCCTTTATGTGCTTTTTGGAGCGACAAAGTTCTGGTCACCATTCACTTGATTGTATGGACATGCAGAGCTGATATATTCTTCTAAAAATAATAATTTGTGTTCTGCAGAAGAAAAAAAAATCATACATACTCTTTCTGGGATGCAGGGCCACATTAATACCTGGGTTTATGGGGCTCTTATGAATTTCTGTAAAATACTTTTTCCTTAAACAACACAATATTTTAAATGAACAACTTTGTTGGGAGTCTGATGAATGAAACAACAAGATTACTTTATTTGTCCCTTTACTGGGAAATTCTTCATGGACTAACACAAGTACCGCAGAATCCACATAAAAACATACAGTAAAACCCCATACACACAAATATCAAAAGTAACATGCAACCACAATACAGTTCATATCCAGAGTTATAGAAGTATTATTAACAAGCTTCTTACCCCATTAGCATTAAAAAAAAAGCATTAACCTCACTAAATCTCGTTAAGACTTTTAAAAAATAATAATAAAAAAAATTGCCAATGAGGCAAGAAGGACTTCAAGATAAATTTACACTTTCTTAATTTCTTAAAGTGTGACTTCACTTCTCAAGTAAATATATCTTGATTTAAAGATTTTAACAAGGTTTAGATATTTAACTGATTCATATGAAATTACTGATTAAGAGCATGATTTCATAGATAAATAATATTATTCTGAAGAGGGCTTTAGGTTACTCCATCTGACACAAGGACAAACTGCCACTTTCCACATTAAATCCAGCATAGAGTGGTTCGGTGAGTGTGGTGTTAAACGTGTGCAAGTGTGTGAGTGTGTGCGTGTCAGAAATGCTGTAGAAGGATAATGTGCCGGCTGCCGAGTCCACATACACTCCTGCTCTGGATGAGCGAGAGCATGGAGCCTTTATATTAATGTTCCCTTTATTGTGAGAAACATATGTAACCACCCCACAGGTAAGCTTCCACGACACATCATTGTTTCCAAGCTGACTGGCCCCCACAATAGCAAGATTATCATTTTTGCGAGGTATGCATTTGTACGTCACCCCCACCACCCCATTTGAACAGCTCCATTCAGCCTCCCAGTAACAGCGTCCAGTCAGACTCTCTTGACACAGAACCTGGAAACAGGATTCAAATCTGTCTGGATGATCAGGATATGGCTGCTTCTCAGTTACTCGTGTTACTCGTCTGTTTTCATTAGAGAGCAAGAGCTCAACGTGTCCTGTGTTTGGATCGAGTGTAAGATCAAAGGCATCTGTGAGACAGAACATAATTTACATTAGAGAAATAAACCACTGTTTTACTTTTATTAAACATTTTTTTAAATTATATTTAATTCTACACATTTTATTTTATTTATGTGTTTAAATGTGTATGTATAATGGTACTAATGCTTTGGCATTGTAAAGCTCGTTTTACCACGGCTATAAAACAAGAGAGAGATGCAGACTTACACTTTCTGATCCCTGATTTGATGAAGTGTTGACCATTTGGATCAGTTCTGCAGAAATTAAACAAGTAGATAATATATGAACTAAATGGTCATTAGAAGCAAGTAACAGAAAAGTATTTACTTGCTTTAATTATACATGTAGGGTTCATGACAAATAAGGATGTCCAATATGATGAAAAGGATATTTATTTTTTATTAAAATCTAGTTTCATTAACATATGCTATGTTCTTTGTATTAATTATATATATATATATATATATATATATATATATATATATATATATATATATATATATATATATATATATATATATATATATATACATACGTTTGTGTTCAAGAGAACTGTGACAGAGCGGAGGCCGTGGCTGGGTTGTGATTCTACACACCTGGTCCCTTATCAGGCTAATTAAGCCTCCAAGAAGGATAAAGGCCAACTGCGGACGGTGGTGCGAGAGAAAGAGAATGTTTACGGGCAGCTGTCTGTCATGTTTGTGTCTTTTGTATAAGTTTTTCATTAAAATATTATTTATATTGTCAAGCCGGTTCTCTCCTCCTCCTTTCCATTGAACTCCTTTACAAGAAAAAAAACATAACTTCTTGGGAAATTGACGCATTATAGAAATGAAAATTGAAGTTGAAACTAGAGGCCTGGACCTGGCACAACAGAATACGGCACAGGACAAGTTTTAATTGCTAAGTGCAGTTGCGAGCAGGAATACACTGATTTGTGCACAGGGAGTGGGAGAAAGAAATGACTTGTAGGACTCCTGCAGAATATTTACATTTTTAAAATGACAAACACACACACACACAGGCGTTGGACAGTTACTCTCTCTCTCTGTCGCACTGCCGTCTCCAGTCGCCCTTATCCCTCTTGGGCTTAATCAGCCTAATCAGGGGCCGGGTGTGTGGAATCACGACCCGTCCCCACCCTCCGTCCTGCCACAGACAGATTTTTGCGAGAGTGGGACAGAACCTTGCGGGAGCAGGTCCTGCATAGACTTCTAGTTGAAGCCACTGTGTCTTTTTATGAAATGTAATGATTAATGATGTTGTCGTTTATGGCACCCAGACAAAACGCTCGGATAAATGTTCTGATTCCTATATAAATTCTATTGGAATATATTCTGTAAATGTGTTTCAATCATGCCTTCTGATCAAAGAGTATTCTTTTTTATGTTCATTTTGGACATTTATTTGCATCTTGGTGTTTCCATCTAGTTTTTTTGTGATATCCCACATTCACATAAAAATACAGTATGTGGAGGGAAACCCAGCTTTTGACCTACTACTTACTTGAGTTTGTCCAGTTTGCAGTTTGGATCACTGAGTCTCTCAGAGAGCAGACTGACTCCTGATTCTCCTGGATGATTGTAGCTCAGATCCAGCTCTTTCAGGCAAGAAGTGTTTGAACTCAGAGCTGAAGCCAGATAACAACAGCCAACTTCGGTCACCATACAACCAGATAATCTTCAAAGGGATTAAAAAAGACAACATTACATCTGAAATCCAAACATAAGACATAAAACAAATCAAAAATAGACTTTCCCTTATGCTAGAATGACTTCATAAAGTCTTACCCCAGTATCTCTAGTTTACAGTTTGTATTCTTCAGTGCATCAGAGATCAGCTTCACTCCTGAATCCTGCAGGTCATTGTTACTCAGATCCAGCTCTCTTAGGAGGGAATCTGATCTGAGAATCAAGGAAAGGACCTCACAGCTCTTCTCAGTGAGGTTACACCAGCTCAACCTGCATTAGAACATTTAAAAATAATATTTCTGTTTCTTCAGCATTGTTAATAAGCTAATTAAAGAAAATTATAGACAGTTTTAGAGGGATAATTCAAATCAAAAACCAAAGTTCTTTCCTAAAATCGTTCAAAAATGTGGTTTGTTATCAATGGAACACAAAATATTTTTTGCATTGTGGTAATGAGAATTAGAGGGTTACATTTGTTTAATTGTCATGAAAAATGATGTCACTATGTAAAAAATCTTAACGGACCTACAAATTGGTTTAAATTTCTATATACAATATATATTTTTTATTTGTTTCTTTTGATTATGGAGTGAAATAGGACCAAGACATTTTCTTGACAGGTTTCATTGTTAATACTTTCCTCAGAATTTTAAGCTTTCCCTCTTTGCTGTCCATTCCATGTAAGAGCTGTTGGAGTCCAGAGTCGTGCAGATCATTGCTACTAAGGTCAAGCTCAGTCAGATGACATGTGACCATCTTGAGAGCAGACACCAGCTCCCTGCAGCTGTCCTGACCAAAATGACACCGGGCCAGCCTGGAATCATTTAATTTCAGCATTACATTTAAGACTAGTTACATCTGAAAAATGCTTCCAGAGAAATATAAAAAGTGCCTACTTCAGTGTCTCTAGTTTACAGTGAGGACTTTTCAGTCCAGCACAGAGCAGTTTCACTCCAGCTTCAATACTATAATTGTCACTCAGGTCCAGCTCGCTCAGGGGGCAGCCCTCTAACTGAAGAGCTGAAGCCACAGTTTCACAGCATGTTTCTGTCAGTCCACAGTCTGAAAACCTGTCAAGATGGCAAGATTTTAGCAAAAATGTTTATTCACAGTCATGAAGAGTTATTAGCATAGACTCATTACGCAAAAGGTTTCATTAAATTAGTTATTACAATAAAGCAAAAACTGAGATTTTTTTTTCAAGAAACCACGTAATTCAAGTATTACATAGAGTTGAGCGATATAACCAAAAAGTTATATATCATAGTTATCTTGTAATTTTTGGTTGACAAAGATATCAAGATGCATAAAAGATGGCTCCTCTCTTTTCAGTTAAACATTATAAGCTTTTCCTTTGATTCTGAAGCTAAATATTTCAAGATCCTGCCCCTTCTGTTGATTTGTTTATAGTTTTTGTGGCTGGATCCTCATGTGGGCCCCACCACCACCACTTCTGTTGATTTTGTTTATAGCTTCTGTGACTGGGTCCTGTCACTCAAGTGTGTCTCTCTTGTTGTGTGAGTGTACATGGCTTCGTTGGTTTTTTATTGCCATGTGAACTTATTTCAATTAAGTCTTGAGTGAAACCCCAGCCCCTCATTTGCCTCTATCGGTTATCAGCTAAACCTGCCTTCCCTTGTTTGCCTCCTTATGTGCTTCCCTATTTATTTCCCCTCTTGTGTTCTGTCCTGTGCTGGTACCTTATGGGTAATTCCATTTCTCATTTCTGTTTTAGTTAGATTGGGCCTTTTGTGTAAGACACCCAGTTTTTGTATTTAAATTTTTGTCTAATACATTTGTTTTTTTATTATTTTTGACAGAAAAAAAACACAACCCTAACACAACAGGATACAATTTGAAATATGTCAAGAAACCATACATTTCATGGAATTCCCTCAAAAAAAATTTAAACCATGTATTTAATTTATAAACTGTACTAACAAGAACATTTAAATTTCACACAAATAAGCAGAAGAGAAACAAGAAGGTATTTTCTTTGTCTTCATAAAAAGATACTCACAGAGCTTTTTTGCAGCATCTCATTACTGGGACCAGTCTCCTACATCCTGCATACATTTGGCTGATCTTCTTTGGGTTGAACTCATCCAGCACCTCCTCTGACATCAGGAGCACATAGACCAGCGCTGAGCAGTTTGAGGTAGAGATATTCCAACAATTGTCTATGAAATTTGAACTCAGATATTTCCTGATTTGCTGGTACAGGGATCTATCCTGCAGCTCAAGCATGCAGAAAAAGTGGTTGATGGATTTGTCAGGGCACTTATCATTGTTTTGCAAATGCTTGATGTAATCGATTGTTTTATTGATGCTTGTTTTACTTTTCTCCGTGTGTGTCAACAAGCCTGTGAGGAGTTTTTGATTAGACTCGAGAGAAATGCCCAGCAAGAACCGAATAAAGAGATCATAATGCCCCCTCTCGCTCGCCTTGGCTTTGTCAATTGCTTTCGTCAGCAACATGTACAGCAGGTCTTCCTCAGGACGTGAATTCTCCAGGAAAAAATCGAGCTCCTCCATGTTCTTGTTCAGGTAGCAGAGGAACACGTGCAGAGCAGCGAGGAACTCTTGCACACTCAGATGTATGAAGTAATAAACCTTCATCTCATGAAGCACAGAGTCATTCTTAAATATCTCTGTGCATAATCCCGTAGACTCTGACTCATCAATTAAGTCAATGCCACAAGCTTTTAAATCCTCCTCATAGAACATTATATTTTCCATCCTCAGCTGTTCGAATGCCACCTTAGCCAATTTTGAGATAATTTCTTTGTTTGAACCCAGTAGCTTTGAGCGTTCTCTTTCGTTTTTTTCATCATACTTTTGGTTCTTCATTTTCATCTGTATTAGCAGGAAGTGAACGTACATTTCAGTAAGTGTTGAAGGAATGTCCTCCCCACTGTTCTGGATGAGAATTGTGTGTAGAACAGTAGCTGATATCCAGCAAAAAACAGGAATGTGGCACATGATGTAGAGGCTACGATATGTCTTGATATGTGAGATGATTCTGGTGGCCTGAGTCTCATCTTTGATTCTGTTTCTGAAGTATTCCTCTTTCTGTTTGTCAGTGAATCCTCGCACCTCTGTGAACAATCCCACATACTCAGGAGGGATCTGATTGGCTGCTGCGGGTCGGGAGGTTATCCAGATGAGAGATGATGGAAGAAGTTTCCCTTTGACTAAACTTGTAAAAAAAGCATCAACAGATGATCGTGTATTAACACAGTGAAGTGATTTGCAATTGAAATTCAATGGAAGACGACTTTCATCGAGTCCGTCGAAAATAAATGCAAGCTTACAACTTTCAGACCACTTTGTAGCCTTGAGCTCTTCCAGTTGAGGATTAAATTCTTGTAGAAACTCATGGAGACTCATCTCTTTATCTATAATCAAGTTAATATCACGAAATGAAAGCAGGAACATGCAGTCTATATGCTGATTGGCTTTTCCTTCAGCCCAGTCCATAATGAACTTGTGCACAGAGAAGGTTTTTCCAATGCCAGCGATTCCCTTGGTCAGAACAATGTTACCCTCCGCCCTCAATAAGCTAAATATGTCATTGCAGTTGATTGGCGTGTCCTCACAATTTGATGTTTTGAAAGCTCTGTCGATATTCAGAATCTCGTGTTCATGATTGACGTCTGTAAAATCGCCTTCAGTGATAAAGAGTTCAGTGTAAACTTTCTTGAGATGTGTTTTATTTTCTTTTTTGCCCTCAAAAACAGATTCAGCTTTCTCCTTCATGTAGTCTTTGTGATTTGTCATGATTTTTTTAAAAACATATTCTGTGAAACAAAACAAGAACATAAGGACTTCATTTTATGTTGTTCAATGACATTGTTTCAACCATTATTGGGGAGCAACTAACCGAAAAAAGTGATGTTATTAACCTAACTAAATCTTTCAGTAGTGATTTCAGCTATTTTAACAATAGTGCAGTCTTTTCCTTAACAAGCAAATGGAGCCAAGGGAGTAATTAAAAACACTCATCTAAACCATCCTCTCTTTCTCATGTAGCACAGGGAAAACCGAATCATTTAAATGAACTATTCACTTTTGTCTTTTTAGATTATTTTTAGTGAATCAATTCTTTCAAATGGTTCATATACTGTAAATGAATGGTTTATAAAAATCATTCACTGATTCACTTTCGCTTTTTGTTTGGTACAAAATATTTAGATAATAGTTGTATCACTATATTTCAATTCAGTTATATTAAATATGTTGTTTTCTAGCTTTATTAGTGTATGTAATCTATATATCCATGTGTTCAATTTAGTGGTGTTACCCTATTTGTGTAGCCCTTATGAAATTAACCATTGTTTTACTACAGTAATATTGTAGTAACCATGGTCAATTTTGTGATTTTGGTTTAACTGCAACTTTCATGTTTAAACCACGGTTACTGTATTACAACCATGGTTCATTTTAATCACAATTTTAAAGGGAATTTCCTAATTAATTAAATAAATGCATGACCTGAAAATATAGAGTAACCCTAATTATACAGTATATTATACAACTTTCAGGTGATATAAGTGAAATTAGAACTCTGATTGCAGAATTAAATAATATTATCTGATAGTTTTATACATTGTATACAAATATTTAGACAAAAATGTTACTTCTTTAAATAGCTACTATGTAGTTAGCAACTTTTTGTTATAGTAGTTTGTAGTGTAGCTGAGTACTTTTTCAAAAGAGCTGCTTGATTTTAGTTTGTGGAAAGCAACAGTAGCTTCCTCAGGAGTTTCGAAGTTGCTTCATCAAAATAATTTCAACATAACGGGGATTTAAAAAAAAAAACAAATTTTTTTTTATCAAAACTTTAGAAATTGATCTAAAATGGAAGTCAAATGCATTTATAACACGTATTTACAGAAGCTGTTTGTACCATGATTTCCTGCATGTTTTCCAGATGTCTGTCCCTCTGTGGGTGTTTGCAGCCCTTTGAGAGAGCAGAAATCGTCAAAAACAAAGTCAGAGAAAATACTCAATTCATTTATTAACATCAATGTATATGACGAGTAAAGCAACAAACTAGTTACTCCTCATGTTTGTTCAAACTTTATCATCTATGTGCTGGTACATGGTGTTGGCATTATGGTAACAGTGTTATTGTGCTGTGATCATACCGATAGCACCAGTATTTGAGGCGAAGTTGATGGTAACTGGGCCCGAGATAATGTTTCCATTGATTACAGGAGCATTTACAGTTGAACCTGTTTCCGCATTCAGACCAACACTGAGTCCCGTCTGAGAGGGACTACTGATCTGAACTGTATTTTGCACTGGAATAGAGACAGAGATTAGAGAGATTCATACATTGCCTTATATTACAGCTTTAGCATGAGTGATATTCTATCTTTTATTACCTTCTTTATACTTGTTTTCTAACTGTTCAGCCAGCTGGTGTCTCATCTTCTTCAGGATGATCAATGTGATCTTCACAGCTTCTTGTGGTCCATAACACTTCACCATCAGATCCACTGTGTCAGAGGCATCAGCATTATCCAGTTCATCAGCTGAAATGGACCCTTCTTGTTTTAAATGCCATTTAAACCTCTTTAGTTTTTCATCCAGCTCATCCAGTGTTTCCAGGAGCTGCTCTGAGATAGATGCCATCGTGTCTGTCCGAGTCTTAAGCATAAGTTCAGATCAGAGACATTATTGAATAACAAACTATCCAAAAATTCCATTACATACAGATTATTTAAGTTGCTCTGATCAAGGTTCTTTTATTTCTGTCATCCATATTTTTTTGTTAGGTGCACATAATCACTATTAAAATCAAATGTTTGAGGACTGTATACTATACCTGTGCAACTTACAGCCCTATGCACTACCTAAAGCCTGAAATGGCCCCATTTTCCAAAATAGTTGCCCACCCCTGATGTATACAGATAAAGCATCTATATTTACAGTATATTGGTCTGTACAAACACACATATAAAAATCTCATGTTAGATCTTTAGATCTCAATCAATAAACAACATGATGTAAGTGTGATAAAATCGCCTAGTATCCTTTTCTAAATTAAGTTATATCCAATTTAACAACTCCATTGTCATGATGATACAATGCTGTAAAACCTAAAACGACAGTAGAAATTATTTAAATTAAATGTAAGTGCTTTTATATAAGCTTCACTTTTCTGCATTTTTAAACCACCTAAAAATTGGCCCCAATTCACTTCCATAGTATGTGCCTCACTGTAATCCAGATTTGTAATATTTCTTTTTTCTTCAAATCATTTTTTTAAGGTAGTCTAATCAAAATTATACCTCAACTGCTGTCGATGAGCTCAACTTAATTTGAACACCGAATATATATATATATTGTTTGCACGCTATTGCATACATTCTATAGTCTTGGTCAATAGTACTTTTCCAATGCAAGTGAAACTTTTTGTAATGCAGCACTTTTCATGTAACAGTCTCTGAGTTCCTCATTTTGTAATCGCTTTGGATAAAAGTGTCGTCTAAATGAATAAATGTAAATGTAACGGGTCAGATTGAGAGTTGTTTGTATATTTCACATTAACTGTATGTAGCGACTAATGTACCAGTTGAACAAGGCTTTATGTATTTATGTATGCATACTAAAGTTTCAGTTTAAACAGTCATGTTGATTCCCGGAAATATGAGTCTTGAGGATAGAAGACCAAATATTATTTCTAAAAAGATACTCACCAAGAAGAAAAGCTACATAGCGGAGAAGGGCGGCTTTCACAGTCCCTGGAGGCTGAAAGTAAGGCAAAAATTCGGGAATAAACAATAGGGAAAAAAACAAAAAACAAACAAACAAAAAAACACACACGAGCGAAACCGTCTCTCGGGCGCGAGTGAGTTTCTTTCACTTTTACACGTCAGCATTACGTCATCACCTCTCTCAAAGGAAGAATCGCGTTCAAGATCAGAACCGGATGTGGGCGCTGACGCTTTCCTCTCCTCATCAGCACAGAACACAACTAGACGGACACAAACTGGACAAGCAATGCATTTTTAATTGTACATGTAAACAGAAGACTGCATGCATTAATGTGACAATTCAGAACATTAGTTGTTTTCCTCTTCAGATAAAGTGTCGATCAAAGCTGATTAAAGGTAGAAATTTACTTGAGATGTAGATGAACAGAAGAAAAATACTGAATTTATGTCTTCTACACATCTGTCTCCGTTTGAGCTTGTATTTTGCCATCCCTTTGTACTTCTCTTTCTTTCACCCTCTCTTTTTGACTGACAGACACAAATAAAACTTCCTTCCTCTTGCCCTTGTTTTACTTTGTGTGATGATTGTTATAAAGAGTGCTCTCTCTGCTGGTGAAGCAACAGATATAACACAAAGCATTGACCTCTTAAAGGGTTACTTCAGGATTTAGCATTAAGCTTTGTATCAGTAGAAAACCAGTAGTATTTTCGAATTACCGAGCTCCCCCCCTCATATCCCCCTGAGACCAGAGATTTATTTATTTTTAGTCTGGAAAAAATCCTCCGATGACGCAAAAATCGTCATTTTGCGTCATCGGAGGATTTTTGGTCCAGAGGCTTAAAACTACAGCCAGTATTCCTCATGTTTTCACCACGCCCATATGGGGCGGGATCTCACTCACAGAATGTGAAGATAGTGTCAGCCATCTTTCTGTAGAAGCTAACAGGCTCTTGCTCTGTGTAGAAAGTTTGTATACAAGTAGACTAATCACGATGGCGGAATGTAGTTTTGAAGTTGAAATGGCAGAAGGGGATTTCGAAGATCTGTTGCGAGAATCTGATGCTCGCGTCTACCTGTACGAGCCGCAATACAGCGATGAACAGTTGCGGGAGATGGAGGAACAAGAGGCAGCCGGAGCAGCTGCTGTAGCAGGGGAGCAAAACCTGCTTGGTGGTCAGGAGGAAGAGCCCGGCCAGACTCGAGTTGGGGTGGACTGGTGGTGTCAGTGCTCTCGCTGTGCGCCTATGGAAACAGATAGAGAGTCCTATTGCTGTCGCAAATTTCAGCGATATCATTTTCTTCTGGACGAGATCGCTGAATCCGCTGATGAAACTGCACCGATAACTTTAGTATGTATAACTGAGCACCCAAGTTTTGTACCACACATGGACAGGGGAGTCCTGGAAACTTATTTAGGATCCCGAAGATAAATTGGAAACGCCAGCCAAAGCCCGCAGGGACAAACGGACGGCTTAGTGTAAAGTGAGTATTTTGTTTGTTTTTCTTTTTTGTTACTAAGACGTCATGTACAGAGTTTGGACACCCGGAATTATAATGTTCTTCCAGTCAGTTAATTTATCAACTAACTCATGATTTATAGAGTCACGATGTATCAAAGCAAGCCTAGTTGTATCATATTTTCAGATACTGCCGCCTGTAACCGGTAGGCGTGGTTTGGGAGTGGCCTCGTAAGGGCAGCAAATCAAGTGCATTCTGGGAGTTGTTGTCTTTCAGCCACATGTGTAAAAAATACATTTTCTGCCTTTTCTCTGTCTAGAATGTTTCAAATTAAAAAATAATTTCACATTTATACTATATAAATGACCAATTTTAAATACACATTCATCTTCCCAGAGGTGAAGTATCCCTTTAAAGTGATGGTAGTTCACCCAAAAATGAAAATCCTCTCATCATTTACTCACCCTCATGACGTCCCAGATGACTTTGTTGCTTGCCCAGTTTAAAGTGAATTGATTCTTAAATACAAAAAAGTGCAGTTTTTGTATGAAAGTTTCATATTATAGTGAATTAAACTTGGGGTCTAATAAAGATATTTAAGAGTTCATTACATCCTGTTCAACAACTGTATATGTGGAGGCTTCTCATATGAGACTGTAATAAAATGGACAGTTTATTGATTCTCAGTCAGCCTGGCAGTTAACTTTTGAAATGCAAGTGCACACCTGAAGTTTGGGGAGAAACAGGTCGAATTACTAGCGATTAAAATGTAGTGTATGATATGACATGATAATTAGTCCTAAATGGGGTTGAATGTTTCTGTCTGAGTGCAATACTGGTTGCCTGCTGCAGTTAAGCAGGGTTTAACCTGGTCAGGATCTGGATGAGAGACCTCGGAGAACTAAAGCTTGCTGCTGAAAGAGGTGTTTGTGAAACCAGCAGGTGGTGCTCCTAACACCTCAGGACATTGATGGGGATACTATACTGTAAGAAGGCACCATCCTTCAGATGAGATGTTAAATTGAGGTCCTGATTCTCTATGGTGATTAAAAATCCCATATCAGGGATCTAACCCTGGTGTCCTTCCCACATTTCCCCCATTGGTCCTTATCAATCATGGCCTCCTAATAATCCCCATCCATTAATTGGCTCAATAACTCCACCAATAGCGGGTGTGAGATAGATGTCTTTTAATCACAAAAATACTTCCAGTAGATCCCTAAATACAGTGTTGTGAAAAAATATTGGGCCCATCTTGATTTCTTCTGTTTTTGTGTATATCTCATACTATATAGTTTCAAAAACAAATAAAAAATCTAACATAAAACAAAGGCAATCTGAGTAAACAAAATACAGTTTTTAAATTAATGTTATTTATTGAAGCAAAAAAGTTATCCAGTACCAACTGGGCCTGTGTTAAACATTATTTGCCCCCTTTGTTACTAAATCCCCAAATCTATGAAACTACATTCATAATGGGGTTCAGCTGGACTAGACACACCCAGACCTGATTACTGCCAGCCCTGTTCAATCAAATCAACACCTAAATAGGACTTTTTCAGCAGCATGAATTTGACTAACGAACTAACTTAGTTCTCAATCTAGTAGTACACTATCCCAAGGTCGAAATAAATGCCAGAAATTATAAGGAAAAAGGTGATTGAAATACATCAGTCTGGGAAGGGTTACAAAGTTATTTCAAAGGCTCTGGGACTCCACGGTACCACAGTGAGAGCCATTATCTCCAAATGGAGAAAACTTGGCACAGCAGTGAACCTTCCCAGAAGTGGCCGACCTTCCAAACTTCCTCCAAGAGCACAGTGACGACTCATCCAGGAAGTCACAAAAAAAAAACCAAGGACAGCATATTAGGAACTGCAGGCCTCTCTCGCATCAATAAAGGTCACTGTTCATGACACCACTATCAGAAAGTCACTGGACAAAAATACCATCCATGGAAGAGTGGTGAGGTGAAAACAACTGCTAACCCAGAAGAACATTAAGCCTTGTCTGAATTTTGCCAAAACACACCTTGATGATCCTCAAACCTTTTGGGAGAATGTTCTGTGGACTGATGAGTTGAAATGGGAACTGTCTGGAAAACAGGGGTCCCATTACATCTGGTGTAAATCAAACAGATTTCCACAAAAAGAGCATCATACCTAAGGTCAAGCATGGTGGTGGTAGTGTGAGGATGCTTTGCTGCTACAGGGCCAGGGCAAATTGCAATAATTGAGGGAAACATGAATTTTGCAGAAAATCCTAAAGGAGACTGTCCAGTCATCAGTCCGTGAGTTGAAGCTCAAGTGCAACTGGATTATGCAACAAGACAATGATCCAAAGCATAGGAGAAAGTCCACCTCTGAATGACTCAAAATAAGCTAAATTAAAGTTTTGGAGTGTCATAGACAAAGTCCTGAACCAGACTGAGATGCTGTGGCAGGACCTTAAAATGGTAGTGCAAAACCCTCAAATGTGGCTGAACTAAAGCAGTTCTGCAAATAAGAGTGGGACAAAATTCCACCACAGCGTTGTGAAAGACTCTCCAGTTATCGGAAGCATTTGGTTGCATTTGTTGCTAAAGGTAGTACAACCAGCTATTAAGTTTAAGGGGGCAGTTATTTTATCACACTTGAGGAAATGATGTGCTGTATTACATGTTTGGCTGCAGTTTCCTAATGAAATGTCCAGCGGGGGCGCCAAAAGCGTGTGAAATGATGTTGTAATAAGAAAAGGCTTTTAAGGTGAATATTAGATGGAGGTTTTAATGAGTAAAATGTACTTGCCTAATCTAAAACTTTAGCCTAAACTGACCAGGTTTGTTCAAAAAGCATATGAGAGGTAAACAAAACTGATAGTGTTGAAAGAGCAGATGTGATATTTGTGTCACATCTATGCTACTACACTTTCTATTTAGTTTAAAGCATTTCTGGCTGATATTGAGGTTCGGTATTCGAGTCAGACATACTATCAGGTAGTGATGGGAAGATCGGATCATTTTACTGACTTGAATCTTTGAGTCTCGTTCAGCAAAATGAACTAATCTTTATTCAAATAATTTAATTCATTTGCAGAATTAAATTAAAACGTTTCAATTTCAATAGCCATATCCCCCTAACCAACTTTGATTATAGACCCAATAAGGAAAAATTGATAATGCAGCCATGTAAAAATTATGAGAAACAGAAATGATTAGTTCACCTCTGGAATCTTTTGTCACGTGACAGTCATGTCATGCTGTCCACTGAACAAAGGCTTGAAGTTGTTGTATGAAAGATGCCACCTCATACACATCTGTTTTGTTCTTTCTGCACTGGCACCTCTTGCTTAAAATCCTTTTAAAACGTGTTTGTGCAGTACATTTATTTAATAAGGATCAATTTCAATTAAAGTAGATGAATAAAAGTTTGTAACTCATAATTATAACATTAAATTGGATAATTATGACTTTGAATCTAATAAATACAACTTTTATATAATAATAGTAGTATCGCATAATTACAATGTTCCAAAGCATGTTTTAGTCCAGAGGGCGTCAGAAGTTTTAGGAGGAGCACAAATGTGGCCATGCTTCATAAAAAACTTCATGACACATGGAAAGAAGGTGATGTGAGTCAGTAGTTTTTGGGGGGCTCTTAACGGTGTTAAATTGACTTGTGACGGTTTGGGATGGTGACCGGAGTTGGGCTTGTGGTGTCAATCTGTTACGAAGAGGGCAGACGAGGGAGTGAGGATCCAGATGCAGCTTTATTTGAAGTTCACAAAGTAAAGGGAAGTATAAATGCAGGAACAAATGAAACGTCCACGAGGGGTAAATAAAGAGAAGAACACGAGACAATAACACGGGGGGGTCTTGCAAGGAGGGCACAGGCAGGAACACGGACCAAGGCAGGATTCAGGAACTAAGAACAGATCATCAAACATTAACATTAACAGAACCTCTAACATTAAATGTTAGCAACGACCAACAAAGGACAAGGTGAACATGAGGGCTTAAATACAAAACAAGGGGAAACATAGACCAATGGACAAACAGGACTTAATAAGGTGATTAACTAAAGCCAATGACAAAACTAGAACTGATAAACAAGCAATGAAACAATGAACCAATGAAAAACAGACACATGACCAAGGAGGGAAAACAGGACATGACAAAACTGGTTTCAAAATAAGAGTGCAATATGGAGTTAGACAAGTGCCAGAAACTTAGACAATATGGAGTGAGACAAGTGCCAGAAACTTAGGAGTGACGGTGCATAAACAAAGACGGTGTGGATCGTTACACAATCAGCCAATCAGAATTGCCAGTATGCAGTTTTTCTGTGGTTCCAGATTAATTAGTCACATGGCATTTACAGCTCACATGATGCAGCACTCCAAGAGCATAGATGGCTGATTTAAATTTGCGTACTTGTAGGGTAGGCTTTATGCATCAGTCAAGCAATGCTAATGTTTTTGTTCCTTGTTACATTCAAATTAGTTATAGATTAATGTCTCTCCATGTGGTGTACGTTTAAAAAGAAGAAGACAAGAATAATGTAGGGAATATTTCCTGTTAATAGTCCTTTGATGTATAAATGAGGGTTTTAAAATAAAGTATAGTAAATTACCTCAAGCTTTAAAAAGTATATTTGACATTCAAATTGACATTCACAATCACATAATCACAAATGGCAAAACTACTTCCCAACAACGACTATCTTCTGAACATTTTGCCAACGGCTCACATTACTTCATGTCCTCATGTTATTGTTATTATTTTCTACATATATATCTAAACAATATGCCAAAATGGTTTATATGACAGAAGTAGCCTATTGGCTGTAAATAAAAAGAAGAAGTAAAACTGCAGATTTTAGTCATTGAATAACAATAAAAAACATCCAGAAATTTTAATTTACAAAGATCCATAATAAATACAGGATCTAAATGCAGAGAATAAACTGATTTCACTGCTGTCGTGTCTCTTCAGGGTTTTGTCGAGGATTTCGGAAGTTCAGCCAGTGTGTAGAAATCTCTGTCAGAGGGGCTTGTGGGTAATTGTGTTGTGGCATAAACCGTGTTTAAACTGATGGGAATTTTAGCACTGGAGCTGATGTCAGAGTCTTTAATCGTTTCATAATAGACAGAGGTGGATACCTGAAAGGAATAGAGATTCATGAGAGATTTTATGAGAGAAATCATAGATGAAAGCACCCCCTGCCCCATCAAACATTTACCTCATCAGAATCTCTTGTGTTCATCTGGTGTGATGATGGTATTGAACCTGGAGATTACAAGAAAAGGAGCGTCTTTAAACTTCTAGTATGCACTGATTTTCAGGAAATCGATGGACTGGAGTCAGTCTTTCCATTTCTAACAATGCTTCCTCTTGTACAGTGCCTTGCGAAAGTATTCGGCCCCCTTGAACTTTTCGACCTTTTGCCACATTTCAGGCTTCAAACATAAAGATATAAAACTGTCATTTTTTGTGAAGAATCAACAACAGGTGGGACACAATCATGAAGTGGAACGAAATTTATTGGATATTTCAAACTTTTTTAACAAATAAAAAAGTGAAAAATTGGGCGTGCAAAATTATTCAACCCCCTTAAGTTAATACTTTGTAGCGCCACCTTTTGCTGCGATTACAGCTGTAAGTCGCTTGGGGTATGTCTCTATCAGTTTTGCACATCGAGAGACTGAAATTTTTGCCCATTCCTCCTTGCAAAACAGCTCGAGCTCAGTGAGGTTGGATGGAGAGCGTTTGTGAACAGCAGTTTTCAGTTCTTTCCACAGATTCTCGATTGGATTCAGGTCTGGACTTTGACTTGGCCATTCTAACACCTGGATATGTTTATTTGTGAACAATTCCATTGTAGATTTTGCTTTATGTTTTGGATCATTGTCTTGTTGGAAGACAAATCTCAGTCCCAGTCTCAGGTCTTTTGCAGACTCCATCAGGTTTTCTTCCAGAATGGTCCTGTATATGGCTCCATCCATCTTCCCATCAATTTTAACCATCTTCCCTGTCCCTGCTGAAGAAAAGCAGGCCCAAACCATGATGCTGCCACCACCATGTTTGACAGTGGGGATGGTGTGTTCAGGGTGATGAGCTGTGTTGCTTTTACGCCAAACATAACGTTTTGCTTTGTTGCCAAAAAGTTCGATTTTGGTTTCATCTGACCAGAGCACCTTCTTCCACATGTTTGGTGTGTCTCCCAGGTGGCTTGTGGCAAACTTTAAACAACACTTTTTATGGATATCTTTAAGAAATGGCTTTCTTCTTGCCACTCTTCCATAAAGGCCAGATTTGTGCAGTATACGACTGATTGTTGTCCTATGGACAGAGTCTCCCACCTCAGCTGTAGATCTCTGCAGTTCATCCAGAGTGATCATGGGCCTCTTGGCTGCATCTCTGATCAGTCTTCTCCTTGTATGAGCTGAAAGTTTAGAGGGACGGCCGGGTATTGGTAGATTTGCAGTGGTCTGATACTCCTTCCATTTCAATATTATCGCTTGCACAGTGCTCCTTGGGATGTTTAAAGCTTGGGAAATCTTTCTGTATCCAAATCCGGCTTTAAACTTCTCCACAACAGTATCTCGGACCTGCCTGGTGTGTTTCTTGTTCTTCATGATGCTCTCTGTGCTTTAAACGGACCTCTGAGACTATCACAGAGCAGGTGCATTTATACGGAGACTTGATTACACACAGGTGGATTCTATTTATCATCATTAGTCATTTAGGTCAACATTGGATCATTCAGAGATCCTCACTGAACTTCTGGAGAGAGTTTGCTGCACTGAAAGTAAAGGGGCTGAATAATTTTGCACGCCCAATTTTCAGTTTTTTATTTGTTAAAAAAGTTTGAAATATCCAATAAATTTCGTTCCACTTCATGATTGTGTCCCACCTGTTGTTGATTCTTCACAAAAAAATGACAGTTTTATATCTTTATGTTTGAAGCCTGAAATGTGGCAAAAGGTCGAAAAGTTCAAGGGGGCCGAATACTTTCGTAAGGCACTGTACTTGTGTTTTTGAAGACATTTTTAATCATTTCTAAAACACCGATGAGCCCTAAGAATCCTGCTTGAAAACTAGATTATTAAAAAGCGACAGGTGGCTCAGGTGGTAGAGTGGGTTAGCCCCTAGTCGCAAGGTTGGCGGTTCAATTCCCAGCCCACATGACTCCACATGCTGAAGTGTCCTTGGGCAAGACACTGAACCCCAAGTTGCTTCCAATGGCAGGCTAGCACCTTGCATGCAGCTCTGCCATCATTGGTGTGTGAATGGGTGAATGAGTCACAGTCTTAAGCACTTTGAAAACTGCTAAGGTTAAAAAAGTGCAGACCATATGCCTTGGCTCTTGGCCATATAAATGACTTATAGTCACATCTACTATATATTGTTACAGTATTTTCATATGGAATGTAACCCCATTTAGCATTTGACCAGCCAACATGATCACACAGGAAATCGACATGGTTTTTTTGTAAGTGCATGTACCCTGAAATCAACAAATTCAGTCAAATTTGTGTCAAGTCCCATCTGCTATCAGAAATGTTTCCATCAATTCAAGTGTGAATACTTTTGTGCTGCACAGGCTGGCTCAGAAACATGGGTTCTGATCTCATGGGAACCAGGAAGTAATTTTGCATAAAAATTGGTTGCATTTTCAAGCTAAGATTCAATTACATTTTTACTCCACTGACAGTTAAGTTTAGGTTTAGGGTTGAGGTTTGGATTGGGGGATATGTTTAATAAAATATGCATTCCTGTTAACTGTTTTGCATAATTTACAACTTGCTTTTGATGCCACTCTGTGGACATACAGTACATTCAAAAATGGTTTCAGATTTGGCCACTGGTGGGCAGTAGTTCCAATTTGGGAAAACAAAGAGTGATTTCAGCAGCAAAACTTTCGACTTGCTGTTGCTGAATTCATAGTGTGATCATTCTGGCCCAGCTGCTATAATTGCAGTGCCAGATTTATTATCTATTTCCATAGATATTAAAAGTAATTTCTATGAAAATACACAATTATGAAGTAATTCCATACAGCATTAGCGTTGCCATGATAACCTCCTCATAACCAATGTGTGTATGTGTGTTTCTACCTTCTGTCCTGTTACATCTTCGTCTGATCAGCAAAAAACTCAGTCCCCCAGCTAACAGTAGTGTCAAACATACACACACAATAATGATCATGTTGGAATCTGAAAAACACAACACACACACAAAGGAAGAAACCATAAAGCAGGCTAGTAAGGGACATAGAATGACAAATGTGTTACATTTTTAGTACTGTAACTACAGTATATTATTCTGAGTTATTCTTTATAATATTTGTTGAATATTGTTTTATTCATTTGTTCTTTTAATCCCAGTGTTCACCAGTTTAATGTAGAACAGAACACAGGTGTCTTGAGACACGTTTTTACTGTGACTTTTAACTGATGAAGGAACTTAAAATTAAGTTGTGGCGATGCTGCACAAGAAACACAGCGATACGTGGTGCAACGATCAAAGACTTTTAGCACATATACGTAGAAAACAACTGAAAAATAGCATGGATGTATGCAACAATTCATTTGGTGTGAACTGCACATTATGAACATGACACCAACAGAAGATTCGCAAAGTTACCTCTCAAAAAAAAAAAAAGTGTCTTTTGTTTAAAATTATTTTAGGAAACTGTCCACTTCATCTAATGGTTGGTTTGTTCTCCATTTTCAGGAGTATCCTGATGCTGTTTTACTGAGTGACAAACTGGTGCAAAATATTGAGTGAAACAAATCGATCTGAAGAGCGAATTGATTAAGACACCTTTTTGCTAACCCGTTTGGCCAATTCGCTGAAAATAATTGACTCAACAGAATCATTCATTTCTCAAGGACTAACATCACAAGTTCTACACATCTGACTGAAATACGGGCACATGTCACGATTGCTGATATTGCCAGTCAGAGAAATGTTTGTCAGATAAGTCGAAGATATTACTGTATATTTTTGAAAAGGACTCTGCTGGACTCAGGGATAAGTCAAATTCCATACTTGATCAAGTCCTAGTCAAGACTGAGTCCAAATGCCCAAGAGTCCATGACAAGTGTTGGGTCTCGAGTACTACAACACTGCTTGTGATATAGAATGTAATTTCTTCGTTCTAATGTATCATTTCACTCATCAACATTCAGATATGCAAGACATGCTTCTCAATAAAAGCATGTTTGATTAATGTAAACAATCTTACCAGATGCACCCGTTGGATCTTGTTGTTCAGGGAAGCAATTTCCACCATTAGCGATGATATGAAATAAAACAAAAGTAATTAAAATATTATAATAAAATTTATATTGATTTTGCCAAAAAATTGTATCTTACTTTACCTGTAATATGAAGATGAACTTCTGTAAAGAGCGGATAATAGTTCATCTCTCCCAAAGTGATGAATACTCCACAGACATAGACCCCATCATCATGTGTATTCACGTTAATAATAGTCACAGTGAAGACATTTTCCTGCAAGTTTACATTTAAAAAAAATCTGACTGTAGTTGCACCTTGAGTGGGAGAAATCAACTGTAGAGATCCATTATGGACTTTGAACAACTGCTTTAAAAAATCTTTATACATCTCTGGATGTTTGCAACTGATGGTAACAGTTCCTCCTAAATCAGCAGTCTGTTTCTCTAATCTCCCACAGCAGGGCTCTGAAAACCAGAGAAAACATGCTAAACCATTCTAGATTCAGTTAAACGCTCATAGTAATGGTCACAATCACACTGGTGTATGTCTTAAAACTAAAGACTTGACAGGAAATTCATTCATTCATCTTCAACCGCTTATCCTGTACAGGGTCACGGGGGGCTGGAGCCTATCCCAGCTAACATTGGGCGAAAGGCAGGGTACACCCTGGACAGGTCGCCAGTCCATCGCAGGGCCACACATATACAGACACACACTCATACTCACATCCACACCTAGGGCAATTTTTTTGGAGACACCAATTAACCTAGCCTGCATGTCTTTGGATGGTGGGAGGAAGCCGGAGCACCCGGAGAGAACCCACGCAGACACGGGGAGAACATGCAAACTCCACACAGAAAGGCCGGGGCAACCGGGGTTTGAACCCATGACCTTCTTGCTGTGAGGCGACAGTGCTAACCACTGCACCACCGTGCCGCCCTCTGACAGGAAATTAATGTGTTTAATTAAAATTAAAATTAATTAAAAACATATTATTTCTTACCATGTTGCACATGTAATGTCACATCCTCAGACCATTTACTGTCTGCTTTACATTTATATTCTCCTGCATCATTTATTGTCAGGTTTCGAATGAGGACACTGAGGAAGCCGACAGATTTATTATCAGTCATCGAGAATCTCTTGTCTGGAATCCATAAAGCCGTTGTCACGGTTGTACACTCATTATCTGTATCTTTACAAAAGCTTTTTGGACTCTCTTTAGCATTTTCTGGGTATTTAAATGCAACAAGGACACTTCCTCCTGTGATGCCAATCACATTGTCTGTATCACTGCTAACATGACCTGTCAATCAAAATTCAGTTCTTGTTTTAGATATCTTGAGATCTGATAGTGCCAGAAAAGTAATAACTAAACAAGATAGCACACAAAATACTTATGACTCATAAAGTCTAGAAGAGACAGTTAAAACTATATATTTATAAAAGTAAATGTAGTAAATTAAAAGAGAAGTGTCTGACCCATGATCAGGAGGATGGTAGTGAAGAGGGGGATCTTCATCATTGATAACTGAACTCCTGCTCTGGTGAATCTGCTTGTATTCTGAAGAGCTCTTGATTATTTTCTCCAGCAGTTAAAGACACAGAGCGTAGTATCTGATTGTGTCTCTCTCTCACTCTGAAAGAGTTGTTCTACAAATAACAGTTCCACTTCTTCCCTTTTCACTTCTCTCTCACTCACTCACTGACACTCTGCTGTTGTGAGGAAACACTGTCATGCTGTCATTGACTCACAGTTTATTTGTGTGTTTGTTTTTTTGCAGTAGTAGGCAGTCATAATCATTCTGTGCCAGTCCATGAGGTTGATTATGAGGTCTTTACATTTACATTTATGCATTTGGCACTTACTGTGCTCAAGGACACAATGGTGGTGGCTGTGGGGATCAAACCAGCAACCTTCTGATTAACAGTTATGTGCTTTAGCCCACTACACCACCACCACTCCATAGTTTGAATAACATTCAACATTAGCTCATCTGAGGGTCATTTTGCTTAATTTTATTATACATTTTGTTATATTATATTGCACTTTATAAGTACAGTCACTTCTAAAATCTGATCAAAAGTTCAGTTTCGGGCTGCAGATGTTGTTTGGATCACTCAACATGTTTGAAAGACATGGGACAATGATAATCAGTACTAAGATTCACAATTTATAATGTATCATTTTATTTTAACACGGTTGGCAGTGATTTGATGATGGCCAGCATTACTTTTAATAATAATTATTAATTCAGATTAACAAAATATCAGATGTAATTTCTGTAACGTCTGAAAAATGTGAAAAAAAACATCATTCCTGGACAACAAACTATTTGATGAAAAAAAATGAAATTAACTTTCTATTGCTTGGCATTATTTAAAACTTTACAATTTTTTTGCTTGTTAATTTGGTGCTACTAGTAACAAATCAATAATGGAAATGGAGAATCATACAGCAGTCACACTCGTGTCTCAGGAGGATAAACTGCATGCTGGTTTTGACATTTACTTGATGTTTTCTTGAACGTATTTAATTGGTACATTTATTTAACTTACACAATATGCAAAAAATTACGAAATAGTTTTATAGTTTCAAAATTAAATAGCGTGTTGTGATGTCAAAGCACATGCCGCAGAATGAAATGTAAAACTAACAGAGGCTTAGCAGGTACACTTCACCTGTTTGACCATCAGATCACAGTAAAATAACCAGTTTATTATGTAAGTAGTGGCAGTTTAGTCAGAGCTTCATGTAATAAACCATGGAGCTCTAAAGTGCCTGATGAGCTAACCGTTAACAACTGTTAGCATTAGGGGCTAACGGTGACCAGCCATCCAGCTTATTCCAGATCCAGACCCCCTGTTATAAACATCCTTCAGTATATTTGTATAGAAAGCCTCATTGCTTCAGAGGGCTTAATAATAATTTTTGATCATAATTGCATTCATAATCATTTAATTTAACCCTTTCAGTCTTCATAAATCCAGCTATTGGAAATCAGTTATCTTAGCAATAAAAATTAAGTACAGCTATTACAAATATGGCAGTATAGCATTTCAAATGTTTATCTTTATTACAAATATGGCAGTAGCTATATAGTGAGGGTTTGAGAACTAAACTTGACTTAAATCTAATTGTAATTTCTAAACCACAGCATTGCCAAATGGAATTACATGAATAAGAATTTATTTAAAATAAGAATTCACTGAAAGAGTTTCACACCCCAGGATTAATGAAGATTTTATAACCCCTATCTCACTGGAGGTACTAAAGCCAGTTTTATTTTTGTAATTTTCCCTGGGACTGGTACTTTTAGTTGTTTTCACAGCTGAGGAACTATAGTGTCCCGAAGCAATTTTAGGGGAAATTTTTAGCTGCCCTTTCGGCCCTGCCTGCTGGTAGGCTTTTCCACCCCTCTCTAGGGCTGTGGAGGGGGATGAGGGGAAGAGGGGAGTGGAAAAAAAGAGGAGAGGGAAAGGGCAAATTGGAACGACAGCAAGAGAGAGAGAGAGAGAGAGAGAGGAGAGAGAGGAATAATCTTGTTCACTGGCGCCCAGATACGCTGTTGCCCGGCCTTCAGCCACTCCCCAAACTCTGGCGGATGACAGCTGCACCTTCCCGGGCAGATCGGAGAAAGTTCGCTGACCCCTGGCGGATGGAATACCCCTCTGCGTTTGGGTGGCCATTAGGGAACTCCCCAGCCCCTGGCAGTGGCTCCACCACTCCAGGCGGCCGGCATTGAGCACCTCCTCCCTTGCGGATGCCGTCCATTCCTCCATGTCCAAGTAGAGCGGAAGTGCGCCAGGTGAGAGGAGGAGCTGCATCTCTTTGGTACAAAGTGTTTCATTGCTTGTGTTGACGAACAATCCAGCTGGCAACACATGAGTGTCGACGAGAATGGCTTTTTTCTGCATCATGCATGTCCATGAGGTTTAACCAGAGGTGCCAGTCTAATACCACTAGACCAAAAATGATTTTCATGGCTCTTTGAACAGTTCTGGATCAGGACCCTACTCATCCATCTGTTTGAGGAGCTCTGCCTGAAACACCTGGAGCACACCATAGCATGAGTGCCGTACTGCCGTAAATACTTTTCCATCCAGTGCAGATGTCAGTAGATGTCTGGAGACCAAGGGGTTTGTGAGGTTTATGGCGGCACATGATTCAACCCGAATTCTTGACATGCCTACTTGTGTGGTCCCTCAGGAGTCAGAATTGTCCCTCAGAGCGAGGGCGATTCTAGAGTGATTCTAGTGAGTGCAGTCTGTCTGTGCAGATGACCTCTCATCATAAAGGCATTCCATTGTTCACAAGATGACGTCTAAGAAACACAACTGCAGTGCTCCCATCAGCTTAGGAGGAATTCAGTTGTCTTCAGGACAAACAATGCTATTCAACGCTAGCTAGTTCTACATGTGTACGTTTATCAATAGATAGTATCATTTACTGTATTTTACACGCCTGTCTCTGCAGATGTACGTGGGCTGTTCAGGCTATATTATCATGTATTGAAGGAACTTTGATGCAGTGATCATTTTTATTTGCTCAGTAAATTAATGTTCATCATAAACTTTGTACAGTACGTCTTCCTGAGTGCTGACATGCCTGTGTGATATCATGCACCTGCTTCTTGGGGAAATATCAGGATATCCTCAACAGTATTCAAGTTGGAAGTCCGACTTCAAGTGGCGTTTCATTGCACTTTTCCATGTAGGATGTTTGAAATTCTAACTCGCCGATCTAAACTGGTTCAGTGTAATGCAGCATCAGGTGGCTGTGGCTCAGGTGGTAGCGTGGATTGGCTGCCAATCGCAGGGTTGGCAGTTCGATTCCTGGCCCACACGACTCCACATGCCGAAGTATCCTTGGGCAAGACACTGAACCCCAAGTTATACCCAATGGCAGACTAGCACCTTGCATGCAGCTCTGCTGCCATTGGTGTATGAG
Organism: Moxostoma hubbsi; assembly: GCA_032164185.1. Classification (NCBI taxonomy): domain Eukaryota; kingdom Metazoa; phylum Chordata; class Actinopteri; order Cypriniformes; family Catostomidae; genus Moxostoma; species Moxostoma hubbsi. The sequence continues at coordinate 3,109,219 of JAVLUX010000012.1, forward strand.
TGTGAATGTGAATGGGTGAATGGGGCACAGTGTAATGTGCTTTGGTAACCTCTAAGGTTAAAAAAAGCGCTATATAAGTGCAGACCATTGCATCTTTGCTCAAGGGCACTCAACGTTGTGTCATGTGACTGATCACTCGTCAATGGCAGCTAATCAAGCAAGAAAAACTAAGAAAAACAATAAAAAATATAGCAAAACATAACATTTCAACAGCTTTGGGGAGTAGCTACCTACAAGTAGCATCGCTGCTAACATTATATTTTCCAGTTCTTAACTGTAGCTCAGCTGCTTTTCCAGTAGCTAGCTACTTTACCCAGCAAGTAGGTGTAGTGTGACCAAACGCTGCATCATGTTTTGGTCAGAATATCACTAATTGCATTCTTTATTGCTCAGAATCAGGTAAGTGTCTTTCTTCTTCTTATTCTTATTCTTTTGTAACAGCAGATCACAAACTAAAATAGTGCATTACCGCCATCTACTGGCAGCTTATTGCGGCTCACTTAGATAAGAAGAGACTGTCTGATGGATACCTAAAGTGACCAAACAGTTTGTTTACTATTACAAGATGTTCAGGGGCGGGTAAATCTGAAAATGATTAATCATTCTATTCTATGAAACAAAGAATGTTTCAGACACTTTGTTGATGATAGACAACTCAACAGCACACCCTGATTGCACACACACATCACCTAGTCATCTAATGTGTGTTTACATCTGGAAGATGTATTTTTTAGATAGTTTGCTCATCTGCAATACGTCTATAAGACGTTTCCTCTCGGATGCTTGTACAGCTTGTTCAATAATGCATATTTTATCCCCATCATGATTGAATCCTCGCTTCATGTTTTTAGTTTATGGTGTTATTGTTTGCATTTGCACTTGCATTATCAACTGAGGCTGTACAGTATAATATACAAACTATAAAGTTTTCTATATGATCATGAGTTTCAACTCTTAAATTGATAAATGTAGCACAATTCAAACATTAATAGTAGATAAAACACTTGAATAATCATATTAAAATAAACTGATGGTGGTTGAGATTCCTGTGTTCTCCATGTAAACGTGCTTTGAATATAGTGTCAGAAAAGTAATACGATTTAAGCAAATAAAACATAATCGAAGAAAGTAGTATTCCTGTTTTAAATGTTTAATCGTATTACAGAATATCAACATGAAATAGCACATTATGACTCAAGCTCTGAACATCTCCAGTCATGATCACACACAGGTGATGTCCAGGTAACACACAAATCAAGGGATTTATTCGCCAGAACAGCAGTGCTGAAACACAACTCACGTAAAATGTCAAAATTTCTCGCAACTTTAAGTTTCAAACACAGATGAAGCTAGAGAGCACAAAGTTACATAGTTCAGCTGTAAGAAATGAAAATGATCATAAGAATATATGTGGCTGCTGTGTTGAGATTCATGTTTACTGTTTAATGTTCACGTAATGGGATTCCAGTGTCTGATTCTCATAATAGACAGTAGTAAACACCTGAAAGAGAGATTGATCATTTTAATTATTCATATTTATTCCATTCTGCTTAATTTTATTAGATTTTTGTATTCTTTAATTTATTTCTATTCCAAATATCACTCTAGATTGAATTCACACACACACACACACACACACACACACACACACACACACACACACACACACACACACACTCACACAAACAAACTCACACACACAAACACACACACTCACACTCACACACTCACACAAACACACACGCACACACTCACACACACACACACACACACACACACTTTTACCTCACAATCTCTTGTGTTTCTCTGATTTGGTGGTGATATTGAACCTTTGGAAAGAGGATGAGATTGAGGTTAGGATATTTAAGTATCATGTTATGTTTTAGTTTATGCTGCACAACCAGTTAGTGTGTGTGTGTGTGTGTGTGTGTGTGTGTGAGTGTGTGTGACTGTGTGTGTGTGAGTGTGTGTGTGTGTGTATGAGTGTGTGTGTGTCTGTGTGTGTGTGTGTGTGTGTGTGTGTGTGTGTGTGTGTGTGTGTGTGTGTGTGTGAGAGAGTGAGTGTACCTTTTGTTTCATCCCGTCTCAGCTTGAGCAACAACAAACTCAGTCCTCCAATTAACAGTAGTGTCAAACACACACTCATAATAATGATCACATAGATGTCTAGACACACACACACACACACACACAAGGAGAAACAAATAAATAAATAAATGCACAATAAAATAGCAATAATTACAAATAATTCTAATTCAATTGAACTTTAAAACCCAATGACTCGTGCGTTCTGTGAAAATCTTTCCACAATATTCTCAGCGAGTCTGCTGTATTTTGATGGATGGATTTTCTGGTTGGTGCGGTTGGTTGGCATTTTATGTGTAGCCGGTCACTGTTTGGTTACGTGCGGTTAGATTCTTACTTTTTAAATGTTGTAAGATGTCATAAAATTCCCTTGACAATAAATTATGTTATTTGTTATCATAATTATCAAGTCAAACTAAAGTTCCATCTAAAACAGCAATGTTATGATCAGAGACCACTCGCAACTCACTCCAGTCCCAGATGCTGCTTCTTCCATCAGCTGCCTACAGAAGAATTAACTGAGGAACATCTGTTTGAAAAAGTTTTGGAATAATTAGTTATTAATTAATAATCATTGCTCTTTTCACTTTATTGGCAAGACGTCAAGATTGCTTATATTATCCACCGTTACGGTCCAGCTACGATAGACGTCCAGAAACAGAGCGCAATGTGTGTGTACATGTGCTGAAATTCATTAGACATTTTGAGAGTTTTGTCATTTCTAGTCATCATTGGCCTTTTTATTGGCATTATTACTGAGATATTGATTATTAGATGAGATGTACAGTAGTGAGATGTTTTATCACATTTGAAATATGTATTAGGATTTTCCTCTTTCCTGCATTTTTCCAGCCTGAAATTCACTTTGCAGAATGTGCATGTCTTCGGTGATTAGGAAAACAGTGTGGACATTAATTCAGTATCGATTAAATGTATTTGTACAGTGTTTTTAATAATACATACTGTTTTATAGTTGCTTTACAGACAACATTGAACTTAATGTACAATGTTTATAATGTATGTCCAAATAAATAGTTTTATTTGTATTGGATGTGGTTCTTTTTGTACTGTACAGTTTATTGTGTGGCTGCTAATACATTGTTATTTCCTACACAAGAACAATAAATTCAATCTATCAACAGGATCAGTTGTTCAGTCAACACTAAAACATGTAATGTAGGTTATAGCATTTAGATATGGAGATTATGTATATAAACTGACCATTATAAAACTAGATTGAACTTACTACACATTCATCTCCCACAAAATATTTGTCATGCTGCCATTTTTCAGATAAAATACAGTCTCATCGCCTGAGTCCTGTAATACACATGCATCCTGCTGTCTGGACCGCTCCTGTATCTACAGTAAGTACATAATCTCAGTACAACAAACTCTTCAGGTTCTGACTAGACTCAATATATGCTTTAAAATAATCATAATTATCTACAGTTCTCAAAACATATCCAGCTTTACAGCTGTGAAGTTGCTAATAGGCAACATAGCTTTTCAGGTTAGTCTGCTCAGTTTATTCCATTGATGGATAAAGACTCAACAAAATAACAAAAATGCTTCTGTTTGAGATATTTGGCCATCGTCCTCAAACTCATAATCATGAACAGATAGATGGGGAAGAACAATATCGCCTCATTATAATTCTGTGATCATTTGTTCTCAAGTTTCTGTCATTGTTAATGCTGCGTTACGACATATCATCACTTGTTTACGCTTAACTGGAAGTTCCGCTCACAACGCCCGCAAAGGTTCATGGGATTCATTGTGGATTGGTTAGTCGTTCTGTCAATTTAAGCTGTTAAAGTTATTTTTTAATTCTATATAAATATCATAACTCAACTCAACTAAAACAACTTTACAATGTATCATTTCACTCATCAACATTCAGATGTGTAAGACATGCTTCTCAATAAAAGCATGTTTGATTAATGTAAACAATCTTACCAGATGCACCCGTTGGATCTTGTTGTTCAGGGAAGCAATTTCCACCATTAGCGATGATATGAAATAAAACAAAAGTAATTAAAATATTACAATAAAATTTATATTGATTTTGCCAAAAAATTGTATCTTACTTTACCTGTAATATGAAGATGAACTTCTGTAAAGAGCGGATAATAGTTCATCTCTCCCAAAGTGATGAATACTCCACAGACATAGACCCCATCATCATGTTTATTCACGTTAATAATAGTCACAGTGAAGACATTTTCCTGCAAGTTTACATTTAAAAAAAATCTGACTGTAGTTGCACCTTGAGTGGGAGAAATCAACTGTAGAGATCCATTATGGACTTTGAACAACTGCTTTAAAAAATCTTTATACATCTCTGGATGTTTGCAACTGATGGTAACAGTTCCTCCTAAATCAGCAGTCTGTTTCTCTAATCTCCCACAGCAGGGCTCTGAAAACCAGAGAAAACATGCTAAACCATTCTAGATTCAGTTAAACGCTCATAGTAATGGTCACAATCACACTGGTGTATGTCTTAAAACTAAAGACTTGACAGGAAATTAATGTGTTTAATTAAAATTAAAATGAATTAAAAACATATTATTTCTTACCATGTTGCACATGTAATGTCACATCCTCAGACCATTTCCTGGCTGCTTTAAATGTATATTCTCCTGTATCATTTATTGTCAGGTTTCGAATGAGGACACTGAGGAAGCCGGCAGATTTATTATCAGTCATCGAGAATCTCTTGTCTGGAATCCATAAAGCCGTTGTCACGGTTGTACACTCGTTATCTGTATCTTTACAAAAGCTTTTTGGACTCTCTTTAGCATTTTCTGGGTATTTAAATGCAACAAGGACACTTCCTCCTGTGATGCCAGTCACATTGTCTGTAGCACTGCTCACATGACCTGTCAATCAAAATTCAGTTCTTGTTTTAGATATCTTGAGATCTGATACTGCCAGAAAATAAATGACTAAACATGATAAAATAGCACACAAAATATATATAAGAATAGTATATTGTATGACACAAAGTTTATTAGAGAAATGTAAGTCTATCTAAGAATAAACAAAGTAAGTTAAAGAGAAGTGTCTGACCCATGATCAGGATGGTGAAGAAGAGGAGGATCTTCATCATTAATGTCTGAACTCCTGCTCCAGTGAATCTATTTTGAAGAGCTCCTCAACACTTATAGACACTGAGAGTGATTTTATGTCTCTCTTTCTCACGGTTTTAATGCAATGAACAGTTCTACCTCTTCCCTTCCCTCTTCTCTCGCACTGACTTTCTGATGTTGTGAAGAAATACTGTTATGCTGTAATGAACTTACAGAAGTTGTGTAATTTTGCAGTTGTGCGGTATACTCTTAAATCAATGTAAATCTTATAATTTTGTTTCTTTTGAATAAAGAAAGTTATATAGCCAATCCAATTAAGACCGCCCCAACAAATGTTTTTTGGGATTTGTTAGGTCAGTGTGTTTGCTCTGTTGGAGTTTGTTAAGTTTTGTTGGGTCAATGTGTTCGCTCTGTTGGTGTTTGTTGGGTTTTGTTTGATCAGTGTGTTCGCTCTTTTAGTGTTTGTTGGGTCAGTGTATTTTCTCTGTTGGTGTTTGCTCGGTTTTTGTTGGGTCAGTGTGTTCGCTCTGTTGGTGTTTTTTAGGTTTTGTTGTGTCAGTGTGTTCCTTCTGTTAGTGTTTGTTGAGTTTTGTTGGGTCAGTGTTTTCACTCTTTTGGTGTTTGTTTGGTTTTGTTGTGTCAGTTTTTTGCTCTGTTGGTGTTTGTTGGGTTTTGTTGGGTCAGTGTTTTTGCTCTGTTGGTGTTTGTTGGGTCAGTTTTCCCCCTCTTTTGGTGTTTTTTTTTTTGGGTCAGTGTTCACTCTGTTGGTGTTTGTTGGGTCAGCATATTCTCTCTGTTGTTGTTTGCTGGGTTTTGTTGGTTCAGTGTATTCGTTCTGTTGGTGTTTGTTGTTTTTTTGGGTCAGTGTATTCGTTGTGTTGGTGTGTTTTTTTTTTGGGTCAGTGTGTTCACTCTGTTGGTGTTTTGTTGGGTCAGTGTGTTCGCTCTGTTGGTGATTTTTTTCTTTGGTCAGTGTTTGCTCTGTCGGTGTTTTGTTGGGTCAGTGTGTTCACTCTGTTGGTGTTTTGTTGGGTCAGTGTGTTCGCTCTGTTGGTGATTTTTTTCTTTGGTCAGTGCTTGCTCTGTCTGTGTTTTGTTGGGTCAGTGTGTTCATTCTGTTGGTGTTTTGTTGGGTCAGTGTGTTCATTCTGTTGGTGTTTTGTTGGGTCAGTGTGTTCATTCTGTTGGTGTTTTGTTGGGTCAGTGTGTTCATTCTGTTGGTGTTTTGTTGGGTCAGTGTGTTCGCTCTGTTGGTGATTTTTTTCTTTGGTCAGTGCTTGCTCTGTCTGTGTTTTGTTGGGTCAGTGTGTTCATTCTGTTGGTGTTTTGTTGGGTCAGTGTGTTCATTCTGTTGGTGTTTTGTTGGGTCAGTGTGTTCGCTCTGTTGGTGATTTTTTTCTTTGGTCAGTGTTTGCTCTGTCGGTGTTTGTTAGGTCAGCGTGTTCACTCTTTTGGTTTTTGTTGGTTTTTGTTGAGTCAGCATGTTCGCTCTGTTGGTGTTTGTTGGGTTTTGTTGGGTCAGCGTGTTCTCTCTGTTGGTATTTGTTTTTTTGGGTCAGTGTGTTTGCTCTGTTGGTATTTGTTGTGATTGTTTGGGTCAGTGTTTTCGCTATGTTGGTATTTATTGTTTTTTTTTTGGATCAGTGTGTTCACTCTTTTGGTGTTTTTTGGATTTTGTTGGGTCAGTGTGTTTGCTATGTTTGTGTTTGTTGGGTAAGTTTGACAATGACATTTATGATTTGCAACATTCTATATCCAACAGCCAGCTTTAAAATGTTTGTGTTTGTTAGAGTTTGTTGGAGTTTGTTGGGGCAGTGTGGATTGGCCATTCTATGAGCTTGATAAGGAAGTCATTATTAATAGAGTCCAATGGTCAAACTTGGCCAAGACACTTAGTTTACAATCCTATACATTATATACACCAATCAGCCACATCACTGAAACCACCTGCCTAATATTCCCCACGTGCTGCCAAAACAGTGCCAACCTGCATCATGAATAGAATTCTGAGATGATATTCTTCTCACCACAATTGTACAGAGCAGTTATCAGAGTTACTGAAGACTTTGTTTTTGGCACCATTCTGAGTAAATTCTAGAGACTGTTGTGTGTGAAAATCCAAGGAGATCAGCAGTTACAGAAATACTCAAACCAGCCCATCTGACACCAACAATCATCCAAGCAATTATCTAATCAGCCAATTATGTGGAAGCAGTGCAGTGCATAAAATCATGCAGATATAGGTCAGGAGCTCCAGTTAATCTTCACATCAACCATCAGAATGGGAAAAAAAATGATCTCAGTGATTTAGAGTGTGGCATGATTGTTGATGCCAGAAGGGCTGATTTGAGTATTTCTGGGATATTCACACACAACAGTCTCTAGAATTAATGGTGCTAAAAACAAAAAACATCCACTGAGCGGCAGTTCTGTGTATGAAACACTTGTTGATGTGAGAGGTCAAAAGAGAATGGCCAGACTGGTTTGAACTGACAAAGTCTACGGTAACTCAGATAACCACTCTGTACAACTGTAGTGAGAAGTATATAATCTCGGAAAGCTATTCTGAGATTCGGGTTGGCGCTGTTTTGGTGGCACGAATGGGACCTACACAATATTAGGCAGGTGCTTTTAATGTTGTGGCTGATTGCTGTTTACGTATATTTTTCCACTTAGATTGGTTGTCCATTTGCATCTGTTCTTATACAATAGCCACTATTTTTTAAAATGTGTCTCTGTGTGTTTCAATTGAGTTCTTCCTCTTTTGAACAACCTCTGAGTGATTGTGATGGGAGAAGTTGAAATTGGTAACAAAGGATGTGGGGAAACTACTGTTAGTGTACAAAAAATGTTATTGCAAAAATGTCTCTTTACAAAATATGCATTCAATACATGCTGTTCAAAGAAGCATCCATTCAAATGTAGTGAGTAACTGTTCTAAACCCAGAAATGTGAAAGGTGTTGTTTTTATAAAGTGGACTCAGAACGAAGAGAGAATTGGAGAGAAATGATTGGTTCAGGCACATGCCTAGCTTCACAAATGTAGATTTATTTTGTCCTGCACTACAGCATTCCTGTTATCTGTTGCCTTGCTGTGAGTCCTCCTTTTGTATAGGCCTACTGCTTGCTGCTTTTGAGATGTTCTTGAAACTTTGGCGTTTACTTGGTACATCTATTTTACTTACTTCAATGAACTATATGCAAAAATGACATAATAGTATATGCTAATAAATAATAATAAAACAACAATAAAATAAAACATGTTTTAATTAGGGATGCACAATACTGTATATCATTTGCCGATAACCTGGAAAATCGAAATATTATTATCAACCGATAATGGAATTGCCGCTGTCATTTTTCGTCGATAATCTCTTATTGTTTATTTACTTCTAGCAGAAGTAAATGCACATGCACATTCATAACACACACAAACCACCACTGCACTTGCAGTAGTGCAGCTACCGGCACTAATAATGTACACAGTATACATATATACAGAAATTAGGGTTTGTTTTGATGTTTAATATCCGTTACTTGTAGTTTATCGCCTCAGTTAGTTTCAGTGCATTATAACAGCTGTTCTCTCTCAGTGAGTAAGTCACCAGGATTACTGTAAACACCTACAGCACATAAATGGGCACCATCATTTATGCAAGTGCATTATTGTTTATGTCTCATTTAAATCAGCATACATCTGTAATATAGGCACATTTATGTTTCATGTTACATCTGTCAAACCTTAAAAATGAGTCCAAATTCCAAGCTTTTAAATGACACCTACTTTCAAAGGAGAAACTTTTAATGAATTAGCAAAAAGTTTCAGGTTGACACTGTATGGCCAGAAATATGTGGACACCCCCTTCTAATTAAAGAGTTTGGTTACTTGGTTAATACTTGTGAAGATAAATCATAATTCTACTCCATACAAAGGTATTCTAGGGCATTCGGTGCTTTATGGCAACAGTTTGGTGAGAGTGCTTTTATATTTCAGCATGAAAATGCCAGTGTGCACAAAGCAAAGTCCATAAATAAATGGTTTACTGTGTCTGATGTGGAAGAAATTGACTGTCCTACACAAAGTCCAGACCTGACCCCCACTGAACACCTTTGGGGTGAATTGGAACACCAACTGTAAGTCAGGCCCCATCATCCAACATCAGTGCCGGACCTCAGTGATGCACTTGTGTCAGAATGGGAGCAAATCCCTGCAGCCATGTTACTACATACAGTATAGTGGAAAGCCTTCCCAGAAGAGTGGAAGTTATTGCACCAAATGGGGAAACTGATGCCTATGGTTTTGAAATTGAAGGTTCATCAAGCACATATGGTGTCCACAAACTTTTAGCCACATAGTGTGGATATGTCATATCAGTGCATCCCTAGTTGTAATGGGTCAACAGCGATGTAGTATAAACAGTAGAGTATGTACACTTCATCCTTTTGACAATCAGATGGCAGTAAAATGAACAGTGTATTGTGTAAGTATGTAAAGGCAGTAGAAAATCTTCCAGTAATGAACCCATATTCAGTCTATTATTTTAAAAGCCTCATTGCTTCAGGGAGCTTCATTTTGCCATCATTACTATTAACTGTGTCAGATGAAACCTTCCCTAAATGGGACAGTAAAAACAAAAGCAACACTGAATCACAAAATATGAATTATTCTCCAAAAGATTTATTTGATTTGATTGGCTGATTGATCATGAAAATGTAAAATCTGATCCGTGCAATTTGTCTAGTTTTAAAAAGCTTATACAAGCTATTTTCAACATTCGTAACTAAACACACAGCGATATTGATAAATGTCAAACATTAACTACACAAGAAAAAAACTATAGAATTTCTCTGAAACATCAGATATGTGAATGACAATAGCATGGTAATGCTCAGAGACTCATTTCATAATCTTTTGAGGAATCCAAAAATGCTGTCTTATGAAAGTACATAAGAATATACAAGGCTAGCTGGCTGTTTGTCTTACTGTAATGTCTGTATATCCATCAAACTTAAACTTTTAAAAATAGTGTCAATTTTCAGGCAAGGCTTTGTCCAGCCATAATCACAGTTTCTATCTAGTTATATATTCACTGCACACTTTGAAGTGCTCCAATTATACTTGGTGCATATAAGCTATGTAAAAAGACATTATCTAGAAAATGATCTATGACTTCATTAAACGAAGGCTGCTACGCTTCAGTAGTAAAATGTTACCTTCATAATAAATAATATTTCAGTGTCAAAAACATCTGGTAACGTGAAATCAGGTCTGTCTGGATGCTTTTGGAGCAGTTTTGGGCTCTTGTCTCCAGACTAGGCTGGGACTACAGTGGGCCAACACGCTAAACCAGCAAATCACATAGACGTAGTCTGATTGTAGACTTTTCTCTTCTCAGTAGGGCAGTTCCTAAGTACAAAGTCTACTTAAAGAATAATACATGCACAAATAATTGCAAAGGCATTCATTGTATGTAGTCAAAAGAGCTCATCCTAACTGCATGTCTACTTATAAACAGCAGAGGGCGACAAACTCAAACAGACCATTTAAATGAAAAGATAAGTAAGGATTCTTCAATCCCATCCTTGTTGATAGAGTCGCAGAGCAGGATCGGCCTGTATATATGGCTTAAAGTGTTGGATTTTAAGCCTGGCCTATTATAATATGTGTAGGTAAATATTAACGTACTCACATACTTTATGATGCTGACATTGCAAAGCCCTTAAATAATCATTACTGATGAATTGTTTTTGATATGATGTGTCATATACTTGAAAATTGCGCTTTAACTAAATACATTTATATACAGTGAATGGTTCAGACAAATGAACATGGCGCACAATATTCAATATGAATAAATAAATAAAAGTCTGTACATCTACACAACTGACATGATGACAGCAACCAAATGAATGAATATCAGTTGATAACACACTATAAATTGTCCACTTTATCTTTCTGCTTCCATGAGCAAATTGAACTGTTACTGTATAACAGCAACAAAAATGTTTCCTAACTATGTTTCATCATTTATACAAGACCTGTGAACCAATGCAAGTTTAAAGAACAATATAATACAGTTATCTCTTATTGAATAATTTGTCTTGTGTGGGGATTTACATTTGTGTGATCAGATTAATGCTCTTCTTTCCTGAATATGACTGTATCATCAGTGAGAGAATATTCATGTTTCTGAAAACTGACAGCAGCATACAGGAGCTCATCAGAGTTTGAGGGGACATTTGCTGTTGAATATAATACTTCATGGCGATTAAAGGGATTTGTTGGTAATTGTACTGCAGAATATAACATATGTGGATCAGAAGAGTTTGTGGGGATCTTCACTGTAGAATATAGTACAGTTTCCTCAGGATGTGAGACTGAATGTTGTCTGATGTCTTTAATATTCTCATAAACACAGGCAGCATGGGAGACCTGAAAATAGACCAAAATCACAGATTAAATACAAGCAAAGACAAACAGTGATTACGATTTATTTTTGTTGTTTTCTAAAAGTCTCACACGCCCTCACCTGTCCACTTTGCATCTCTCTCCTGTCTGTGGAGCTGCTACAGTCTGTGGAATACAACAAGAGTCAAACCACAAATCAGAATCATCATATAGAACTCGGACCTTTTATTTTTTTTTTTAAACAATTCAGGACTGTTGAGACATTTGTCTCAACAATGTATTCACCAAACATTAGATCTATTCATTAATTATATCATTTAGCATTTACTTTGAGGTCTTTAAATCAAAAAGTATTCAAGCACATTTTATAGTCTTTGAATCATTTTACAGTCTTGCTCTGTCTTGCACCACAACAGGTAAGTCTGGATTTGTTTCTTCTTGTAGAGTTGCATTTGTGTTTGACTCAGTGTAAAAGTCAGTTTGTTCATGTGTTGGTGTAAACTCTTGTTCTTTTGTCTTTAACAGATGCTGTGGCAGGGCGGAGGGCGGGGCCGGGTCATGATGATACACACCCGGTCCCGTATCAGGCTAATCAAGCCTCCGAGAAGGATAAAGGCTGATGGCAGACGGTGGTGCGATGAGAGCGAGATCATTTACGGACATGTCCGTCATGTGTGTGTTTGTCTCCTTGCACCACCGTCTGCCATCGGACTTTATCCCTCTCGGAGGCTTGATTAGCCTGATACGGGACCGGATGTGTATCATCACGATCCGGCCCCGCCCTCCATCCTGCCACAGATGCTTCTGTAAACCTTTCCATCAGGTGTGCGAAGAACATTTGATCTTGGCAACTCATGCTTCTTCAGAACTGTTGCAGGTTTCCAGATTTGTCCTTGCTGTATCCTCACTTTGTCCCCTGGTGATATGTCTGGCAATTGTTTGGTGTTTCTGTCATAAAAACATTTCTGCTTTGACCCTTGGTTGGCATCAAGCACTGAGAATACTTTGGCATTTAGCACGTTTGACAAGACTTCTTCTATCGTGAGAAGTGGGAAGTGACATATGCAGATTTTATCTGGCTTGACAATTGTCACCATGCTACTCACCCACTCAGTTGTCTCTGTTTGTCTCACAATGACATTTGAGTCCTCCATCCTTTACAGTTCTTCTATTATTGTTTCTTTTAGTGTGACAGGAACTTTCCGTGGAGAATGTACAACATGCTTTACTGATGGATCTGCTTGAATGCGATGGTATCCAGGCATGCATCCTAGACCAGTGAACAGATCTTCATACTGTTTCAGAATGCCATCATCAACAGACACTTCATGTATTCTTTTAATCATTCCCAAAGCTTGACAAGTAGCTCTTCCTAGTATTGCAGGAGCATCTCTTTCTATGATCTGGAACTGAATTTTGTATTTTTGATCTTTGAACTCACAGGTTAACTGTTCCCAATGGCGAAATCAGGTTGATTTATTCATCTTCTCTGTTGTGCCCAATGAATTGAAAGTCTTTAATGAGAGAACATTACATTCTGCACAGGTGTCGATGTAGGCATCAATATTCTATGATGGTCCTTGAGCCCTCGCGAAGAACATGTGACGGATGTAAGGTAGGTTTTTTCTCGGTTCACAATAGTCTTTGAACTTTTGTTTGAGAATGTCTAGAATTTTGTCTCTCTCACAGTCTAGAAATTCAAAAGTATTGCAAACTTGAATTGCCTCCTCACGATGTGTAGAAATGTGGCACACTGCACTTTTTCTGACTTCTCCGCAATGTCACTTTCCGTCAGGAACAGGTCAAATTTTTGTATCCAAATCTTCTAGTTTTCTGCAAGATTTCCTTGAAGACATAAGCTCGAGTGTGGTTGTAGCTTTGCCATTCTTCTTTTGCAATTACAACTTCTGACTACATGTACTATTTTGTTTTATTTTATTAATAATAAGTCAGATGACACACAGGTGCTTACTGACATGCTTGAATCCGGTCTTCCTTTTTTACGTGACTCCTCTTATGAATCACGTATTAAACTAGAATACGTTACAGTACTAAATTTGTCAGATATGCATATTTCCATTGTCTAAATCAACATTGTACCAAGTCATGTGAGGCCAGTAGACCATTAACAAGTGTGTGTGTTGAAGAACATCACCTGGTGTCTTCACAATTCTAAATTTGTATAATAACAGGACTGATCCACCCATGAGCAGCAGAGTCACAAAGATGCCAGCAATGATTTTATCAGAAACACCTGGAGGACAAATAAAGTGTGTGTGAGAGAGAGAGAGAGAGAGAGAGAGAGAGAGAGAGAGAGAGAGATTTGAGCTACAGGTATGTAATAAAAATACATAAATAAATAAAAGAACTACATTCTCCAAACAACATCCTCAATAAACTAATAAACCACAACATATCAAACACATTCAGCATTCAGTCAAACATGAACACACAGACAGTAATAGTTTAAAACATCTGAAATTCAAACTTTTTAATAGTATGATATCATTTGCATCTGTGAATTTCCTAAAATCTATTTGTGGCTCAACAGTTTTCTCACTTCTGCTTTACTAGAGGAACTCACAAAGCCCCCAAAACTCCAAACTCAACCATTTATGAAATTCAAATTCTTCTTCTATCTGTGAGGTCAAGAGAAATAATAATAAACTCTGGACAATGTTGAACAAAGTCATTACATTTAAGGGGCAGAGTCCCATTTTCCCGCAATAAACACAATCTTGCTCAAATATCTTGGACTTTTAAAGACGATACAAGCTTTTCCCCTATTCTCTGTTTGCTGTATTATAGAGAACTGCAGGACAACTGAATATATGATGAAGATAAAAATGTGTGTGTGTGTGTGTGTGTGTGTGTGTGTGTGTGTGTGTGTGTGTTGATATGAATGTCATAGTGTGTTTTGTATTTATGTATTGAGAACTTTGTGTGCGTGTGTCATAGAAAGCACTGATGCCAATAACCTCTACGATAGGCTTGTGATGCTTTTGGGAAACGCAGCCCAGAACTGTCTGCTTTTAGAAAACAGTACTTAACTCTTTTTCACTTCTAGAATGACTTTAGTGATGACATCAGATCCACACCAGTATATCCCAGAATCCTCTTGTCTCAGATGAGTGATGTTTACAGTGAAGACTCCAGTAGATGCTTCATCACTTAAAGACAATCCATCATCTCTGATTCTCTCCAATGAAACTCCATCCTTTACACACATTGAGACTTGATGTCCTTTACAGAGGAATTTCTGATGTTCTTCATGATGTTTGCACTTGATTGAGACGTCGTCTCCTTCAGACTGATTCAAGATCAGCTCTGAAAATAACATCAGTTTCACTCCACACAGTACAGGCACATGTCATATTCATATTGAGTTGTTCATGTCCCTCACCTTGTTTCCTGATAATGATGAGATGAGTGCAAAGATAATTCACGTCTCTTTCTAATGTCATTGCACAGCAGTATTTCCCAGCATCCTCTCCTGTCAGTCCAGTGATGGTCACAGTAAAGACATTTGCTGTGATGTCATCATTCAGAGTCAGTCTGTCAGTCTTGGTCTCATTCTGGTCTCTCACAGTCTCAATGAGAGGATTTCTATCTCTAGTGGAGCACTTCCCCTTACAGAGATACTTTGACTTTGATTTATATATCGGATCATAAGGACAGATTATTTTAGCAGATTCTCCTTCATATCCATAAACTGAAGGCACTTGGAAAAAATATATAATACACTGGTTAATTTGCATTCTTCTTAAAATGAAACTATTTTTGAAGTTAGCGTGTATTGCATTACCATTTTTTCAGGTGCCTGTTTTTCTAATCATGTTGACTGTCAAACCATCTTATTTTATCATGTTTTACAGTGTGTTTTACAAAAGGAGGCATGGATCTCACTTTTGTTCCACCATTAGTTGAACTACATTCTAGAGCCGGATCTCATGAGAATTGTGACTGTGGTGATATTATGTGGCTTCCTACACTTACCAAGGTGAAATGTCCACTATGTGGTGCTAGAAACTAGTATTTTTAAACAGTATTTTTAAATTTTATAACAAATTTTTCACGCGCTGGGCAAACATTGTTCACCCTATCGTTTACAAAAGACAGCAAACATGAACTCAATAAGCTGCATGACTTCAGCCATCACACATGTCTCTAGCACAAATGTTGCAGGACCAGTTAGATATAAATATTTACGGATGGACAAGAAATGGGATAGGGATTTTAAAAACCTGTAAAGGTCAGAGTATAGAAGTATTTTTACTTACTAGTCAATGCGAGTTGGATATTTGTCATCAGCGAAATGGCAGTAAAATGTTTTTCACTGGTTTGTGTTCCACACCAGTAAACTCCAGCATCTCTCACTGTCAGATTACTGATGCTCACAGTAAAAACTCTTGCTTCATTTCTCTCAGATAAAGAACTCATTTGTGTCACTTCAGATGTGGTGACAGTTTGACAGATGTGATCATCATCCTCTTTACAAAAGTGTGTTGAACTGACTTCATGTTCCTCTGGGATCTGACAGATGATGTTCACTTCCTCACCAACATAAACAGATTTCATTGTCTTCTTCACCAGTGAAGTATCTACAACACATGAAAAACATCAACAGAAATAAGAACGTCTAGGTTACATATGTAACCTCCGTTCCCTGATGGAGGGAATGAGACGTCGTGTCGAAGAAGTGACACTAGGGGTCTCTCTTGAGCGCCGAAAGATACCTCTGATCTATGAAAAAAGGCAAATGAGAATTGGCGAACAGTATTTGCATACTCCGCCTCCGGATACGGATATAAAGGCGAGAGAAATACGCTCGTTCATTCAGGATTTTTCTGAGGAGCCGGGAGTGTACCGGGCACCTCAGCGGCTCGGCTCAGCGACATGGCCGGTAAGACACGACGTCTCGTTCCCTCCATCAGGGAATGGAGGTTACATACGTAACCTAGACGTTCCCTGTCTGTCGCTCACTTCGACGTCGTGTCGAAGAAGCGACACTAGGGGTCCACTTCAAAACTCGCCATGCGCTGAGCCGTGTACGTGTACTGCTTACACAGTAGTGGGCAGGTATTTCTACGTACACAGTGACCAACTGTGTTCAGACTGCACGTACGCTTCCCCAATACCCCGAAAAGGTCGTCAGAATCCTTTTGGTCACCCTAGGGGGTAACAAGGTGACGCTCCCAACTAGGGAACGGGCCAAGCCTGGCTGGGCCTCTTTGCTCTCTATGTTTTCTCGGCATAGAGCAAGAGCAGCCGGGGCCCTTACCGCATCGAGGGAAGGGGGTCTTACCCGAATTCCTATTCTTTCAGGGGGAAAAGACCCTGCGGAGGCCACACCCGCCCAGCAGGGGAGGTAAAGGTGGCAAAATACATCACATGGCCACTTTGGGCATGTGGGAAGAAATGGCGCGGTGGTAGATCCAACCTCGAGGAGGGGGGAGTTGCTACAACATGGCGACCGGAGGGCAGCGAAGGACTGCCTAAGGGAGATGCGGGTCAGCTCGCAAGGTGACCGTACCGCAGAAATACACACAGGAGGAGTCCCGTAGGAGGCCTGATCTGTGGAGCACCTATTCCAGTAGGGGTAGCCGGAGGTACCCTTAGTGGACTGGGCCAGCAAGTTCCTCCGCTGAACTGTTGCGGGCCCGAGAGGTCTAGGGAGGAATCAACCAGGGACCTAAGCCCCCTGGGAAAGAAGCGCACTGTTCTGCCTCGGAGAGGGAAACGGCGCTGGAAACAAGCGATTCACCCAGTCAGATCATCAGCATGTACCGAGTTCTACGGGCTTGGACCTGAGAGAACACGGGACGAGACTGACTCAACCCTGAGATTGTAAAACCTTGTAAAGGTGTTAGGTGTTGCCCAGCCAGCAGCTCTACAGATGTCTGCTAGCGAGGTGCCTCTAGCCAGTGCCCGTGAGGATGCCACACTCCTGGTAGAGTGGGCTCGAACCCGCAAAGGGGGTGGCATGCCCTAGGTGTGATAGGCCAACTGAATGGCCTCCACCACCCAGTGAGACAGCCTCTGTTTGGAGACAGCGTTCCCTTTCTGCTGTCCTCCAAAGCAGACAAAGAGCTGCTCAGAGCGCCTAAAGCTCTGGGTGCGTTCCAGGTAGGCATGCAAGGCACGTACCGGACACAGCAGTGAGAGGGCTGGGTCTGCCTCCTCCCGGGGCAGCGCTTGTAGGTTCACTACCTGATCTCTGAAGGGCGTGGTAGGAACCTTGGGCGCATAGCCCAGTCGAGGTCTTAGGATCACATGAGTGTCTGCCGGACCGAACTCCAGGCAAGTGTCGTTGGTAGAGAATGCTTGCAGGTCCCCGACCCTCTTGATGGAGGCGAGCGCGATCAGCAGGGCCGTCTTTAAAGAGAGAGCCCTGAGTCCAGCTGATCCTAGCGGCTCAAAAAGGGATCTCTGAAGACCGGCGAGGACCACCGAGAGATCCCAGGAGGGGAACAGGTTTGGCCGGGAGGGATTTAACCTCCAGGCACCTCTTAGGAACCTGACGATTAAGTCGTGCTTACCCAGGGACTTTCCGTCTACTGGGTCGTGGTGAGCTGCGATAGCGGCAACATACACCTTCAAGGTGGACGGGGACAGCCTCCCCTCCAACCTCTCCTGTAGGAACAGGAGCACAGACCTAAATGCGCACCTCTGTGGGTCTTCTGCCCGGGAAGAACACCAATTCACGAACAGACGCCATTTCAGGGCGTAGAGTTGCCTGGAAGAAGGGGCTCTGGCATGGTTGATCGTGGCTATGACCGTGGGTGGTAGCCCAGCTAGATCTTCCGCGTCCCATCCAGGGGCCAGACATGGAGGTTCCAGAGGTCTGGGTGCGGATGCCAGAGCGTGCCCCGTTCCTGAGAAAGAAGCTCCTTCCTCAGGGGAATTCGCCAGGGAGGGGCTGTCGCGAGGAGTACGAGGTCCGAGAACCAGGCCCGGGTGGGCCAGTAAGGAGCCACGAAAGTGACTTGCTCCTCGTCCTCCCTGACCTTGCACAGCACCTGTGCAAGAAGGCTCACTGGGGGGAATGCGTACTTGTGCATCCCCACCGGCCAGCTGTGTGCCAGTGCATCTGCCCCTAGGGGAGCCTCTGAGCGGGTGTACCAGAGCGGGCAGTGGGAGGTCTCTCGGGAGGCAAACAGGTCTACCTGGGCCTTGCCGAACCATTCCCAAATCAGCTGAACCGAGTGGGGGTGAAGCCTCCACTCTCCTCCAGGCAAGCGTTGTCGTGACAGCGCATCCGCCATCACATTGAGGTTGCCGGGTATGTGAGTGGCACGCAGCGACCAGAGTCAGTGCTGGCTCCAAAGGAGGAGACGATGGGCGAGTTGCGACATGTGGCGGGAGCGTACGCCGCCTTGGCGATTTATGTACGCGACCGCAGTGGTGCTGTCCGACCTGACCAGGACATGTTCGTCCCGAATTAACGGGAGAAACTGCCGCAGGGCTAGAAGGACGGTCAACAACTTGAGGCAGTTGATGTGCCAACGCAGCTGGGCCCTTTTCCAACGGCCTGAGGCTGTGTGCCCATTGCAAACGGCGCCCCAACCCGATCTGGAGGCGTCGGTCGTGACCAGGACGCGTCTGGACACCTGCTGTAGGGGGTACTCCAGCCCGTAAGAAACAGAGGTCTGTAAAGGGGTTGAATGCTTTGTGGCAGGCGGGGGTGATCGTTACCCGGTGCGTGCCGTGGCGCCATGCTCGTCTCGGGACTCGGGTCTGAAGCCAGTTTTGGAGCGGTCTCATATGCATCAACCCCAGCGGCGCGACCGCCGCGGAGGATGCCATATGCCCCAGGAGCCTCTGGAAAAGTTTTAAAGGGACCGCTGTGCCCGGCCTGAAGGCGGCGAGGCAGTTCAACACTGAGTGGGTGCGCTCGTTGGTGAGACGCGCCGTCATTGAGACCGAGTCTAACTCCATCCCGAGAAAAGAGATGCTCTGAACTGGAGTAAGCTTGCTCTTTTCCCAGTTGACCTGAAGCCCCAAGTGGCTGAGGTGCCTGAGCACCTGGTCTCTGTGAGCACATAGTGATTCTCGCGAGTGGGCCAGAATGAGCCAATCGTCGAGGTAGTTGAGTATGCGGATCCCGGCTACTCGGAGCGGGGCAAGAGCTGCCTCTGCGACTTTCGTGAAGACGCGAGGGGACAGAGACAGGCCGAAGGGGAGGACTTTGTACTGATACGCCTGGCCATCGAACGCAAACCGCAGGAAGGGGCGGTGTCGAGGCAGGATGGAGACGTGAAAGTACGCGTCCTTCAGGTCTACCGCTGTGAACCAATCTAGATGCCGGACGCAGGTTAGAATGTACTTCTGCGTGAGCATTTTGAACGGGAGTTTGTGCAACGCTTGGTTGAGAACTCGCAGATCCTAGATTGGTCGTAAGCTGCCGCCTTTCTTGGGCATGATGAAGTACGGGCTGTAGAAACCCTCCTTCATCTCGGTTGGAGGGACAGGCTCTATCGCGTCTTTGGCCAGAAGAGTCGCGATTTCCGCAGGCAGGGACTGGGCGTGTTCGCTGTGTACTGCGGAGAAGCGGACGCCCATGAAGGGGGGCGGGGGCCTGGCAAACTGAATTGCGTAACCGAGTCGGATGGTCTGGGCCAGCCAGCGAGATGGGTTGGGAAGTGAAAGCCACGCATCCAACCTCTGCGCTAGGGGCACCAAGGGGACGATTAATTTTGACGTGCCCGGTGGGGCTTTGCAGCGGGGCGGAGCAGGTAGGGCAGCGTTGGATGGCGATGGGGCGGCCCGCGGCTGAGGTGCTGAGAAAAGACTCAAAGCACTTACCTTGCTCCGCACGCCCAGCAGGGGGCGGGTTAGCGACTGAGGAGGAGGTCCTGGGTAGGCGTCCTCTGGACTCGTCGGAACCGGCCGGCCGGGGAACAGTCGTGGGGCTGAAGACGGGTGGTCCGTGTCCAGGGGGCCAGGACTGTTGAGATCTGTGGGCAAAGCGCCGTGAGAACGGCGTTTGCGGGCCAGGTGACCCAGAGACACAGGAAATAGCTCTGTTATTGAGAATGTCAATCTAAGGGGGGGCAGCAAATAAAATTGTTTAACAACAAAAGATTCTCCTGCCGGCCCTCCACCGGGGGACGGAGCGGTCTTACCACCTCCGGAGCTAACGTCTGTGTCGCTGGGTCTTCCGTCTCAGGACCGCCTGGGAGCCTTCCGGGTCCTCGAGGGAGTCCGAGAGATGGGGGGCGTCGGCTTCCTGCGGTGTGCTCGACTCAGGGGCTGAGAGCTGGGCCCGGGTTGAGGCGGAGCAGGTTTCTTAGCCGCAGGGGGACGCCCTCTGCGAGCAGACGGGGCAATGGCCTTGGCGGCAGGTTTGCGGCGAGGCAGGATGTGTGATATGGCCTCCGTCTGCTTCCTCACCGTGGAAAACTGCTGGGCGAAGTCCTCGACGGTGTCGCAGAAGAGGCCAAGCTGGGAGACAGGGGCGTCGAGGAAGCGAACTTTGTCGGCCTCGCGCATCTCGACCAGGTTGAGCCAAAGGTGACGTTCCTGGACCACTAGGGTGGCCATCGCCTGCCCAAGTGGCTGCGCGGTAACCTTCGTGGCTCTGAGGGCGAGGTCGGTCGCTGAGCGCAGTTCCTGCAGCACATCGGGGTCAGGGCTACCCTCGTGCAGATCTCTGAGCGCCTTGGCCTGGTGGAATTGCAGGAGGGCCATGGTGTGCAAGGCGGAGGCGGCCTGTCCCGCGGCGCTGTAGGCTTTGTGGTTGAACGAGGACGCAGTCCTACAGGCCTTGGAAGGGGGTACAGGGTGCCCGCGCCAGGTGGTAGGGTCACCGGGACAGAGATGGATCGCAACCGCCCTATCCACCTGGGGAATCGCCATGTACCCGTGGGCCTCTCCGCCGTCGAGGGTAGCGAGAGCGGACGAGCAGGGCTTTTGACGGACGGAGCGCGGGGCTCTCCATGACGACGTCAGCTCGTCATGCACCTCCGGGAAAAACGGGACCGGGGGGGGCGTGGCTGTGAGTGGCACCCAGATCCCAGGAACCAGTCGTCCAACCGTGACGGGTGTGGGGAGGGTGGAGGTTTCCAGTCCAACCCCACCCCGACGGCGGCCCGGGCAAGCATGTCGGACATCTGCGCATCCGCCTCAACCTGGGCGTGCTGGCCCGAAGGCGGCAGTCCAGGGGAGGAGTCAGCGTCAGACACCGTGCTCTCCTATGGAGCGGCGAGCTCATTGGCTTCGAGCTCTAGAGGATCGGCAAACCGGCCCGGAGGCGAGTCGCCGTTACCTCGAGACTGGACGGAGGTCAGCAAGCGTGTCGGGGGGCGGGTGGTCCGAGGGGGCGTACCCGGCGGAGCTGCACCCGCTGCCCTCCCCAAATTGCCTCCAGCGCCAACCGCATCGTCCTCAATCCCGTGGGAAGAAGGAGCGATACGGGAGGGCGGCAGGAGTGGCGTGCTTTCTGTTGAAAGCGAGCCGCGACCGCAACGCTGCCATGGTCATATTCCCGCAATGAGAACATGAACCATCCACAAACGCTGCCTTGGTGTGATCGGCGCCCAGACACACGAGACAGCGCCTGTGGCCGTCAGAAGCGGAGAGCACTCTACCGCATCCAGGAACTACACAGGGTTTGAATAGCATCTTTATTAAGACGCGCCCTGAAAAGGGCGTTCAACACCACTGTGTATTGCTCTTTTAGAGAAATAAACTCTTTACGAGAAAATTGCTCTTTATAAACTCTTTTAGACACTGCGCTGTCGAAGCACTCAGGGGCAAACTGCACGCCGGTAGAGAAGAGAAAAGCTGCTGAAGGTGCGCCGTAAATCCAACAGCAGCAGTGCGTCAGAGGATCAGAAGCAGGGTAAGTTGTGTGTAGCACAGCAGACAGCATTCACACGACCATCGGCTCCGAAGAAATTTACTGAATGAACGAGCGTATTTCTCTCGTCTTTATATCCGTATCCGGAGGCGGAGTATGCAAATACTGTTCGCCAACTCTCATTGGCCTTTTTTCATAGATCAGAGGTATCTTTCGGCGCTCAAGAGAGACCCCTAGTGTCGCTTCTTCGACACGACGTCGAAGTGAGCGACAGACGGGGAACAAACACTTTTAGACATGTTCGAGAGTATTTAAAGTTTCTCACCATTTTTGATGTCCAGCGTGACTTGAGTAACTCTGTCAGTATATTGAGACACATCGACTCCACACCTGTATGTTCCAGCATCTCCAGCATTCAGATCTCTAAAGAACACCATCAAGACTCCTCCTCTGGTGTCATCATATAAAGAAACATTTCCAATTTCCATCCATTTATTCTCAACTCCTGCATACTTAACATCAGAACATCCCTCGTCTGATTCTTTACAGATATATTTGGGGTTGGTTTTGTACTGAGGGTGTTCACACTTGATGATGATCTGACCTCCTGAGTAATCGCTCACTCTATATGAACCCACTTTAACTGCAAATTAGAAGTTTTTTAAAACATGTTATCTTATTAACTTCAAATCAAGTTGCTTTCGTTACTTTGCAGCACAGCTTGAATACAAATATCCTTGATAGTTAAAGATAGTAAAACAGCATGTCTGATGGACTCAGACAGTAATGTTAGATTGGCCAATTTAGCCCTCTCTTAAATACTTTTTTTGTCTATTATGCGGTAACATATATTGTGTTCATGTTTCTAGATTGCTGATATTTTGAAAGTTTAAATTCATTGCCCTACACTATGTGAACAGCACGTCACTGCTGGAGATCTAAATTTTAAACCACTTGGTGAACCACTGACCAGAAATGAGAGGGAAGTGTT
Source organism: Moxostoma hubbsi (assembly GCA_032164185.1). Taxonomy (NCBI): domain Eukaryota; kingdom Metazoa; phylum Chordata; class Actinopteri; order Cypriniformes; family Catostomidae; genus Moxostoma; species Moxostoma hubbsi. The sequence goes on from JAVLUX010000012.1 coordinate 3,132,597, forward strand.
TCCGTAATTCTAGAATGGAGCTCCTTCACATCATGGGAAAGCAGTAACAGTAAGACAGGTAAAAGCTCCTGTAGTGTCTCAATATATTTATACTGACACTGTCTTACTCAATGCCAGTCTTGCACACAAATCAATAATCAACATTTGAGCATGTGATTAGAGTGTGTGTCCCACGATACTGATTCCCTGGAAATTTTGGCCACCACTGTGAAGCATTAAAATATACAGAGCCACTTAGAGGACAGAGAGTGTGTTTATTTCCTGAATTAGTTTTAAGTTCCCTGGGAGTAGTTCTGTTGTCTCACAAGCTTTGCTTCCCCTCGCCATAGTTTGTTATCATGTTTTCTGTGATAAGTTTAGCTTTCCCTCAAAATAAGTTTTTTAAGTTTGTCTCAATAGGTTTTACATTTAATCACAACGGTTTTGCATTCCGTAACAATAATGTTTGTGTTTTGTTGCATTACAATTTGCATATATTCGTGATAAGTTTCTCCAAATGGGGTTGGGGTGTCCTGGATGCCAGTGATTATTTTTGCATTATTTGTTCAGAGTAAATTGTTGTCTACTCACTGATGAGTTTGAGTTGAACTTCAGTGGTCAGAGAGATGAAAGTCAAATGTTCTTCACTGGTTTGTGTTCCACACCAGTAAACTCCAGCATCTCTCACTGTCAGATTACTGATGCTCACAGTAAAAACTCTTGCTTCATTTCTCTCAGATAAAGAACTGATTTGTGTCAGTTCAGATGTGGTGACAGTTTGACAGATGTGAACATCATCCTCTTTACAAAAGTGTGTTGGACTGACTTCATGTTCCTCTGGGATCTGACAGATGATGTTCACTTCCTCACCAACATAAACAGACTTCATTGTCTTCTTCAGCAGTGAAGTATCTACAACACATGAAAAACATCAACAGAAATAAGAACAAACACTTTTAGAGATGTTCGAGAGTATTTAAAGTTTCTCACCGTCTTTGATGTCCAGCGTGACTTGAGTAACTCTGTCAGTATATTGAGACACATTGACTCCACACCTGTATGTTCCAGCATCTCCAACATTCAGATCTCTAAAGAACACCATCAAGACTCCTCCTGTGGTGTCATCATATAAAGAAACATCTCCATTTTCCATCCATTTATTCTCAACTCCTGCATACTTAACATCAGAACATCCCTCATCTGATTCTTTACAGATATATTTGGGGTTGGTTTTGTACTGAGGGTGTTCACACTTGATGATGATCTGACCTCCTGAGTAACCGCTCACTCTATATGAACCCACCTTATCTGTCAATCACAAATATCACATTATACAACTCAACACATCTGACACAATCAACCTAATGTATCTATTCATCATTATAAACTGCACCAAACACAGACTCTCAAAAAATGTATTGGATTTGATTGAGAGTTTGTGTACTCACTCATAATGTGTAGATGAACAGTTGTAGTAATAATGGAGTAACTGTATCTGTAGTGTCTGTAGATCTGAACTCCACATAAATAAACTCCTCCATCATCTGGTCTCACATCAGTAATTCTCACACTGAAGAGATTCTGATCGCTGCTTTGAGAGATACTGAATCTTTCTTTCTTCATCCATGTGCTGTAGACCAACTCAATATCATTTATTTTTCTAAATATGATCTTCTCATTTTTCTTATAATTCTGTGAATATTCACAGTTGAAGTTGGCGGTTTGTCCACTGTTCACAATCATTCTTTTTGACACCCCACAACATGAATCTGTCAAAGTTTTATTTGTTTATTTGGAGACTGCTAAATTAGACTTTATAAAAAGGAAAAGAATATTAAACTTATTTTATCAAGAATTTGTTCTACTTACTAATAACGTGTAGATGAACAGTTGTAGTAATAATGGAGTAACTGTACGAGTGTGTGTAGATCTGAACTCCACATAAATAAACTCCTCCATCATCTGATCTCACATCAGTAATTCTCAGATTGAAGAGATTCTGATCGCTGCTTTGAGAGACACTGAATCTTTCTTTCTTCTTCCATGTGCTGGAGATCACCTCATTAATAGAGTAAATTCCTTCTTTAAATATGATCTTGGCATCATTAATATGATTCAGTGAATATTCACAGTTGAAGATGGCAGTTTCTCCAATATTCACCATCAACGTCTTTGATACATAACAACATGAATCTGTCGTGCACATATAAAGAGTTTGTTCGGTTTTAATATATTTTAAGGCTTTGTAATGATAATATTACATTATACAAACATTTTACATTACCTCCTACCTTGTTTCACATCCAAATTCATATCAAGAAACCACTTGCCATCTACTACAATCCGGTATCTTCCAGCATCTGTTGTGTTCAGTTCTCTGATGAAGATGATGAGGTTTCCATCATTGTTGCGATACAGAGTGAATCTCCCTTCAGTAATCCATTGCTTATATTTCTTATATTGTATAATTGTTCTGTGTGGGTCATGTTTCACCATGTATTTAAAACAGTAATCGCACCAAGACCTCCTTGAATCAACAAGAACACTTCCTCCAGAATATCCAATCACATCAAAGCATCTCACTGAACCTGTCAATCATATTAATATTGTTATCCTCATTACTTTTATGGCCAGTTGAGCCTCCACAAATAAGCAGCGATTGAACTGATGATTTCAGCTTATAATTTGGTGTAGAATGATAAACAGAATTCATCAGGATTGCTGTAATACTGTAAGAGAAGTGTATTGACCTGAGATGAGGCAGAATGTGAAGATGAGGAAGATCTTCATTGTGAGTTGAGTTCAGCTTCACCGCAGTTCTGATTCTCCTCACAGGATGTTTGTCTTCTTTATGTTCAATGTTCTCTGTGTGTCTCTCTCTGTCTCTACATCTGTCTGCTTTAGTTACTTCCTCTTTATTCAGCTCTTTATCAGTAATGATCAGCTTTACTGGCCCCTCCCACCATCACCATCAATCAATATTAAACACAGAGGAGCAGTGACCTCTAGAGGATGTGATTGAACATGTGAGACAGTTCACAAATAAAGTAAGAAGATCAGATTACATTGGTTAAAGGTTTTTACTAGAAGATTCCTACTTCAGTTAACCTGGTTGATTACCCAGACTCTTCATAAAATAATAATAATAAATCTCTTCATAAGATGAACTGTTTCTGTAAACGAGTTTTTTCCCCCCCTTCATATTCACGGTGTGTTAACAAACTTTATGACTAACATACTCTGAACAGCCTCAAATTATCTATCCAGTCATCAATGATGATAGGGGGAACCATTATTCACCAGGAATGTGCACCTCTTCTGGTTTAAGCCACTTCCAGCTATTTTACAGATACAAATACACTTATTTCTGCTGCTTTATGTTGCAATATGTGCCATCATATTATAATATTTAGTTGTCATTTCAATATTTCATGAACTCGTTGGTTTGTAGTGGATATAGTTTTACAATTTATCACATTTTACCATTGTTTCATCATACACTGTTGCACAGGCTGTTTCACGACTACCACAAACTTTACACAACCAGAAGAGAGAGGGAAATAAAGAGCACAAATACAGCTGCACTTTGAATGCATCTCAAACTTTCATTGCACCAAAATTGCATAATATCATAATAACAAACATTAAAAAATAACATTATTATTTTTTTGTCAGAGAACATTCTCTTTTTCTTTATGATGTATATTAACACACAGATCTTGTGTTCAGTGTGTCTAAAGAAACTGAAACATACAGTATATAAAATAAATGAAGGCAACTTTGGAGATTTTGCAGTTAAATATTGAAGGAGGTTTACATGGAGACAATAAATACTGCATCATCACACTTTTGGCAAAGTAAAAAGCACATTTTCTTATCCTCTCTTCAATATTACTCACAGCAACAACAAGTGAATGATCTACTGACTCTTTTACTGTAAAAGCTGAGAAAATGATCTGACAATAGCATGTCATTCTGCTATACAACATGTGGTTGTGTGAAGGTTTATCAGCCCACACCACTAAATTCTCATATTATTATCTTTCTAGTTGTCCTTCTGTCACACATGCTGGAAATGCATACCAGATTCCACTCATCAGTTTATTATTAGAGACTCCATGATGTGAATTATATCATGTTAAATATGCACTGAAGCTGTGGGAGCAGATTGAGAAATACTGTCCTGTCACTTTAACACACAGCTGTAGATTCAGCACCATGGACAGCAGCGGACAGTCAAACTTCAGAAAAACAGTTGAGAAAAGTTTAACAGCACAAAACAATCAAATAGTAAGTAATCTAGAAGTTGTTTATCTATTCAGTCTTTTCAAATCCAAACTCAGCCATACTGTTGGGCTTATTTAACCATCCTTCATCTGTTATTTTTAAAGCACCTCATTCCTCCTAATTAATTCATCCGTGGCTTCTTTTCATATGTATGTAACGTGTAAATAAGAGTTGAATTCAATTAATGAAAATGGAAGCTGCCTACCAAAACATATATCATACAATTTATGATGCAGTATTTGACAAAAGATAATAAACAAAGGCAAAGAGAACAGACGATACTTGGACATCTGAAGAAAACTTATACTAAAATTACAACTCTAATAGTTAATTAGAATAGATAAATAGATACATTAGAATTGTTGTGAATAAAGTGGTAAAATAGTTATATGGTTAAATACTTAGATACACCAGTAAAATCACTTTTTATACAGTACCCTTGCAGAAGGATTAACTATGTGTAATGATGATGCAGAGGCAGAGTGAGAATCCATTTGCAGAAGTTTATTGGAGATATTCACCTTAAACAATTGTGAGAAGGCTGGCAGTGGGTATAAACCAAAATAGCAGCCAGATAGTTTCACATCCAGTGGGGAGATCCAAAAGGCATAAGTCAGCAAGCAGGCAAGGGGTCCAAGCAGAAACATCAGTCCAAACAGGCAACCAAAACAAAGGGATAATCCAGGGATCGTGAAACAGAGAATCAGGCAAGATCATACACAGGCAGTCAGGTAATAGAGAATTGACAAAACGCTTGGTAAGGCAGGATGAACTGGCAATACTTCGCGAAGAGTGCAAGCATGGTCTCTGAATAAAAAGTGTATGAAATGAGTGTAGAGGAAGCAGAGGGCGTGGATCACAGTCAGTACTCTGGTGAGAGCTCCCTCTGCTGGTTAGGCATTACACTATGCTGATATGATGCATCCAGCCCTTGCAGAAGGGTGAGCATTGTATGTGCAATACACTTTCAGAAGCATAAACAGTGCTGTGTGATGCATCCGGCCCTTCCAGAAGGGTGAACATTGTTTGAGCTACAGCGTTGCAAAGATAAACAATGCTTTGCAATTTAATTTTTATTAAACTCCTGATTAAAGGTGTGCATAGATTGTATAATACTCATGTGAAATGGGTAAGTAGTAAATAAGATAAAGTAAAATATTTTTAAATAAATTAAAATATTAAATTTTGATGAATACAACAAAATGCAGATCAAGAGGGTCCATCATATGATTACAAGCAGTGATGTCATGTATGATACTGAAGCTTCAAAGCTTGTGTCAATAAAAGCACGTTTCTCATGGAGTGTATCGAAGCTTGATTTGTTTTGCAGAAACACTTGATCTGTTCATTAGACTAAATGTTCAGTATTTGATTGAAAAGAAGCACTAATCTCAATAAAGTAACATAAATACCTCCTCTTACTTGCTATTAAAATGTTACAGCCCAGAGCACATTTATGTACTAATCTATACTTTTGAATGAACAGTTAGTCTATTAACCTACCATGACACATTATATAAAATATGTTGTACGGTACCAACAGAAAAATAGCATTGCTCATATTTCTTCAAAATCAAATATAATGTTGTCAAAGCACATATAGAATGATTTAGTGTGCTTTATGTTTTGACCAGCAGATGGCAGTAAATTTACAGTTTTTCTCGATTGCTAAAACACATTTCTTGAAAGCTGCTCTCCTTTTCTCTAAACTGTGAACACAAAACCCAATTTTCAAGCTACATTCACAAAACCTCAGACTCTTCTTGCAAAACCAAACTTTCACCTCAAAACAGTTCAATCTGTGCTCAAAACTGAACTATGTTGTCAAATCGTGCCCCGAGTCAATCAAAATTAAAAACACTACTGAACAGTCACTAAACACTACGTAGAAAAATAGAAAACACAATGCTCAGGACATGAAGCTGGAGAAATAAATGTTTATTGTTCACTGTAGGCTAAATGCATGTTGCAAAACAAAAAAAACCTGTGCATTTAGCACTTGTACAAAAAGACAAAACAGAAATCTTGTGCATTTACACGTAGCACTTGTAAAAACAAACAGAAATCTTATGCGTTTGCTACTTGTGTACAGTAAGCCCATGTAAAAATAAAGTACAAAAATATACAAATAAGTGCATTACTCAGCCACAGCATCATGTCTCCGTACTGGGTCAGGCCACAGGACTTCATCCACATCACAGGCCACATTTTGTCTGGCCAGGTAACGGAGGAAAAAAAACCCTGGCATGCCGTATCCAGGCTTGGCATGCCTCCACACCTATGTCACCACAGGCAAGTCCCATGGCTTGCAGGAGATTTACCCTGGTGTAAGGTTGGCATACATATACCTTCCACCGCCATGAGGAGAAGAATTCCTCAATGGGGTTTAGGAAAGGGGAGTACGGTGGAAGGCAAAGATTGATAAAACCTTGGTTCATATTGAACCACTCTCTAACCTGGAGGGCTCTGTGAAAACTCACATTGTCCCAAACAACAACATAGATGGGATGCTCATCCTGCTGCCCTAACAGAGCATCTCACATCTCAAAATTGACATGGTCCTCAATGATCTTCTGCTGAATTTCACTCAGTTTACTGTAATGGCATTGTTCTCATGGACCATATCAACAATTAGGGTCTCTTGGTGTGGGGAGAACATACCTGTCCTCCCACCCCCATGTGGCAGTCTTTCAATTCTACAAAAAGAGAACATGGAGTTACAAAAAAAATATACGAGGCAGCGTTTGTGGATGGCTCATGTTCTCATTGCGAGAACATGACCATGGTAATGTTGCGGTCGCGGCTCGCTTTCAATAGAAAGCACGCCACTCCAGCCGCCCCCCGTATCGCTCCTTCTTCCCACGGGATTGAGGACGATGCGGTTGGCGCTGGAGGCGATTTGGGGAGGGCAGCGGGTGCGCTTCCGCCGGGCACGCCCCCTCGGACCACCCGCCCCCCGGCACGCTCGTTTACCTCCGTCCAGTCTCGAGGTAACGGCGACTCGCCTCCGGGCCGGTCTGCCTATCCTCTGGAGCTTGAAGCTGATGAGCTCGCTGCTCCATCGGAGAGCGCGGCATCTGACACTGACTCCTCCCCTGGACTGCCGCCTTCGGGCCAGCAGGCCCAGGTTGAGGCGGATGCGCAGATGTCCAACATGCTTGCCCGGGCCGCCGTCGGGGTGGGGTTGGACTGGAAACCTCCACCCTCCCCACACCCGTCACGGTTGGATGACTGGTTCCTGGGGTCTGGGCGCCACTCACAGCCACGCCTCCCCCGGTCCCGTTTTTCCTGGAGGTGCATGACGAGCTGACGTCTTCATGGAGAGCCCCGCTCTCCGTCCGTCAAAAGCCCTGCTCGTCCGCTCTCGCTACCCTCGACGGCGGAGAGGCCCACGGGTACACTGCGATTCCCCAGGTGGATAGGGCAGTTGCGCTCCATCTTTGTCCCGATGACCCTACCACCTGGCGTGGGCGCCCTGCACCCCCTTCCAAGGCCTGTAGGACTTCATCCTCCTTAAACAACAAAGCCTACAGCGCCGCGGGACAGGCCGCCTCCGCCTTGCACGCCATGGCCCTCCTGCAAGTCCACCAGGCCAAGGCGCTCAGAGATCTGCACGAGGGTAGCCCTGATCCCGATGTGTTGCAGGAACTGCGCTCAGCGACCGACCTCGCCCTCAGAGCCACGAAGGTCACCGCGCAGGCACTCGGGCAGGCGATGGCCACCCTTGTGGTCCAGGAACGTCATCTTTGGCTCAACCTGGTCGAGATGCGTGAGGCCGACAAAGTTCGCTTCCTCGACGCCCCTGTCTCCCAGCTTGGCCTCTTCGGCGACACCGTCGAGGACTTTGCCCAGCAGTTCTCCGCGGTGAAAAGACAGACGGAGGCCATCTCTCACATCCTGCCTCGCCGCAAACCTGCCGCCAAGGCCACTGCCCCGTCTGCTCGCCGAGGGCGTCCCCCTGCGGCTAAGAAATCTGCTCCGCCTCAACCCGGGCCCAGCTCTCAGCCCCTGCGTCGAGCACACCGCAAGAAGCAGACGCCCCCCGTCTCCAGGACTCCCTCGAGGACCCGGAAGGCTCCCAGGCGGTCCTGAGACGGACGACCCAGCGACACAGACGTTAGCTCCGGAGGTGGTAAGACCACTCTGTCCCCCGGTGGAGGGCCGGGGGGAGAATCTTTTGTTGTCAAACAATTTAATTTGCCGCCCCCCCTTAGATGGGGTTGCGGTACCCACATTCTCAGTAAAAGAGCTATTTCCTATGTCTCTGGGTCACCTGGCCAGCAAATGCCGTTCTCACGGCACTTTGCCCTTAGATCTCAACAGTCCTGGCATCCTGGACACGGACCACCCGTCTTCAGCCCCTCGACTGTCCCCCGGCCGGCCAGTTCCGACGAGTCTAGAGGACGCCTACCCAGGACCTCCTCCTCAGTCGCTAACCCGCCCCCTGCTGGGTGTGCGGAGCAAGGTAAGTGCTTTGAGTCTTTTCTCAGCACCTCAGCCGCGGGTCGCCTCGTCACCGCCCAACGCTGCCCTACCTGCTCCGCCTCGCTGCGAAGCCCCGCCGGGTACGTCCAAATTGACCGTCCCTTTGGTGCCCCTAGCGCAGAGGTTGGACACGTGGCTTTCACTTCCCAACCCGTCTCGTTGGCTGGCATGGACCATCCGACTCGGTTACGCAATTCAGTTTGCCAGGCCCCCGCCCCCCTTCATGGGTGTCCACTTTTCCGCAGTACACGGCGAACACGCCCACTCCCTGCACGCGGAAATCGCGACTCTTCTGGCCAAAGACGCGATAGAGCCTGTCCCTCCAACCGAGATGAAGAAGGGTTTCTACAGCCCTTACTTCATCGTACCCAAGAAAAGCGGCGGCTTACGACCAATCTTGGACCTGCGAGTTCTCAACCGAGCGTTGCACAAACTCCCATTCAAAATGCTCACGCAGAAACACATCTTAACCTGCGTCCGGCATCTAGATTGGTTCGCAGCGATAGACCTGAAGGACACGTACTTCCACGTCTCCATCCTGCCCCGACACCGCCCCTACCTGCGGTTTGCGTTCGAGGGCCAGGCGTATCAGTACAAAGTCCTCCCCTTCGGCCTGTCTCTGTCCCCTCGCGTCTTCACGAAAGTCGCAGAGGCAGCTCTTGCCCCGCTCCGAGAAGCCGGCATCCGCATACTCAACTACATCGACGACTGGCTCATCCTGGCCCACTCGCGAGAGTTACTATGCGCCCACAGAGACCAGGTGCTCAGGCACCTCAGCCGTTTGGGGCTTCAGGTCAACTGGGAAAAGAGCAAGCTCACTCCAGTTCAGAGCATCTCTTTTCTCGGGATGGAGTTAGACTCGGTCTCAATGTCCGCACGTCTCACCAAGGAACGTGCTCAGTCAGTGTTGAACTGCCTCGCCGCCTTCAGGCCGGGCACAGCGGTCCCCTTAAAACTTTTCCAGAGGCTCCTGGGGCATATGGCATCCTCCGCGGCGGTCGCGCTGCTGGGCTTGATGCATATGAGACCGCTCCAACACTGGCTCCGGACCCGAGTCCCGAGACGAGCATGGCACAGTGGCACGCACCGGGTAACAATCATCCCCGCCTGCCGACAAACATTCAACCCCTGGACAGACCTCTGTTTCTTACGGGCTGGAGTACCCATACAGCAGGTGTCCAGACGCGTCTTGGTCACGACCGACGCCTCCAGATTGGGTTGGGGCGCCGTTTGCAACGGGCACGCAGCCTCAGGCCGTTGGAAAGGGGCCCAGCTGCGTTGGCACATCAACTGCCTCGAGTTGTTGACCGTCCTTCTTGCCCTGCGGAAGTTTCTCCCGTTAATTCGGGACGAACATATCCTAGTCAGGTCGGACAGCACCACTGCAGTTGCGTACATAAATCGCCAAGGCGGCGTACGCTCCCGTCACATGTCACAACTCGCCCGCCGTCTCCTCCTTTGGAGCCAGCACCGACTCAAGCTGATTTGGGAACGGTTCGGCAAGGCCCAGGTAGACCTGTTTGCCTCCCGGGACACCTCCCACTGCCCGCTCTGGTATGCTCGTTCAGAGGCTCCCCTCGGGGCAGATGCACTGGCACACAGCTGGCCGGTGGGGCTGCGCAAGTACGCATTTCCCCCAGTGAGCCTTCTTGCACAGGTGCTGTGCAAGGTCAGGGAGGACGAGGAGCAAGTCACTCTCGTGGCTCCTTACTGGCCCACCCGGGCCTGGTTCTCGGACCTCGTACTCCTCGCGACAGCCCCTCCCTGGCGAATTCCCCTGAGGAAGGACCTTCTTTCTCAGGGACGGGGCACGCTCTGGCATCCGCACCCAGACCTCTGGAACCTCCACGTCTGGTCCCTGGACAGGACGCGGAAGATCTAGCTGGTCTACCACCCACGGTCGTAGCCACGATCAACCAAGCCAGAGCCCCTTCTACCAGGCAACTCTACGCCCTGAAGTGCCGTCTGTTCGTCAATTGGTGTTCTTCCTGGGCAGAAGACCCACAGAGGTGCGCAGTTAGGCCGGTGCTCCTGTTCCTACAGGAGAGGTTGGAGGGGAGGCTGTCCCCATCCACCTTGAAGGTGTATGTTGCCGCTATCGCAGCTCACCACGACCCAGTAGACGGCAAGTCTCTGGGCAAGCACGACTTAATCGTCAGGTTCCTAAGAGGCGCCCGGAGGTTAAATCCCTCCCGGCCAAACCTGTTCCCCTCCTGGGATCTCTCGGTGGTCCTCGCCGGTCTTCAGAGATCCCCTTTCGAGCCGCTAGAATCAGCTGGACTCAGGGCCCTCTCCCTAAAGACGGCCCTGCTGATCGCGCTCGCCTCCATCAAGAGGGTCGGGGACCTGCAAGCGTTCTCTACTAACGACACTTGCCTGGAGTTCGGTCCGGCAGACACTCATGTGATCCTAAGACCTCGACCGGGCTATGTGCCCAAGGTTCCTACCACGCCCTTTAGAGATCAGGTAGTGAACCTACAAGCGCTGCCCCGGGAGGAGGCAGACCCAGCCCTCTCACTATTGTGTCCGGTACGTGCCTTGCGTGCCTACCTGGAACGCACCCAGAGCTTTAGGCGCTCTGAGCAGCTCTTTGTCTGCTTTGGAGGACAGCAGAAAGGGAACGCCGTCTCCAAACAGAGGTTGTCTCACTGGGTGGTGGAGGCCATTCAGTTGGCCTACGACACCCAGGCCGTGCCACCCCCCTTACGGGTGCGGGCCCACTCCACTAGGAGTGTGGCATCTTCATTGGCACTGGCAAGGGGCACCTCCCTAGCAGACATTTGCAGAGCTGCGGGCTGGGCAGCACCTAAAACCTTTACGAGATTCTACAATCTCAGGGTTGAGTCAGTCTCGTCCCGTGTTCTCTCAGGTCCGAGCCCGTAGAACTCGGTACACGTTGACGATCTGACCGGGTGAACCGCTTGTTCCAGCGCCGTTTCCCTCTGCCAAGGCAAAACAGTGCGCTTTTGTCTCAGAGGACCCAGGTCCCTTGATTCCTCCCTAGCACTTTGGGCCCGCAGCAGTTCAGCGGAGGAACGTGCTGGTCCAGTCCACTACGGGTACCTCCGGCTACCCCTACTGGAATAGGTACTCCACAGATCAGGCCTCCTACGGGACTCCTCCTGTGTGTTTTTCCGCGGCACGGTCACCTTACGAGCTGACCCGTGTCTCCCTTAGGCAGTCCTTCGCTGCCCTCCGGTCGCCGTGTTGTAGCAACTCCCCCCTCCTCCAGGTTGGATCTACCACCGCGCCATTTCCTCCCACATGCCCCAAGTGGCCATGTGATGTATTTTGCCACCTTTACCTCCCCTGCTGGGTGGGTGTGGCCTCCGCAGGGTCTTTTCCCCCTAAAAGAATAGGAATTCGGAATAAGACCCCCTTCCCTCGATGCGGTAAGGGCCCCGGCTGCTCTTGCTCTATGCCGAGAAAACATAGAGAGAAAAGAGGCCCAGCCAGGCTTGGCCCGTTCTCTAGTTGGGAGCGTCACCTTGTTCCTCCCTGGGTAACCAAAAGGATGTTGACGCTTTTTCGGGGCATTGGGGAAGAGTACGTGCAGCCTGAACACAGTTGGTCGCTTGTGCACGTGCAAATACCTGCCAGCTTCTGTGTCAGCAGTACACGTACACGGCTCAGCGCATGGCGCATTTTGAAGTGGACCCCTAGTGTCGCTTCTTCGACACGACGTCGAAGTGAGCGACAGACGGGGAACGTCTCGGTTACGTATGTAACCTCCGTTCCCTGATGGAGGGAATGAGACGTAGTGTCTTCCCTGCCACGTCGCTGAGCCGAGCCGCTGAGGTGCCCGGAACACTCCCGGCTCCTCAGAAAAATCCTGAATGAACGAGCGTATTTCTCTCGCCTTTATATCCGTATCCGGAGGCGGAGTATGCAAATACTGTTCGCCAACTCTCATTGGGCTTTTTTCATAGATCAGAGGTATCTTTCGGTGCTCAAGAGAGACCCCTAGTGTCGCTTCTTTGACACAACGTCTCGTTCCCTCCATCAGGGAACGGAGGTTACATACGTAACCGAGACGTTTTGCCCAGATTTGCAAAACATTTCAATTTATTTATTTTTTTTATTTTGTAACATTTATTGTGGTTGTCACATTAATACTTTATATATTGAGTCTTATTTCGATGGGCTTCATGATGCGGGAATAGATCACATGACCTTCCATAACACCCACATCTAGATATATTATATCTCATCATAAACTTACAGAGGTCCTAATCATATCAGATTTAGAATATAAAATCACAGATGTGCTACAGAAAACTTTCCCATCCAAACAGTGATGATGATGATGATGACGATGATGATGATGATGATGATTATTATTCCTTATGTTTTCTTGTGATATTAGAGGTGATCTCATCATCAGACAGGAGAGAGATGAGAGACAGTGAAGTGGTGAGTCTGTGTCTATATACACTGAATTTAATGGGCCCTATTTTAAGAGCACAAGCATTAAGCGCAGCCATATGCAATAAGGACAAACTCATTGGGCAAGGCCACGAAGTTTAGGTGTTTTTGTGCAAGCATACACTAAGTCTACATGTAGGTAGGTTTGGCGAAATTGTACATGCAACGCACCAATGGGCTGGATTAGGAGATTGGTGCAATTTAGTTCTGAGGTTTTCTCCAGTTATTATTCCGCCACCTGAGTCCTGTTATATAGTCCATTCCCTGTCAAGCACTAAACCAAGACAGCACATTAAAGAAGTGGGTGTGTAAATTAACTGTATGCACTGAATTACGTTCTTGTGTGCATTAACTGCGTCCTTGATTGTCGGGCATATTTCTATGACAGTGGCATGCTCCTTTTACTCTCAATGAAAATCTGATTTTCATCAGAATTTGGATGTATTGTATGTAATGTATGTATTATTAATCGGATGCATCTTCTGACACACAAATCGTGGCTAGTATAAATGAATAGTGAATTTATCAGCACGCGCTTCACTTCTACAGGTTGATTTTGAAAAATGTAATTCATTTGATTAAAAATTATTAAAGCAATAATTCTTCAAACGAAATGAAAATATAATGCAATTATGAAGATATATATACACAATATTTATATAAATCATACCAATTCCAAACATTTTACCCTCTCCAACTTCTTCCACTGGCCCAGTTTGCAGTGAATTAAAAATAACTCCAAGACAACAGATGGCAAAATACATTGTAAATTTAAACATTATAATAACAATAATAATAATAATAATAATAATAATAATAATAATTGAAAATTAAACCATGACCTATAGATAGTTTAACACAAATCTCATACATTTTTGTTTCATAGAAGGCTACATCTCTGATCGTCAGGGACGTCATTTTATGTTCCACTGTATTTCCTGAGTTTTACATGAACTTTATTACAAATGCAAATGCAGGAACTGAGTTTAAATGTTGCACTGATTTAAGACGTGCTTTCAAATGTTTTAATGCAATTACCTATTTCTCATTTTCCCACTTCATTAACATACAATACACCCACAGTTTGCGTGTATACACCTACAATAGTGCAAGCACTCCAACCCATGCACACTTGTGGTTTGCACGCTCATAAAAATAGAGCCCTATGTGTGTTTAATCTGTCAGTTCAGTTCTGCACATCATGTTTTTCTCTTATTCAATCTCAGACTTCACATTCACACTCAGATTCTGGAGCAGATCCACTTTACTCATCAACTCATCTTCCCTCAAACTCCTCTGATGAGCTCCTGTATGCTGCTTTTCAGATTCCACAAACATCAAGATTCTGTCACTGATGATACAGTCACGTTCAGGAGAGAGATTTATTCTGATTACGCAACTGTAAATCACTGATCAATATTTAATTAAGTCCATTAAGACTGCAGCCAAAAAAATTATAATAATGATAATACAATAAAATCGCTTGTTTGTTTTAAAATGCAGTATGTGTTCTTTTTTTATTTTTTATATCCTCTTTTATCAGAAGTGTGTAGTCTTTGAAGAGGTCCTAACTTAACATTTAACTCGTCTTTCTTTAACTAGAGTGCAATGTTGTTTTTTGCTCTGCAGCATGCACTAAAGAGTAACAAACATGACATGCTCTTCAGTTTGTGGTTTCCTTTTGTTCGTGTTTTACATCTGCGCTTTTGACCATATTGACCAAACAAGACTTTGTGCATTTTTGTTTCCAAGAAACAGGAAATAGAATGTATGCAGAAGTTTCCACTGCAAAAAAAGACAACAAATACAGTATATATATACATATTGCTCAAAGTCTGTTTTATTATTCAAGTGTGTAGAGACTCTTTATATGTCACTATTCTGTACAGTTTTATTTAACTACTCACAAATTTGCAGATGAGCTTCATCTTTTGTTCAATATTTACTGTGAGGAAGTTTTCCTTTGTTTCTATGCTGTCAGAGCCACGCCCCTCTTAGTGCCTTCATTTCTTTACCAGCACCCAGCTCCACCCACTCAATCTCAGGCCAATCAGGACACCTTCACAGGCCTTATTAACGGCTGCTGTGCCCACAGTTTCTCCTTTGTTTTCTTGTTTGTTGAACCGTGCAGAGGATTGAAGATGTTGCATCGACTATCCTTAGGTCGCTGGTTCAATTCCGGCTCGAAGGACCATGTAAAGGAGAGAGAGGTCAGGAGTGAGTAGGCATCTGGCTTGAAACCAGTGGGACTGTCGATGAGAACAGATCCAGTCTAGTCAGGTCAGATTTCGGAGTATTTATTGTACATCCAAGCCTTCTCACTCCTGACCTCTCTCTCCTTTACATTTACAGAAACACTCTCAAACCCGTTCAGTGTTCAAGTCATAATCATGTTCCAGTAGATTTGTAATTTATCATTCTTCAATTCTTCAGGTTTCTGCAACCTTTAAACATGTCAACAGTTCAGATAGTTAAAAATGAAATATAATTATTGATTTTTAGTGCGATTATTTTTCAGAATGACACTGAATTGATAAAGTCTTCTTGCTTTTTCTTACTCCTCTTTTATTGTGAAAATCATCAGACAATCATCCATTATACAGACACTTCTCTACACTTAAACACACTGTTTTATCTAATTCAATCTTCTGGCTCCATCTAGAGGCAAGTATGAGTTAATATCTTTGAAATGACTTTCTTTTTTGTATAAATGATTTAAAATCAAATACTACACATTAAAATACATGATCAATGGTTCCATCTCCTGTTTATATGAACTGAATTCAACACTGATTTACACTTTATATAAGCATGAAATAAAGGAATAAATCAGGAGAAATTAGCTGAGACAGTTACAGTTGAATGATGGTCACATCATGTGACTCACATGACCCCCATCAGTCCTCTTAAATGCCTCCTTATTTAGAATTGAAAACGCTGAATGTAAGTAAATAATCAACTTCAATCTTATTACATTTTGTGCTGTTAAACTTTCCTCAACCGTTTTTCTGAAGATTGACTGTCCGCTGCTGTCCATGGTGCTGAATCTACAGCTGTGTGTTAAAGTGACAGGACAGTATTTCTCAATCTGCTCCCACAGATTCAGTGCATATTTAACATGATATAATTCACATCATGGAGTCTCTAATAATAAACTGATGAGCAGGTCCAGACAGAATCTGCAGATTTTCTTCTTCTGCACATTTTCAGTGCAATTTGTGAAGGAAAATCTGCAGAATTGTACTGAAGGGATTTTAGCATAGTGAAATGTTTGAATGAGACGAGAGTACACTCTTGCTGGCAGCTGAAAGAATCCTCAAATTAGCCAAAATATTTAGTAAACAAACATTCAAGTGGTTTGAATGTACAGATTCTGTCCGGGGCTGCTGGTGAGTTGAATGGTGTGTAAGATACTATAAGAGAGAGTGCAGTACTGTGGGACTCCAGCAGCAGTACAGACAAACACTGTGGTAAGAGAACTCATTTTCAACATGATTGTCATCTTTAATACTTGAGACGAGGCTACAAAACTGAAAGAAAACTTTGAAAACATACATAGTGTGAGTAAAATGTGCTCTGCTTTTAGAAGAAAATGAATAGACGTAACAAGTTATTTTAGGATGTGTTTCATTCAGAAGTGATTGACTCTTGTGCCCTATTCCCTCTGAAGACTTTATTATCCACTGAGAGAGCTTTGGAGGGCTAAAAATTATATAAAAATTATATAAAAGTAAGTAGGTGTGGGGTAAAAAAAATAAAATGATTGGGAAATCTGTTTGAAGCAAACTTACAGCATGACTATCATGATTGTTCTCCCTTCAAAGAGCCCTTCAGAGGGTGATACATCCCGTTTGGAACACAGGGATCATACTCTGAAATATGGAGTGGAAATGCACAAAACATTTAATTTGCTTGAGCTAAGTGCTGCTCATATTCATCTTAAAATGAAAACGAGAGATTTTGTGCAGAGTCTGGGTGTTCAAACAGGTTAATCAAAATTACAAATCTTCTTGTGAAGGCTTTTACCCACATTTCACATAAAACAATCAGACCTGTTTACAGTACAGCTGGAATCTGAATCACATGTTCAATCACATCCTCTAGAGGTCACTGTTCCTCTGTGTTTAATATTGAGTGATGGTGATGGTGGGAGGGGCCAGTAAAGCTGATCATTACTGATAAAGAGCTGAATAAAGAGGAAGTAACTAAAGCAGACAGATGTAGAGACAGAGAGAGACACACAGAGAACATTGAACATAAAGAAGACAAACATCCTGTGAGGAGAATCAGAACTGCTGTGAAGCTGAACTCAACTCACAATGAAGATCTTCCTCATCTTCACATTCTGCCTCATCTCAGGTCAATACACTTCTCATTTAGTTCAACTGTAATTTTCTCAACCTGTTAATACAGTGATTAATAGCATTTCTTGGTAAAATTTGAGTGATTTTAAAGTACTGGAAATATACTGTAACTGGGCAAAAACTACTGATTTCCTTATGTTTCCAAAAACAATTTCAATATGATTGACAGGTTCAGTGAGGTGCTTTGATGTGACTGGATATTCTGGAGGAAGTGTTCTTGTTGATTCCATGACTCCTTGCTCAAATAACTATCAGAGAGTCCAAAAGCAATCGCAGGACAGATGGAATATACTCACAGTTAATTCTAAACATGATCAGTGGAATAATGAAGACAGATTCACTCTGTTTTGCAACAAAAATGGAAACCTCATCATCTTCATCAGAGAACTGAACACAACAGATGCTGGAAGATACCGGATCGGGACTTCGAGCATAGATTTTATTCAAATGGATTTGAATGTGAAAGTTGGTGAGTCATTTTGATATTAGAAATACATGAGACTTTTTTTGAGAATTGGTTACAGTTTACAATTAAGATCTATTAGTTAACATTAGTGTGTGTATTAGATATCATAAACTAACAATGAACAATCTACAGTGTATCTGGAAATTATTCACAGCGCTTCACTTGTTCCACAATTTGTTATGTTGCAGCCTCTTTACAAAATTGATTAAATTCATTATTTTCCACAAAATTCTACAAACAATACCCCATAATGACAACGTGAAAGGAGTTTGATTGAAATCTTTGCGAATCTATTAAAAATAAAAAAAATCACATGTACATAAGTATTCACAGCCTTTGTTCAAAACTTTGTTGAAGCACCTTTGGCACAATTACAGCCTCAAGTCTTTCTGAGTATGATGCTACAAGCTTAGCACACCTATTTTTGGGCAGTTTCTCCCATTCTTCTTTGCAGGACCCCTCAAGCTCCATCAGGTTGGATGGGGCACGTCGGTGCACAGCCATTTTCAGATCTCTCCAGAGATGTTCAATCAGGTTCAAGTCTGGCTCTCGCTGGGCCACTCAAGGACAGTCACAGAGTTATCCCATAGCCACTCCTTTGTTATCTTGGCTGTGTGCTTAGGGTCATGTCCTGGTGGAAGATGAACCTTCACTCCAGTCTGAGGTGCAGAGCGCTCTGGAGCAGGTTTTCATCAAGGATGTCTCTGTACATTGCTGCATTCATCTTTCCCTCAGTCCTAACTAGTCTCCCAGTTCCTGCCACTGAAAAACATCCCCACAGCATGATGCTGCCACCCCCATGCTTCACTGTAGGGATGGTATTGTCCAGGTGATGAGCGATGCCTGGTTTCCTCCAGACATGACACTTGCCATTCAGGCCAAAGAGTTCAATCTTTGTTTCATCAGACCAGAGAATTTTGTTTCTCATGGTCTGAGAGTCCTTCAGGTCCTTTTGGCAAACTCCTTGTGGGCTGTCGTGTGCCTTTTACTGAGGAGTGGTTTCCATCTGGCCACTCTACCATACAGGCCTGATTGGTGGAGTGCTGCAGAGATGGTTGTTCTTCTGGGAGGTTCTCCTCTCTCCACATAGAAACACTGGAGCTCTGTCAGAGTGGCAATTGGGTTCTAGGTCACCTCCCTGACTAATGTAAATATAGACAGGTGTGAGCCTTTCCAAATCATGTCCAATCAACTGAATTTACCGCAGGTGGACTCCATTCAAGTTGTAGAAACATCTCAAGGATGATCAGTGGAAACACGATGCACCTGAGTTCAATTTTGAGTGTCATAAAAGGGTGTGAATACTTATGTACATGTGATTTTTTATTTTTTTATTTGTAATAAATTTGCAAAGATTTCAAACAAACTTCTTTCACGTTGTCATTATGGGGTATTGTTTGTAGAATTTTGAGGAAAATAATGAATTGAATCCATTTTGGAATAAGGCTGTAACATAACAAAATATGGAAAAAGTGAAGCGCTGTGAATACTTTCCGTACGCACTGTATTTTTATAAATCTTTGTTAATGTCATCAAAATCACATTGTTCATTGTTGGTTCACGTTCATTCATAGTGCATTAACTAATGTTAACAAATACATTACATGATCATTTTTAAAATGCATCAGTATATGTTGAAATGAACATTGACTGATATAAAAAAATTATATAAAAGTATTTTTCATTGTTAGTTCATGTTAATTAATGTTTTTAATTTATGGTAATTAATGGAAACTTATTGTAAAATATTACTGAGAATTTTAAATAACATTTATTTAATGATCTTTTAAAGTGCTGTTTAGCCCAACAACTACATTACCTCCATTAAATAAAAGATGTTTCACTCACGTTATATGAATGATATTTTCTTGTATGTGAATGATAGGTTCATGTTGTGATGGTTCAACGACACTGGAGGTGAAAAATGGAAGATCCGCCATATTCAAATGTGAATATTCAGAAAGTAATGTTTATGATGCTAAGACTGTATATAAAGGAAACCAATTGTTTGATGAGGTGGTCTATTCCAATGACAAATGGAAGAAGAAAGGAAGATTCAGTATTTCTGATGTCCGAGATAAACATTTCTTCAGTGTGACAATTACTGATGTGAGACCAGATGATGGAGGAGTTTATTTATGTGCAGTTCAGATCAACAGACACTCGTACAGTTACTCCATTATTACTACAACTGTTCATCTACACCTTATGAGTGAGTACACAAACTCTCAATCAAATCCAGTGCAAACCTTGACATTTTCTAGATTTCGTATTTAATGAAGAAACTTAAATAATCAGAGATATTGAGAAGCATCATCTATTTGTGATTGACAGATCCTTTAGGTTTCAACAGAACGCCGTCAGTGTTTGTACGTGAAGAAGAACCTGCAAAGAACACTGAAGTCGAGCTGGAGGTGAAAGAGAGTGAGGAATTTAAAAACACATTTAAAACAGATTCTACACAAACACAGCAAAACATCATGATACAGTAGATGTGTAATGTGTTTGTTACTGTGTTTTAGTACCTCCAGTATTTGGTTATGAAGGAGAATCTGCTAAAATAATCTGTCCTTATGATCCGATCTATAAATCAAAGTCAAAGTATCTCTGTAAGGGGAAGTGCTCCACTAGAGATAGAAATCCTCTCATTGAGACTGTGAGAGACCAGAATGAGACCAAGACTGACAGACTGACTCTGAATGATGACATCACAGCAAGTGTCTTTACTGTGACCATCACTGGACTGACAGCAGAGGATGCTGGGAAATACTGCTGTGCAATGACATTAGAAAGAGACGTGAATTATCTTTGCACTCATCTCATCATTATCAGGAAACAAGGTGAGGGACACGAACAACTCAATATGAATATGACATGTGCCTGAACTGTGTGGAGTGAAACTGATGTTCTTTTCAGAGCTGATCTTGAATCAGTCTGAAGGAGACGACGTCTCACTCAAGTGCAAACATCATGAAGAACATCAGAAATTCTTCTGTAAAGGACATCAAGTCTCAATGTGTGTAAAGGATGGAGTTTCATTGGAGAGAATCAGAGATGATGGATTGTCTTTAAGTGATGAAGCATCTACTGGAGTCTTTACTGTAAACATCACTGATCTGAGACAAGAGGATTCTGGGATATACTGGTGTGGATCTGATGTCATCACTAAAGTCATTCTGAACGTCAGAAGAGGTGAGATGATGTTATTTGTTTCACTCTCAGGACTGATTTAAATATTCTGATATTTACAAATTGCCAATAATTATAACAATGAACATATTTACATTTTATAGTCATGATAATATCTTTAAAAATACAGTTTTTCACTTGGTCTGATGGTGTATCAAGTCTTTGAGTTTCTCTTGGCTTCAAAGTTTCCACTGGAGGTGTTTTGTGTGTTTCTACATACTTGGATCGCACGCAGAGCTTTAGAAGCTCCGAGCAGCTCTGTCTGCTTTGGTGGGCAATGGAAAGGAAGCACTGTCTCCAAACAGAGGATCACCCAGTGAGTCTTTGACGCCATCGCTATGGCATATCATGCCCAGGACATGCAGGGCTGCACGCCCATTCTACCAGGGGTGCAGTGGCCTCCTGGGCTCTGACCAACGGCACCTCTTTAGCCGACATCTGCAGAGCAGCGGGCTGGGCAAAACCTAACACCTTTGCGAGGTTCAAAAACCTCCGGGTTCAGCCAGTTTCATCCCATGTATTGTCAGTTTCAAACAGTCTCAGGATAGTTGGCCGGGTGTATTGCTTGCATATAGCATCTTTCCCCTCCATTGAGGCGAAGACGTACGCTGCTTCTCCCAGTCGTGTTCAAAAAACTGTGGACCCTGGATGTCCTTCCTCCTTATCCCTGTGGCTGGTGTGTTTTCAGAGAAACTCGCCGCAGGCCCACTACGTGTGTCAATTAGGCCCTGTACTGTGGTAGTTGCTCCACATACATTGGTTATCCCGTTAATAACCCTATGTGATGTATTTTCCGCAAAAGGGTTTCCCCGTTGGTAAACCATGTCTTCCTTGGCAGAGGCCTCTGTCCCCGGTCACTGTGTTTGTAGTAACTCCTCCACCTTCAGGTAGGCTCTACCACGTACCCCTCCACATGATGTGCCAACCGGACTCGGTAAGACCATGTGATGTATTCCCACTCTAAATCCCCTCCCCCGCTCTAGGTCAGGTTTGGTCTCCGTGGTGTCCTCTTCTTTCAAGGGATACCCCCAATGTGGACCTTATATGGCCCCCAGCTGAATGATTTCATTCCTTTTTGGAATCAGTTGGTCCTTATTTTATGAGCAGTCGACTTGTCCCCGAGGTTCAGGGGATCGTTTGATGCCTACGAGTGCACTGGGGGTAGTTATGCGATGGCCTGGTGTGGTGGCTACGAGGCACACAGAGCTCTTCCCATCTCGCACCGCCAGTCCATATAGCACAGTTCAGTAGTTGTGGCTTTATCCATGGGGACCCCTTGTGTCACTGCATCGACACAACCTTTAGTGAGTGACAGAAGGGGAACTTCATGGTTACTAATGTATCCTCCATTCCCTGATGGAGGGAATGAGACGTTGTTTCCCTCCTGCCACAACACTGGACTACCTGCTGGACTGCCCTTGTCTCGGCTCCTCATTGTGAATCCTGAATGAGTGGTTGCATTCCAGCTCCTTTTATACCCATATTTCAAATCCCACTCGCCAATTTTCATGGGCCTTTTCTCAAAAATTAGAGACGTCTGGGGCTCACAGGAGTGACCCCTAGTGTCACTACATCGACACAACGTCTCATTCCCTCCATGAGGAAACAGAGGTTACATTATTAACCATGATGTTCATGTCTGCTTCATTTTCCAGATTCATTTTCAATCAAACCTTGAGAAACAGAGAGTTCATACAGTAGATAGTCGATGTTTGTGTTGGCAGCTTCTGTTTATTATCTGTATTCATTGGATTTACACTTTCAATAAGTATGAAATAAAAAGAATGAATCAGGAGGAATGAGCTACTTTTAGGACATATTATTTAATTTAGTTGAAAATGGTTACATTTCCAGTTTGGCCCCAATGACCCAAGTGTTTCTGATTTCTAAGATCAGAAAAGAATGAATGGAAGTTCATTTTACAATTGCTCACTCTTTTGTCCAGTTTTTTCTGTTAAATTTTCCTGAAGTTTGACTGCCAGCTGCTGTCCAGCTGTGTGTTAAAGTGACAGTAAGTCTCTTATAATGAACTGATGAGTTGAATCATGTGTGTTAGATAAGAGAGAGTGTAGTGCTGTGGGACTCCTGCAGAATTACTGACAAACACCACTGTTAGATTAATATTTCACAGCAATATAAGTGCCATCATTAATATATGAGACGAGGCTACAAAACTTCCAAAACTACAAACTCCAAAGAAAATGTGTGCTTAGAAAACAAAAGCAGTTCAATAGTGTTACAGTATTGTGCCCTCTAGTGGAAATGTATTATAATACAACTGAATGGATTTCATATGTAAAACACATTTTATTTGTTATTATCACAGAATAAAAATAGTTCCAGGAACCAAAGCGAAATTATTATTATTATTATTTTAATTGTTTTTGCAGCGCATAACCGAAAACGAGAACAAAGGTATTTTCAGTTTTTCTGGTGTGAAAACTTTATTTTGGAATGCTGGTGTCCTGTCATAATCACTTAATTTATTTTGGATCATTTGTTCTTGAAACCAAAGGCCAAAGAGTTTATCACAGTACATTTTTGGAACTACACCACTTAATATTGGCTGAAAACAATATAACTTGTGCTTTGATCCTGAAGGAAACTGCTGCATCACACATTTTTTGTTGTCTGTTGTGGATGAAGCATTCTGTGAATGAAGTCATTTTTAACAAACGTGTGTAATTACTACATATACATGCATGGCCAATCCAGCCACAAGGAAAATATTATTACAGTTTTTCTCAATTGCTAAAACACAATTTCTGAAACCTTGCTCCATTTTCTGAAAACATTAAACACAATACCTCATCTTCAAGCACTATTTACAAAACCTCTGACTCCTCTTGCAAAATGAAACTTTCGCCTCAAAACAGTTTTACCTGTGTTCAAAATCAAACACTGCTCTCAAATCATAAACAAAGTGATAAAAATGCTATACACTATCAAGCAGTCAGTAAACAATACACCAAAAAATTTAAAACACATTGTTCAAAACATATAGTTCTCAGGGAGAACTACATTTTTAATCTCAAAACAAATTTCATATTTTTTAATTGTACAGTCTACAGCAGTGCACTGTACTACAGTATACGATACTCAAAGGGACACAAATGAAAGGAGTAAACATGTGATCAATGTGCTTCTTGTCTTTGGCCTGGGTCAGGCCAGAGCACTTCGTCGACATCACAAGCAATATTGTCCCTCCTGAGGCAACGGGGGAAGAAGCCTCTTGTGTGTCGTATCCAGCCCTGACATGATTCCTCACCAATATCACCACAGGCTAAATCCATGGCTTGCAGCAGATTTACTCTGGTGTAGGGTTGTCTATCATAAACTTTCCATCTCCAAGAGGAGAAAAACTCCTCAATCGGATTCAGGAAAGGCGAGTATGGAGGGAGGTACAAGTTCATAAACTGCCCACTGATGTTAAACCATTCCCTTACCTGAGCAGCTTGGTGGAAACTGACATTGTCCCACACTATCACATATGTGGGAATGGGATTCTCATTTAGCTCTTGACCCTGCTGCTCTTCAACCTGCTGCTGAAATAAAATATCTCTTAGATTGGCCATAAATCTTAGAAGGTGCTGGGTGTTATATGGCCTGAGTGTAACATGGTGATGTAGAACACCATGGTTGCTAATAGCAGCACAGATTGTGACATTGCCACCTCGTTGACCAGGGACTTCAACAATGGCCCGCTGTCCAATCATGTTTCGGCCTCTCCTCCTCCTCTTCTTCTTCCTCTTTCTTGCCCTCCTCCTCCTCCTCCTCCTCTTCCTCTTCCTCTTTCTTGCCCTCCTCCTCCTCCTCTTCCTCTTCCTCTTTCTTGCCCTCCTCCTCCTCGTCGCCCACCTCGCATACGCACTCGTCCTCGTCCTCTCACATTGTTTCTTCTATCCATTCTCAGACTTTCTCCTTCCCACCTTCAACAACCTGTTTGCTCTCTGAACTGGCTTATATTGGTTGTGTCACATCATTTGAAACAGGTTGAATCAGTTTTGAGTGGTTGTGTTCAATCAAATGACATGTGTTCTCTATTTGTATTTGACTGTTGTCACTTGTGTTTACCAGTATGGATGACATGTGCATTAGAGTGCAGAATGTGTTTTGAGAATGAGAATGTGTTCAGAGTTTTGCTGAAAAGTCTAAGCGAGATCTGCAAATTGTGTTTTACCACGTGAAATTGTTTACGGTACTGACAACAGACTCCACAATTAGCTAAATGAGTTCAGGCAACTGAGAACTTTGTTCAGCCAATGGATTTTAGTGTTTTAGCAATTGAGAAAAACTGTAATAATATAGTAATGATAATAATAATAAATATTATACTAATATGAATAAAAAATAATACTAATAATAATAGTAATACTACTACTACTACTACTACTACTAATAGTAATAATAAAAAAATATAATAATAATAATAATAATGCCATTATAACAGACAATGCTTTTTGGATAGAATTAGAGTTTTTAGCAGTAAACTGATTTTCTCTGTATTTTTAGTTTTTAATTATGAAAAATAATTCAGAATAAAATAAATTCAATAAAAATAGTTTGTGAAAGAAAAACACAGATATGATCCATTCTGAAAGGATAAAAAAAAATGCATCACCTTGTCTCTTGTTGCATCTTAATTTAAACGCAATTAGAGTGAATCCTCCAATCAGCAGCAGAATCACACACACACAAATAATGATGATCATGGAGAAATCTGGAAAGAAATAAACACACACAATAATAATTTGAGAAAAACCTGTAGATGTTAAAAACTTACAACAATTCAAACATGACATTTATTTAGCTCTTTTAGACATTTTATGTTACTGATTTGTGGTTTGTTTGAGCTCTTATTTTTTTTATTTTGTTTGTAAATTAGTAAAGCGAATTCTTAAAGCATCCATGCATAATTTGATGATGATGATCCGATGCCTCCCTCTCTAATGTAGTAAGTTAGCTAAAGTTTAGCGAAGGCAATATATCATGGCCATACAGGCTAATTTACTGTACATAATGGAGACACTACAGGTGAATACAGTAAAATTAGTGTCTAATAACATCATCACAATCGCCACATTGATATGCAAATTAAGCGTTGACTAATTAAAATGTGATAATTTGCATAAATTTGACATATCACTGCAAGTGAATAGGATAAACAAAATAACTATATTTCAAAGTTCAAGACCTTTTTTTCTAATAATTTCAGTTAATTTACTGTATTTTGTCAATCATTTGTTTCAAGATTGTTTGTTGATTTTGAAGTGTTATTATTCCAATAACACAAAGAATTAAAACGATTTATTGCCTTGTGCAAAATAAACAAATTATTAGTGAAACTATGTTCCTCTCCTTGGTGCAGTCCTTTATTGTAAATATATACTTGACAATAGTTTCATAGAAAACATGCACATTGTGGTGTAGTTTCCTTTGCTCTTGCTCTTGTGATAAACTAGTGAATACTAAAGAAGACCATGTGTGAGCTGATTATTTTGTAGAAATCTGTTGAGTATGAAACAACTGCATGAGCGAATTAAAACAAATTGGTAAGGAAGTTGTGTTAATATATATAACGTTTTCTTGACATTTTTTATTTAAATAAATAATTGAGAATTGCCCTTTTTTTTCCACTTGAGCCCCTGCCCCCCAGAATGTCTGTGCATGTCTCTGCATATAACCTATATATCACTTGATCTGTTTCTCTCTTTGTTCTTGTGGTCACACTGTTTGTAGTCTGTTCAAACTGAATGGAAACTTTGGCTGTTTTTGTGGTCTAAAGCTGGTTGAAAAAAAAAAAAATTCACGTCTCTTTCTAATGTCATTGCACAGCAGTATTTCCCAGCATCCTCTGCTGTCAGTCCAGTGATGGTCACAGTAAAGACACTTGCTGTGATGTCATCATTCAGAGTCAGTCTGTCAGTCTTGGTCTCATTCTGGTCTCTCACAGTCTCAATGAGAGGATTTCTATCTCTAGTGGAGCACTTCCCCTTACAGAGATACTTTGACTTTGATTTATAGATCGGATCATAAGGACAGATGATCTCCACAGATTCTCCTTCATGACCAAATACTGGAGGCAAATAGACAATAGACAATTTAACACATTCTGGTGGTTATACTGCATGAAAGATTATAGTTCAATTGTCTGTTTTACTCACTGATGAGTTTGAGTTGAACTTCAGTGGTCAGAGAGATGAAAGTCAAATGTTCTTCACTGGTTTGTGTTCCACACCAGTAAACTCCAGCATCTCTCACTGTCAGATTACTGATGCGCACAGTAAAAACTCTTGTTTCATTTCTCTCAGATAAAGAACTCATTTGTGTCACTTCAGATGTGGTGACAGTTTGACAGATGTGATCATCATCCTCTTTACAAAAGTGTGTTGAACTGACTTCATGTTCCTCTGGGATCTGACAGATGATGTTCACTTCCTCACCAACATAAACAGATTTCATTGTCTTCTTCAGCAGTGAAGTATCTACAACACATGAAAAACATCAACAGAAATAAGAACAAACACTTTTAGACATGTTCGAGAGTATTTAAAGTTTCTCACCGTCTTTGATGTCCAGCGTGACTTGAGTAACTCTGTCAGTATATTGAGACACATTGACTCCACACCTGTATGTTCCAGCATCTCCAACATTCAGATCTCTAAAGAACACCATCAAGACTCCTCCTCTGGTGTCATCATATAAAGAAACATTTCCATTTTCCATCCATTTATTCTCAACTCCTGCATACTTAACATCAGAACATCCCTCATCTGATTCTTTACAGATATATTTGGGGTTGGTTTTGTACTGAGGGTGTTCACACTTGATGATGATCTGACCTCCTGAGTAACCGCTCACTCTATATGAACCCACCTTATCTGTCAATCACAAATATCACATTATACAACTCATCACATCTGACACAATCAACCTAATGTATCTATTCATCATTATAAACTGCACCAAACACAGACTCTCAAAGGTTTAATTGGATTTGATTGAGAGTTTGTTGTACTCACTCATAACATGTAGATGAACAGTTGTAATAATGGAGTAACTGTACAAGTTGATCTGAACTGCACATAAATAAACTCCTCCATCATCTGGTGTCACATCAGCTGATGTCACACTGAAGATGTTCTTATATCTGTCATCAGAAATACTGAATCTTTCTTTCTTCATCCATGTGCTGTAGACCAACTCAATATCATTTATTTTTCTAAATATGATCTTCTCATTTTTCTTATAATTCTGTGAATATTCACAGTTGAAGTTGGCGGTTTGTCCACTGTTCACAATCATTCTTTTTGACACCCCACAACATGAATCTGTCAAAGTTTTATTTGTTTATTTGGAGACTGCTAAATTAGACTTTATAAAAAGGAAAAGAATATTAAACTTATTTTATCAAGAATTTGTTCTACTTACTAATAACGTGTAGATGAACAGTTGTAGTAATAATGGAGTAACTGTACGAGTGTGTGTTGATCTGAACTCCACATAAATAAACTCCTCCATCATCTGATCTCACATCAGTAATTCTCAGATTGAAGAGATTCTGATCGCTGCTTTGAGAGACACTGAATCTTTCTTTCTTCTTCCATGTGCTGGAGATCACCTCATTAATAGAGTAAATTCCTTCTTTAAATATGATCTTGGCATCATTAATATGATTCAGTGAATATTCACAGTTGAAGATGGCAGTTTCTCCAATATTCACCATCAACGTCTTTGATACATAACAACATGAATCTGCCGTGCACATATAAAGAGTTTGTTCGGTTTTAATATATTTTAAGGCTTTGTAATGATAATATTACATTATACAAACATTTTACATTACCTCCTACCTTGTTTCACATCCAAATTCATATCAAGAAACCACTTGCCATCTACTACAATCCGGTATCTTCCAGCATCTGTTGTGTTCAGTTCTCTGATGAAGATGATGAGGTTTCCATCATTGTTGCGATACAGAGTGAATCTCCCTTCAGTAATCCATTGCTTATATTTCTTATATTGTATAATTGTTCTGTGTGGGTCATGTTTCACCATGTATTTAAAACAGTAATCGCACCAAGACCTCCTTGAATCAACAAGAACACTTCCTCCAGAATATCCAATCACATCAAAGCATCTCACTGAACCTGTCAATCATATTAATATTGTTATCCTCATTACTTTTATGGCCAGTTGAGCCTCCACAAATAAGCAGCGATTGAACTGATGATTTCAGCTTATAATTTGGTGTAGAATGATAAACAGAATTCATCAGGATTGCTGTAATACTGTAAGAGAAGTGTATTGACCTGAGATGAGGCAGAATGTGAAGATGAGGAAGATCTTCATTGTGAGTTGAGTTCAGCTTCACCGCAGTTCTGATTCTCCTCACAGGATGTTTGTCTTCTTGATGTTCAATGTTCTCTGTGTGTCTCTCTGTCTCTACATCTGTCTGCTTTAGTTACTTCCTCTTTATTCAGCTCTTTATCAGTAATGATCAGCTTTACTGGCCCCTCCCACCATCACCATCACTCAATATTAAACACAGAGGAGCAGTGACCTCTAGAGGATGTGATTGAACATGTGAGACAGTTCACAAATAAGGAAAGAAGATCAGATTATATTGGTTAAAGGTTTTTACTAGAAGATTCCTACTTCAGTAAACCTGGTTGATTACCCAGACTCTTCATAAAATAATAATAATAATAATAATAATAATAATAATAATAATAAATCTCTTTATAAGATGAGTGTTTGAACTTGAACTGTTTCTGTAAACGAGCTCAGGATGCAAAATTGTTGTGAGTTTTTTCCCCCCCTTCATATTCACGGTGTGTTAACAAACTTTATGACTAACATACTCTGAACAGCCTCAAATTATCTATCCAGTCATCAATGATGATAGGGGGAACCATTATTCACCAGGAATGTGCACCTCTTCTGGTTTAAGCCACTTCCAGCTATTTTACAGATACAAATACACTTATTTCTGCTGCTTTATGTTGCAATATGTGTCATCATATTATAATATTTAGTTGTTATTTCAAGATTTCATGAACTCGTTGGTTTGTAGTGGATATAGTTTTACAATTTATCACATTTTACCATTGTTTCATCATACACTGTTGCACAGGCTGTTTCACGACTACCACAAACTTTACACAACCAGAAGAGAGAGGGAAATAAAGAGCACAAATACAGCTGCACTTTGAATGCATCTCAAACTTTCATTGCACCAAAATTGCATAATATCATAATAACATCCATCCATTTTAGCATTTCAGAAAGGGAGAGCTCACTCTGCATTCCCAATGGGGGGGGGGGGTTCTCACTGCAATCTGAAATGGGGAACCTACGAGTTATAAAAAACGTAGAGCTTGCACTGTATTTGGATGGGAGGGCCCATGCTGCGATTCGAATGGGAGAGCCAACATTGCAGGCCATTGCATTGGGAGGGTTCATGGATAGAAGGGAGCAACAGCAGAGAGGGCTGAAACTGATGTGGCCTGCGACTGTTGAGAAGAGGGAGGGGGGATTGTTAACTGTGTGGACTCTGCCGGCCAGTTAGAGGGGTGGATGAGGAAGCGCTGGCAACTACCTTGAGTCCTACCAGCTAATGAAGAGGTGGATTGTGGGCTTTAGAAGATGCAGAGAGGTGCTTGGTTTGCTTGGAAGCCTTGCAGAGATTTCCTAGTTTTGTTTGTTCATGGATTGAATAAAGCTTGTATAGTTGCGCTTTATTGGTTGTTCGTGAGAAATGGATGCCGGATTTATAGAGGGTTGATGAAAATCGTTAATGGAGCAATTTGCCATGGTAGGAATTACAAGGGTTTCAGTTGGAGAAAGAGATGATTGTGATGTTGATGGTGTTTGTAATGTAGGCACATTCAAAACGTATGTTGAGGAGATCATGACGGTATGGTCTTCTTGAGCAATGTTTGTTATGCTTGGATGGCATGCAAGGACTTAGTCATCCTGGACGTTCGGCAGGTGAAGGGGATCCTAGAATGAAGGAGGGGGAAACCGGTCTGGTTTACGATGGATGCATAGGTGTCTCTGGAGGACTCGAGAGATCATCATACGAGAGAAAGAACTGGATTTCTGATATGTCGGACATGGTGACGTTGCGGAAAGTTTGGTGCTGGGAGAGTTGACATTATGATGAGGAAAAAGGTCACTTTTAGATATTGGTAATTAATTGGAAGATTAGCTGGACATGCTACTCCCAAACTTACATTTATTAACTTCATTTATTAGATCATGGTAGCAAATGAATAAGTTGAAAACAAGTTCATAAAAGTTTTATCAATATTTTTTTTGCCTACATATAATCTGTATTATGTAATCAAATTACAAAATCAAGAAGCTGTGATCAGATCACGTTACATTTGAAAATACTTCATCTTATCATCTAACAGTTATATTTGTATGAATTACGTGATTAATACATTTTTCTGATTAAGTATCAATAATGATTAATAAAACACTATTTATAGTTCAATTTATTGATCCTCTAATATTTCTAATTCTTTTCATTTCTAAATCAGTCTACCACTGATATGCATTCTGTTAGTCTTT
This sequence comes from Moxostoma hubbsi, assembly GCA_032164185.1. NCBI lineage: Eukaryota > Metazoa > Chordata > Actinopteri > Cypriniformes > Catostomidae > Moxostoma > Moxostoma hubbsi. The sequence goes on from JAVLUX010000012.1 coordinate 3,164,373, forward strand.
GTGTATTTTTGGAAGAGAGGATAGAGAGTTTTGTGGAATTGCACACACAGACCTGATACTCGCTAGCTGGTCACTAGCCAGGCGTCTATAATAACACTGAAGGTTGTAACACCACCTTTCTCTTGTAGATATTACTCTGAGGGGGTTCAACTGATTTTAGACATGTACTGATTCAATACATCCTCACAACACACAAAGTTATTTTAATTTCCCCACCAGTGTATAATACATGTGACAGAACAAATTATACAGAAACTGCAAAAGTACTCTCAAAGTCTCTGTCTCTCCAATGACACCACAAATGAAATGAACTTATCTTTTCAATTGTCCAGTCCTTCAATAAATAGGAGCGATGATGAATGTGAGATCAGTTCCAAATCCACCAAGTTATTTGAGGGCGACGCAATGTTTGTAATCCTATAGTCCACAATGAATGCTGAAGACTTGTTGTTAGGTTAGTTTGCCCTTGGATTCAAGTATCCAAACAAAGTTCACAAAAGAAGATGTGGAAATTACAAAAGCCAGTTGAGCAGAAACTCAAAGAGTTCTCAACACAGGACTCTGGAAGAGCAAGAAGGTATCTTGAGTACACATGTGATTTTCCTCTACCAAACAAAAGGAAAAACTAAAAACTCTCTTACTCTATGGTGGGTGAGCTTATATATCCTGTCACCTCCAGGCAATAGCGCCCTCAAGCTGCTGCTATTGTTACTACACCCAGAAAAAAAAAATACAATAATACACAAAGTAACGGTTTTTGTCCGTTACATATCCCTCCCCTTGGTGTCAAAATTTGACTCATGGAAAATTTTTAAGTTTTGGGTATGATAACTGTCAATTTGGGTAGGATCAGACAACATTGTGACCTTGTAATTTACTGGCCCTAGCCTTTTGACTACTTTAGCTGGTCCTCGCCATTTTGGGGCAATTTTAGCCATAAAACCATCATCTGCACGAGATAAAGGATGAGTACGCACCCAAACTAGATCACCCTCCTGGAAGTCCTGGGTTCTTCTCTTGCGGTTGTAATATTTTTTCTGTCTAGTTTGTGCTTTCTCAACATTTTCTCTTACAGCTTCGTACAGTAGTTTCTGGCGATCAATGGTACTGTAGCTTGGATGATCTGGATCTGGCGGACTCTGTAGAGCTCTTTGTAGTGGTCCTTTCAATTGACGTCCTAGGGCCACTTCAGCAGGTGAAAATCATGTGCTTTCATGCCATGCTGTATTCAAAGCAAATCTAAACTCGTAGATCCATTGATCCCAGGTACGGTGATTATTATTAACATAAGATGCGATCATGGTTTTTAGGTTTCGGTTAATGCGTTCTGTCAGATTTGATTGTGGATGATACGCAGTTGTGAGTTTTTGGATTACCTGCCACTGCTTGCATAACTGATCCAGGAGGTTTGAGGTGAATTGAGTGCCTCTATCAGAAACAATGAAGGCTGGTGTTCCCCACCTTGTAAATATCTCTTCGATGAGAATACGAACGATGATGTTAGCTTTGGCAGATCTCATGGGGAATACCTCTACCCATTTAGAGAAGTAGTCTACTACCACTAGAAGATATTCATTTCGATGGGTACTCCGTGGGAACGGACCCATAATATCCATTCCAAGCATGTATCCGGGCTCAACAATGGGCACACTTTGGAGATCTCCTGCTGGCTTCAAGTTTGTAGACTTATGCTGTTGACATTTTTCACACTGTTTGCAGTGTTGCCATACGTCAGTACGGATGGAAGGCCAATAAGCAAACTCTAGAAGTCTCATTAGTGTTTTAAATTTGCCTAAATGCCCACTGAGAGGGCTGTCATGAGCATAAGTTAAAAACGCTTCCTTAAAACTAGCAGGTACCATAATCTGGAATCTTTGCCCTCCTTTGAGGATTGGGACACTCCTAAATAAAACATCATTCCTCAAGACATAGTGAGTTCTCATAAGACCAGTGGTATTTTGGTTAATGGCTCTTTCCATGATTTCTTGGCACCCGGTGTCTTTCTTCTGCTCAGCAGCAATCTGAGACAAGTCCATTGGCAGCTCACAAGTGATGGGATTGAGAACATGTTTTGCTGGTGTATGCATCAAGATGGCTGTTGGTTCAGCTACATATCTTCTTGACAAAACATCAGGTACTACATTACATTGTCCCTTCCTATAACGTACCGTAAAGTGATAACCTTGAAGTCTGATAGTCCATCTTTCTAACCTTGAAGAAAGTTTTGGGTGCTGGAAAAGCCAAACCAAAGAAGCATGGTCAGTAATTACTTCAAATGTTCTACCCTCAAGATAATGATGCCACTTTTCCACAGCCCAAACTACCGCTAGGCATTCCTTCTCTGTTGCAGAATATGATCTCTCAGCACCTCTCAGTACTCTAGATGCATAAGCAATCACTTTCTCCTGTCCATCGCACTCCTGTGTCAGCACTGCTCCCAAACCAATGTTGCTTGCGTCTGTTTGCACTTTAAAAGCAGAATCAAAATCGGGTGTGTATAACACAGGGGCTTTAGTCAGGTCATCTTTGAGGATTTCAAACGCTCTCTGGCACTCGTCGGTCCACATCCATTTAGCTCCTTTTTTCTTTAGTGCATGTAAAGGTGCTGCTTTAGAGGAGAAATCTGAAATGAAACGGTGATACCAAGCCGCAAGACCTAGGAACCGTTGTAATTCTTTTAGGGAAGTTGGTGTAGGGAATGTTTTGATCGCATCTACCTTGTCAGAATTTACTTTGACTCCGTCAGCAGTGATTGTGTGACCCAAGTAATCTAAGGATGAACAGATGAATTTGCATTTCCTGAGATTGAGAGTGAGACCGGCAGTGTGCAGACTGTTGAAAACCTGTTTAAGATGCTGCAGATGTGTTTGAATGTCCGGTGAGTAAACAATGATGTCGTCTATGTATACCATACAACACCTATTTTTGTGCTTTCTGAGAACTTGTTCCATTAAACGTTGGAAAGAGGCTGCCGAATTTTTAAGGCCAAAAGGAAGACACAAAAATTCATATAATCCTGAAGCAGTTATGAATGCAGTCTTCTCCACACTTGCAGAATTCATCTCTACTTGCCAGTAGCCACTCTTCAAGTCCAAAGTACTAAATACCTTGGCTCCTTGCAACGAATCCAGTATGTCTGTTATTTGGGGCATTGGATATGCATCGAGGTGAGTTTTAGAATTAAGACCACGATAGTCAATGCATAACCGAGCTCCCCCATCCTTCTTATCTACTACCACAACAGGTGAGGCCCATGGTGACGTGGAAGGTCTAATGATTTTCTGTTGCAGTAGTTCCTTGATTTGTTCCTCGATAAAATCACTTTTCACTTTTGAGACTCGGTAAGGTCTCTTTCTTAGGGGAAGTTCATCGGTTGTTTTTATCTCATGTTGGATGCAGTTTGTACGTCCTAGCTTGTGGGTGCAAACTGATGACCAATCATACATGAGAGATTTCAACTGCTTCTTTACCTCGAGGGAGGCATGAGAATTCTCCACTGCTTGATCAATGAGCTTCAAGTCTTCCTTTTTTAAGATCAATTCAACATTATCTTGTGCAGCATAAAACTGGATGACAGCGTTCTCATGAAGTTCATTAAAACAAATGGGGTGACTGACATTGGAAACAGGCAAGTAAACACATGAAGAATTAAAATCAATGGTTACCTTGGCTTCCCTTAAGAAGTCCAGTCCTAGGATGACAGGAACAGCCAAGTCTTCATCATCCATCACATAGAATGTTACAGCAAGTTTCACTCCATATATTTCACATTCCCAGAGAACCTTTCCCTGAGTTCTCTGACTCTGACCATTAGCAAGCATAAAAGTTTGAGTACTTTTGGTCAGATTCTCGTCCTTTCTTCTCAACCTTTGCCAAATTTTCTGCTGCATCAAAGAGAAGGTGCTTCCAGTGTCAATTACAGCATTAAAGTAGGTGTGATTCAAAATGATTGGAGTTTGCAGCACATTACTATATTGAGAATTACGAGTTGGATCAACGAGCATGAGGTGATTTTGTTGCCCTCTTCCACCAGAAGATTTCTTCCTCTGATCCTCTTCTTTTCCTTGACTCCATCTTTTTTTACTCTCAACCCAATCTTTCTCTATCTGAGTACCAAATCGGACCAGATCATCAACTGTCTTCACTGTTCCCCTTAACAACGAAGCCAATCGAGGGTTGCAGTTTCTTAAAGTTGCTTGAATTATCTCATTTTCAGTTATTTTAGCATTATTCTTTAAACACAATGCTCTGTAATTGAAAACAAAATCCCTAATATTCTCATTAACCCCTTGACGATAGTTAGCTAATTTTTGGGCCGCAACCTCTTTATGATCTTCATTTAAAAAGGAGAAAAGAAACTTTTCTTTGAAAGAAGACCAGTCTCTTATTTTTTTCTTTTCAGCTCTCCACCAGCTCTTAGCAGTACCTTTCAGACTTACAGATAATGCTGCAAGAAGCTCTTCGGAATACAGAGGTCTCATCTCGTTATATTCTTCAAAACGGTCAATAAACTCAATTGGGTCTTCTGAATCAAGATTACTGAAGGTAGGCAGTTCAAGTTTAACTGGAGGATTATGAGATGAGGAACAACATGCTACTGGCTTTGTACTGCTTTCTGTAACTGGGTCCATCTTGGGTGGGGATTGAGACATCCTATGAGTAGTAGAAGTACCGGTGTGCATAGGAGTAGAAATAAGGGGTTTGAAAGTTTTAAACTGTTGCTCTATTTGTCGGTCTCGACGCTTTAAGCAATCCAAAATACTTTGGCTCATATCGTCGATTTTGGAAAGGAACAGCTGCTTAACGCGATCCAACTCTCTTTGCAAACAGTAGTTAACTTTATCTTCATATGCTTGAAACTTTGTGTTCATAGTTTCAGTGGTAACCAGTCCACTGACACGATGCTCAAGATCAGCAAGATGCTCCTCAATGCTACACATGCGCTGGACAGCTTCTTCATTGTCGAATTGCTGTAGTCGGTCTTCATAGAACTCAATTGGTGGAGGAGGTAATGGCACATCATCGGGATTAGCTCTTTGGTCTATTCCTCTAAATTCTCTCTCTTCCTCAGAGTCCAAATACAACTCACTGAAAGTATCAATGAGATTAACTACCGGGTCTCTGTGCTGAGCAAAAGCTTCACTTGAGAAATCTGTGATGGATGCGCTCTCTGCCATTGCAGATGATGGTTTACTATTATTTGTTTGTGAAGATAAACAGTACAGTCCAAATTTATATTTTTAATAAAAAGACTCAAAAAAAAAAAACTTCAATTTTCAAGTCCCTGTTCGGGCGCCAATCTGTAACACCACCTTTCTCTTGTAGATATTACTCTGAGGGGGTTCAACTGATTTTAGACATGTACTGATTCAATACATCCTCACAACACACAAAGTTATTTTAATTTCCCCACCAGTGTATAATACATGTGACAGAACAAATTATACAGAAACTGCAAAAGTACTCTCAAAGTCTCTGTCTCTCCAATGACACCACAAATGAAATGAACTTATCTTTTCAATTGTCCAGTCCTTCAATAAATAGGAGCGATGATGAATGTGAGATCAGTTCCAAATCCACCAAGTTATTTGAGGGCGACGCAATGTTTGTAATCCTATAGTCCACAATGAATGCTGAAGACTTGTTGTTAGGTTAGTTTGCCCTTGGATTCAAGTATCCAAACAAAGTTCACAAAAGAAGATGTGGAAATTACAAAAGCCAGTTGAGCAGAAACTCAAAGAGTTCTCAACACAGGACTCTGGAAGAGCAAGAAGGTATCTTGAGTACACATGTGATTTTCCTCTACCAAACAAAAGGAAAAACTAAAAACTCTCTTACTCTATGGTGGGTGAGCTTATATATCCTGTCACCTCCAGGCAATAGCGCCCTCAAGCTGCTGCTATTGTTACTACACCCAGAAAAAAAAAATACAATAATACACAAAGTAACGGTTTTTGTCCGTTACAAGGTGGAGCGGTCTCACTCAGTGTTTCTCCATTGGATTTATACAAATAATTTCAGTTTTAAGGAGACACAGGACACAAACATTACTGTGTAATGTGAACACTGCCAAAATTTAATATCCTGTCCCCTGCAAACGATTATACGTCAAATATAAAAAAGCATTTGGACGTTTGCTTGCACGTTTACTCAATTTTACATTGGATATCTAACCAGCTCCTGATGAACACATTTGAAATACTATTTGAATTATTACTCTTTTGAAACGTTTTGTCCATTAAACGCATCAAAGTGCCCAAATATTCATAATTTCAGATTCACAATCTAATCCACACATAAACACTGAACCGATTTCCCTGGATAACCCCTAGTCCCTGGTGTTGATGGTGTGAATTATTCTTATCAGTTAAAATGTTTCATGTCCCTTTAAATATTTGTGTAATTTCACTCATGAATAGACAAAGAGCAAGTACAACACAAAAACATCATATCAGTTCTCATTATTAGATTCATTAAGTTTTATTTAATGCAATTAAGAAATATTATGTTAAAATAGTACAAGATGAACCTACTCAAACGCATGTGACAAAATAAACAAAGTTTGGTCAGAGGTAAACCAAAAGTAATGAGAAAGTTAAAAAAAGTTATTCTTCTACGTTTAAACATGTAATTTATGATCAATATCGGATTACAATTCCAAAGTACTGTAATCTACCCAGCACTGATTATGGCATATGCAGGAACAAGTGATTCCATTTCAATTTCAAGAAAACACAGAAACAATGAAAATACATTATGATTTGCGCAGTATAAGAGAAGTGTATTGACCTGAGATGAGGCAGAATGTGAAGATGAGGAAGATCTTCATTGTGAGTTGAGTTCAGCTTCACAGCAGTTCTGATTCTCCTCACAGGATGTTTGTCTTCTTTATGTTCAATGTTCTCTGTGTGTCTCTCTCTGTCTCTACATCTGTCTGCTTTAGTTACTTCCTCTTTATTCAGCTCTTTATCAGTAATGATCAGCTTTACTGGCCCCTCCCACCATCACCATCAATCAATATTAAACACAGAGGAACAGTGACCTCTAGAGGATGTGATTGAACATGTGAGACAGTGCATCACAACTGTACATTAAGATAGATTTCAGCTCCTATCAGAAAAAGACTTCCTGTAATACAGTGTGAAAGTAAAATAGTCAACACTGCATGTTTTGTTAAGTTGTTCTGTCTTTAAAAATGTTTTCATATTATAGTTAACTTGCTTCTTGGAGAAAGTTTTGAATATGTTCTCAAAGTTTTGCAGTCTCATCTCACTCTCTCTTATCTAACTCTTCTGATTCATCTCCTTAATCCATGATCTGAATAAGACAGAAATGTGCACTGTTAAAATGAAAAACTGTCACTTAAACACACGGCTGTGGATTCAGCACCATGGACAGCAGCTGAACGCAAACAGTACAGCCTATAAAATAAAATCCAGCCTCAAATAATCTGGACAAACATAACCGACAGGAGGCGGGACCCTGATGATTTAATGCATGCTTATTTTCTGTCTACATTTGAATCATATTAATATATAAGAAAAAAATATATACTTTAACTTCACAAACTAATTATTTTGGTTCGTTCTGAGCCAAATCTGTATGTTTTCATTCCGGTTCAAAAGTTCTGAAATCTCCTTTCCAAATGTTAACTGATCAGAACAAAGTAATGTTTTTAATGAGAGTACTCTGCAATTAATGGTGGGTGAAATACCAGTTACAGTGTTGCCAGATCTCACAAGAGAAACAACTGACCTGGTCTGGAAAAACAAGCAAAAATATACTTCCAAAATAAGTGAGAAAAGGAAAATCATAATTTTTTTTCCTGTGTGGTGAGTTTTTCAGTATATAAATCATAAAAAGCATACAGTTAATTCACAGTTAAGTAGAATTTTAATTACAGATCTGATTCTCAGTACAGATGTCATTAATGAATGATATCTACCAATAATTCAGTTAAGACTTGGAATCAAGCGATTAATGTGCTTTAATAATATTTTCCTTGTAGCTGGATTGGCCATGCATGTACAGTATATGTAGTAATTACACATGTTTGAAAAAAATGTCTTCATTCACAGAATGCTTCATCCACAACAGACAACAAAAAATGTTTGATGCAGCAGTTTCCTTCAGGATCAAAGCACAAGTTATATTGTTTTCAGCCAATATTAAGTGGTGTGGTTCCAAAAATGTACTGTGATAAACTCTTTGGTCTTTGGTTTCAAGAACAAATGATCCAAAATAAATTAAGTGATTATGACAGGACACCAGCATTCCAAAATAAAGTTTTCACACCAGAAAAACTGAAAATCCCTTTGTTCTCGTTTTCGGTTATGCGCTGCAAAATAATAATAATAATAATAATAATAATAATAATAATAATAATAATAATAATTTCGCTTTGGTTCCTGGAACTGTTTTTATTCTGTGATAATAACAAATATAATGTGTTTTACATATGAAATCCATTCAGTTGTATTATAATACATTTCCACTAGAGGGCACAATACTGTAACACTATTGAACTGCTTTTGTTTTCTAAGCACACATTTTCTTTGGAGTTTGTAGTTTTAGAAGTTTTGTAGCCTCGTCTCATATATTAATGATGGCACTTATATTGCTGTGAAATATTAATCTAACAGTGGTGTTTGTCAGTAATTCTGCAGGAGTCCCACAGCACTACACTCTCTCTTATCTAACACACATGATTCAACTCATCAGTTCATTATAAGAGATTTACTGTCACTTTAACACACAGCTGGACAGCAGCTGGCAGTCAAACTTCAGGAAAATTTAACAGAAAAAACTGGACAAAAGAGTGAGCAATTGTAAAATGAACTTCCATTCATTCTTTTCTGATCTTAGAAATCAGAAACACTTGGGTCATTGGGGCCAAACTGGAAATGTAACCATTTTCAACTAAATTAAATAATATGTCCTAAAAGTAGCTCATTCCTCCTGATTCATTCTTTTATTTCATACTTATTGAAAGTGTAAATCCAATGAATACAGATAATAAACAGAAGCTGCCAACACAAACATCGACTATCTACTGTATGAACTCTCTATTTCTCAAGGTTTGATTGAAAATGAATCTGGAAAATGAAGCAGACATGAACATCATGGTTAATAATGTAACCTCTGTTTCCTGATGGAGGGAATGAGACGATGTGTCGATGTAGTGACACTAGGGGTCACTCCTGTGAGCCCCAGACATCTCTAATTTTTGAGAAAAGGCCAATGAAAATTGGCGAGTGGGATTTGAATGCCACTCCCTCGGAAATATGGGTATAAAAGGAGCTGGAATGCAACCACTCATTCAGGATTCACAATGAGGAGCCAAGACAAGGTCCCGGTAATTTCAGCGGGTAGTTCAGTGTTGTGGCAGGAGGGACACAACGTCTCATTCCCTCCATCAGGGAATGGAGGTTACATTAGTAACCATGAAGTTCCCCTTCTGTCACTCACTAAAGGTTGTGTCGATGCAGTGACACAAGGGGTCCCCATGGATAAAGGAACAACTACTGAACTGTGCTATATGGACTGGCAGTGCGAGATGGGCAGAGCTTTGTGCGCCTCGTAGCCACCACACCAGGCCATTACATAACTACTCCCAGTGCACTCGTAGGCATCAAACGATCCCCTGCACCTCGGGGACAAGTCGACTGCTCATAAAATAAGGACCAACTGACACAGCAACGGCCTCTTCTCTTTTTTCTCCCAAAAAGGAATGAAATCATTCAGCTGGGGGCCATATAAGGTCCACACTGGGGGTGTCCCTTGAAAGAAGAGGAGACCAATCCCGACCTGGAGTGGGGGAGAGGATTTAGAGTGGGAATACATTACATGGTCTTACCGAGTCCGGTTGGCACATCATGTGGAGGGGTATGTGGTAGATCCTACCCAAAGGGGGAGGAGTTACTACAAACACGGTGACCAGAGACAGAGAGGCCTCTGCCAAGGACGACACAGTTTACCAACGGGGAAACCCTTTTGCGGAAAATACATCACATAGTGTTATGGATGCGATAACCAATGAATGTGGAGCACCTACCCCAGTACAGGGCCTAATTGCCTAGTGGGCCTGCGACTGGGAGAAGCAGCTTACGTCTTCGCCTCAATGGAGGGGAAAGGTGCTATATGCAAGCAATACACCCGGCCAGGTATCCCGAGACTTACCTGTTTGAACCTGAAAATACATGGGATGAAACTGGCTGAACCCAGAGGTTGTAGAACCTCGCAAAGGTGTTAGGTTGTGCTCAGCACGCTGCTCTGCAGATGTCCGTATTAGGCTAATTAAGCCATCAAGAGGGATAAAGGCCACTCGAGGACGGCGAGGCGAGAGAGAGAGATAGTTCACGGACATGTCCGTTATCTTTTGAGTTTGTATTTTGAGTTCCTCATTAAACCTATGATTTATATGTTAAGCCGGTTTCTCGCCTCTTCCTTACCCACAAATATGAACTGTTTTACTGTCGGCTAAAGAGGGGCCGTTGGACAGAGTACTGCACCCCTGGTAGTATGGTCGTGCAGCCCTGCAAGGGGCAGCATGTCCTGGGTGTGATATGCCATAGCGATGGCATCAAAGACTTAGTGGGGGATCCTCAGTTTGGAGATGGTGCTTCCATTCCGTTGCCCACCAAAGCAGACAACGAGCTGCTCGGAGCTTCTAAAGCTCTGCGTGTGATCAAAGTATGTAGATACGCAAAGCACGTACCAGATACAGCAACGCTAAGGCTGTGTCTGCCTTCTCCAGGGGTAGCGCTTGCAGGTTCACCACCTAATACCTGTCATGGGAACCTTGGGCACATAACCCAGGCGGGGTCTCAGGATGATGTGAGAGTAACCTGTATCGAACTCCAGGCATGGTTCTCTGGCAGAGAATGCCTGCAGGTCCCCTACCCTCTTGATGGAGGTGAGCACCATCAGAAGGGCAGTCTTCAATCAGAGCGCCTTTAACTCAGCTGACTCTAGTGGCTCAAATGGAGCTCCCCGTAGGCCCAGAAGGACTACGGAGTGGTCCCACTAGGGCACAAGGCCTGGTCTGGGGGGATTTAACCTTCTCGTTATTCTCAGAAACCTGATGATCAAGGCATGCTTCCCTAAATACTTTGGTCTACTGCATCGTGATGTGCCGATATAGCGGAAACATACACTATCAAGGTGGAGGGGGACAGCTGCTCCTCCAGCCTCTCCTGCAGAAAGGAAAGCACCGATCTGACTGCGCCATAGCAGAGTAATTCAGCTCAGTGAAATACAACCGATCGGCTCTGAAGAAGAAGTCTGAATGAGTGGTTGCATTCCAGCTCCTTTTATACCCGTATGTTTGGTGAAGTGGCACGCAAATTCCACTCCGCAATTTTTATTGGCCTTTTCTCGATGATCAGAGATGTCTGCGGCTCCCAGGAGTGACCCCTAGTGTCAGTACATCGACACACTGTTGAGTGAGTGGAACTAATTTTCCCTGTAGGAGGAGTCAGAAGACTGAATTCAGAATCAAATAAATGACTGTGTGTTTAGAGAGTATGATGAAAAGTGATCATAGAATTCTCAGAGAAGTGATGTGAAAATGTCTAGACCATGAAATGGTTTTTCATTGTTACATTAAAAATTGTTGTCATCCCAATGACAAGTAGATTTTATTTATTTATTCATACATTTATTTCTTTAGTTCAGTTGAATATTTATGGAAAAGTCTGTAGGTCATTGTATCACTCGTGGTAGAATAATAGATTTGAGGATTTGAGGATTTGGATCCTCATATTCCATTCAAGTGTTTCATCGCACAAAACGTGTCGCAACAACACAATAACAATAAGAGAAAAAAGAATCCTTAGTAATTGTGAAAATGAATGTCTTAAATGTCAAATAGTTGCCATTTAGTTATGTATTTAACTATAAATTAATACTACAACTGTAATGATATCATAACTCATATTAAAGCAATTAATTATAATGAATTATTCTAAGATTGCATTCAAAATAAAGGCAAATGTATACATTTGACAAAAACTTTATATATTAATAATTAAATATTAAAAATTAAAATAATTATAAACAGAGTTGTAGAAAGAAACAAGAAGCTAAAGAACTTTTTTAATATAATTATGCAATAATAATTGCAGTGAAATAAAATAATAATAATAATGAAAATAATTATGCAAGTCAACTATAATATTTGTAGCTTTCATAAGGTCAATAAAATACATCTTGTATTGAGTGGAAACTTCTACTTTAAGTCCGTTCATAGCAAAGAAACCATTTCCTGTTTATCACGCCTGACTGAAGTGACAAAGGTCTTGTTTGGTTTCTATGATCTTCTACAGAATACACGTACAAGCTGAGGAAAACCACAAATAGAAGCATTTCATGCTGTAACTCTTCAGAGCCCTGTCGCCACGGTAACAAATAACCTTTATACATTTTCAAGTCTAGATTCAATACTGTAGATTTGTTTTTGAAGTGCCACACGTGTATTGAAAGAATGGATACCAAATTAAACTCAACAAACAACAACACAATCTGTTTTTTTTAGATCCTGCCAAACAGAACGGGTGGAACATTTAAATTAGTTCAGACTTGTGCGGTTATTTACAAACGTACAATCAGAATAAATCTCTTTACTGAACTTGAGTGTATCATCAGTGACAGAATCTTCATGTTTGTGGAATCTGACAGCAGCATACAGGAGCTCATCAGAGGAGTTTGAGGGAAACTGTACAGTAGAATAAAGAAGAGTTGATGAATCAGACGTGATGTGTGTCTGCACAGTTTACTGGTATGATACTGCAGAGATGAATTTTAAAAAGATACAACTTTCAAACACACATTTTAACTCACCGTTGTATTCGTGTCTTTCTTTCTCTTGTCTGATGTTGAGGATGTTTCTGATTAACACAACACAGAGAAAGTAGATGAACATGAAACTTTATAATTGGAGAAGCTCTTGAAGACTCAACACAACGTGAAGTGAGTGAGATTTTATACTGTATCATGAGTCCACCTGCTCAAACTGTTTAATCTTGGAGTGGTCAAGGGGGTCAAATGTTTGGTTTGCTGTCATTAAAGGACGCTTGAGGATGAGACTCAACTCAAGCTCTAATTTACAGTATCCTCTTGTGGGATTACTTAATGAACGAAGATAACTACAGGAAATGATCTATTAAAAGAGTGAGAATGGAAATGGTGATGCTGAAAGATCTGACATTAGAGTGAACTCATCAGTGGTTTTTATGGTCTGTTAGAATGATTGATTGACTGGCAGATTAAATGAGAGAACTCCTCCTGAACCTTCATTCAACTCCATTTAAGATGGAAGAACGAAGAACACAGATGAACACTTCTGTGAATGAATAAGATCAGAGTAAATTAAGTGTGTTTATGTGTGTGTGTGTGTGTGTGTGTGTGTGTGTGTGTGTGTCACCTTGTCTCTTGTTGTGTGTTAATTTATAAACAATCAGAGTGAATCCTCCAATCAGCAGCAGAATCACACACACACAACTGATGATGATGATGGTCATGGAGAAATCTGGAAAAATTAATCACATGGTGATAATTATAGAAATATCTCAAAGATACATAGACATTTAAATAAAATAATATTTACAGAATTATTCAAATGACTTGCAAGTCCAGTACTTAGTTTACATAAATGTTTTCAGCAAATATTCTAAAATGGTGGATAATTTGTAGCAATTTTGCAACGGCTGCAAACATTTGTGTGGCTTTTTCATATTTTTTAATTTTTTATGTTTTTGTTATGGAAAGGGAAAATGCCAAAGCACACATAGATAATCTTCTATTACTCAAATATAATATTTTTAGATTAAATTGTACCTGCTTGTTTCGGTAATGCTTTATGATCTGTAATTTGTGTTTGAGTTTTGTGTGTGAAACTGAAAATTGAATGAATATATCTGTGGTTATATTAAAGTTAATTAACATTAATGAATGAATCAGTGATTATATTAAAGTTAATTAACATTAATGAATGAATCAGTGATTATATTAAAGTTAATTAACATTAATGAATGAATCAGTGATTATATTAAAGTTAATTAACATTAATTAATGAATCAGTGATTATATTAAAGTTAATTAACATTAATTAATGAATCAGTGATTATATTAAAGTTAATTAACTTTAATGAATGAATCAGTGATTATATTAAAGTTAATTAACTTTAATGAATGAATCAGTGATTATATTAAAGTTAATTAACATTAATGAATGAATCAGTGATTACATTAAAGTTAATTAACATTAATGAATGAATCAGTGATTATATTAAAGTTAATTAACATTAATTAATGAATCAGTGATTATATTAAAGTTAATTACATTAATTAATGAATCAGTGATTATATTAAAGTTCATTAACATTAATTAATGAATCAGTGAAAATCTCCTTAATGAAATTCACTCAATCACTACTGAAAGAATATTCCTGCTTCACATTATTAAGTCAAGTCACTTTAATTTGTTTAACGCTTTTCACAATAAACATAATTTCAATGTAACTTTACAGAAAAAGTTTCTTTTAAGCCTCCAGTGAGTGATCCAAATAATTTTATTTGTTGAAGCTGAATTACTCTGCAGGTAATTATTTTCAATAATAATTATTTTTGCAGAACTGCTCGCAACCTTTCTTCTTATTATTCCATCATTCTCTCTCTCTGTTCACTCTTGATGACACTGGTGGTTTCCTGTAGAAGTTGTTGAATCTTCACACCTGAACTAATCTTAGACCCTGAAACATCTACTGCATTCTGTGGTTTTGAGCTTGTGAAAACGGTTCTGATCATCATGGAAACACACAAAACACCTCCAGTGGAAACTTTGTAGCCAAGAGAAACTCAAAGATTTGATACACCATCACAACAAGTGAAAAACTGTATTTTTAAAGATATTATCATGACTATAAAATGTAAATATGTTCATTGTTATAATTATTGGCAATTTGTAAATATCAGAATATTTAAATCAAGGCAAGGCAAGGCAAGTTTATTTATATTGCACATTTCATACACAATGGTAATTCAAAGTGCTTTACATAGTAGAAATTAAAAAGAAAAAAAACAAAATCAGTCCTGAGAGTGAAACAAATAACATCATCTCACCTCTTCTGACGTTCAGAATGACTTTAGTGATGACATCAGATCCACACCAGTATATCCCAGAATCCTCTTGTCTCAGATCAGTGGTGTTTACAGTGAAGACTCCAGTAGATGCTTCATCACTTAAAGACAATCCATCATCTCTGATTCTCTCCAATGAAACTCCATCCTTTACACACATTGAGACTTGATGTCCTTTACAGAAGAATTTCTGATGTTCTTCATGATGTTTGCACTTGATTGAGATGTCGTCTCCTTCAGACTGATTCAAGATCAGCTCTAAAAAGAACATCAGTTTCACTCCACACAGTTCAGGCACATGTCATATTCATATTGAGTTGTTCATGTCCCTCACCTTGTTTCCTGATAATGATGAGATGAGTGCAAAGATAATTCACATCTCTTTCTAATGTCATTGCACAGCAGTATTTCCCAGCATCCTCTGCTGTCAGTCCAGTGATGGTCACAGTAAAGACACTTGCTGTGATGTCATCATTCAGAGTCAGTCTGTCAGTCTTGGTCTCATTCTGGTCTCTCACAGTCTCAATGAGAGGATTTCTATCTCTAGTGGAGCACTTCCCCTTACAGAGATACTTTGACTTTGATTTATATATCGGATCATAAGGACAGATGATCTCCACAGATTCTCCTTCATGACCAAATACTGGAGGCAGTAAAACACAGTAACAGACACATTACACATCTACTGTATCATGAAGTTTTGCTGTGTTTGTGTAGAATCAATTCTACATAAAACTAGATTCTTCTTTTTTAATTATTTTAATTAAATGTGTTTTTAAATTCCTCACTCTCTTTCACCTCCCGCTCGACTTCAGTGTTCTTTGTAGGTTCTTCTTCACGTACAAACACTGACGGCGTTCTGTTGAAACCTAAAGGATCTGTCAATCACAAATAGATGATGCTTCTCAATATCTCTGATTATTTAAGTTTCTTCATTAAATACGAAATCTAGAAAATGTCAAGGTTTGCACTGGATTTGATTGAGAGTTTGTGTACTCACTCATAAGGTGTAGATGAACAGTTGTAGTAATAATGGAGTAACTGTACGAGTGTCTGTTGATCTGAACTGCACATAAATAAACTCCTCCATCATCTGGTCTCACATCAGTAATTGTCACACTGAAGAAATGTTTATCTCGCACATCAGAAATACTGAATCTTCCTTTCTTCTTCGATTTGTCATTGGAATAGACCACCTCATCAAACAATTGGTTTCCTTTATATACAGTCTTAGCATCATAAACATTACTTTCTGAATATTCACATTTGAATATGGCGGATCTTCCATTTTTCACCTCCAGTGTCGTTGAACCATCACAACATGAACCTATCATTCACATACAAGAAAATATCATTCATATAACGTGAGTGGAACATCTTTTATTTAATGGAGGTAATGTAGTTGTTGGGCTAAACAGCACTTTAAAAGATCACTAAATAAATGTTATTTAAAATTCTCAGTAATATTTTACAATAAGTTTCCATTAATTACCATAAATTAAAAACATTCATTAACATGAACTAACAATGAAAAATACTTGTATATAATTTTTTTATATCAGTTAATGTTCATTTCAACATATACTGATGCATTTTAAAAATGATCATGTAATGTATTTGTCAACATTAGTTAATGCACTATGAATGAACGTGAACCAACAATGAACAATGTGATTTTGATGACATTAACAAAGATTTATAAATGCTGAAAAATACAGTGCATACGGAAAGTATTCACAGCGCTTCACTTTTTCCATATTTTGTTATGTTACAGCCTTATTCCAAAATGGATTCATTTCAGTATTTTCCTCAAAATTCTACAAACAATACCCCATAATGACAACGTGAAAGGAGTTTGTTTGAAATCTTTGCAAATTTATTAAAAAAATAAATAAATAAAAAAAAAAAAAATCACATGTACATAAGTATTCACACCCTTTGCCATGACACTCAAAATTGAGCTCAGGTGCATCCTGTTTCCACTGATCATCCTTCAGATGTTTCTACAACTTGACTGGAGTCAACCTGGGGTAAATTCAGTTGATTGGACATGATTTGGAAAGGCACAGACCTGTCTATATAAGGTCCCACTGTTAACAGTGCATGTCAGAGCACAAACCAAGCCATGAGACAGGATTGTATTGAGGCACAGATCTGGGGAAGGGTAAAGAAAAATTTCTGCAGCATTGAAGGTCCCAATGAGCACAGTGGCCTCCATCTTCCGTAAATTGAAAAAGTTTGGAACCACCAGGACTCTTCCTAGAGCTGGCCGCCTGCCCAAACTTAGTGATCAGGGGAGAAGGGCCTTAGTCAGGGGAGGTGACCTAGAACCCGATGGTCACTCTGACAGAGCTCCTGTGTTTCTCTGTCGAGAGAGGAGAAACTTCCAGAAGAACAACCATCTCTGCAGCACTCCACCAACCAGGCTTGTATGGTAGAGTGGCCAGACGGAAGCCACTCCTTAGTAAAAGGCACATGACAGCCTGCCTGGAGTTTGCCAAAAGGCACCTGATGGACTCTCGGACCATGAGAAACAAAATTCTCTGGTCTGATGAAACAAAGATTGAACTCTTTGGCCTGAATGGCAAGCGTCATGTCTGGAGGAAACCAGGCAACGCTCATCACCTGGCCAATACCATCTCTACAGTAAAGTATGGTGGTGGCAGCATCATGCTGTGGGGATGTTTTTCAGTGGCAGGAACTGGGAGACTAATCAGGATCCAGGGAAAGATGAATGCAGCAATGTACAGAGACAGCCGTGATGAAAACCTGCTTCAGAGCGCTCTGCACCTCAGACTGGGGTGAAGGTTCATCTTCCACCAGGACAACGACCCTAAGCACACAGCCAAGATAATAAAGTAGTGGCTATGGGATAACTCTGTGACTGTTCTTGAGTGGCCCAGCCAGAGCCAGACTTGAACCCGATTGAACATCTCTGGAGAGATCTGAAAATGGCTGTGCACCGACGTGCCCCATCCAACCTGATGGAGCTTGAGGGGTCCTGCAAAGAAGAATGGGAGAAACTGCCCAAAAATAGGTGTGCTAAGCTTGTAGCATCATACTCAGAAAGACTTGAGGCTGTAATTGTGCCAAAGGTGCTTCAACAAAGTATTGAGCAAAGGCTGTGAATACTTATGTACATGTGATTTTTTTTATTTTTAATAAATTTGCCCCATAGATTTCAATCAAACTTCTTTCACGTTGTCATTATGGGGTATTGTTTGTAGAATTTTGTGGAAAATAATGAATTTAATCAATTTTGTAATGAGGCTGTAACATAACAAATTGTGGAACAAGTGAAGCGCTGTGAATAATTTCCAGATACACTGTAGATTGTTCATTGTTGGTTTATGATATCTAATACACTCACTAATGTTAACTAATAGATCTTAATTGTAAACGGTAACCAATTCTCAAAAAAAGTCTCATGTATTTCTAATATCAAAATGACTCACAAACTTTCACTTTCAAATCCATTGGAATAAAATCTATGCTCGAAGTCCCGATCCGGTATCTTCCAGCATCTGTTGTGTTCAGTTCTCTGATGAAGATGATGAGGTTTCCATTTTTGTTGCAATACAGAGTGAATCTGTCTTCATTATTCCACTGATCATGTTTAGAATTAACTGTGAGTATATTCCATCTGTCCTGCGATTGCTTATGGAGTCTCTGATAGTTATTTGAGCAAGGAGTCATGGAATCAACAAGAACACTTCCTCCAGAATATCCAATCACATCAAAGCATCTCACTGAACCTGTCAATCAGATTCATACTGTTATTCGAAACATCATTAAATCCATTATTTGTCTAAACATCATTACTGTATATTTATATATAGAGTTTAAGTAGAGTACATCATAATTTGTGCAGTGGTGCAAGAGAAGTGTATTGACCTGAGATGAGGCAGAATGTGAAGATGAGGAAGATCTTCATTGTGAGTTGAGTTCAGCTTCACAGCAGTTCTGATTCTCCTCACAGGATGTTTGTCTTCTTGATGTTCAATGTTCTCTGTGTGTCTCTCTCTGTCTCTACATCTGTCTGCTTTAGTTACTTCCTCTTTATTCAGCTCTTTATCAGTAATGATCAGCTTTACTGGCCCCTCCCACCATCACCATCACTCAATATTAAACACAGAGGAACAGCGACCTCTAGAGGATGTGATTGAACATGTGATTCAGATTCCAGCTGTACTGTAAACAGGTCTGATTGTTTTATGTGAAATGTGGGCAAAAGCCTTCACAAGAAGATTTCTAATTTCGATTAATCTGTTTGAACACCCAGACTCTGCACAAAATCTCTCGTTTTCATTTTAAGATGAATATGAGCAGCACTTAGCTCAAGCAAATTAAATGTTTTGTGCATTTCCACTCCATATTTCAGAGTATGATCCCTGTGTTCCAAACGGGATGTATCACCCTCTGAAGGGCACTTTGAAGGGAGAACAATCATGATAGTCATGCTGTAAGTTTGCTTCAAACAGATTTCCCAATCATTTTATTTTTTTTACCCCACACCTACTTACTTTTATATAATTTTTATATAATTTTTAGCCCTCCAAAGCTCTCTCAGTGGATAATAAAGTCTTCAGAGGGAATAGGGCACAAGAGTCAATCACTTCTGAATGAAACACATCCTAAAATAACTTGTTACGTCAATTCATTTTCTTCTAAAAGCAGAGCACATTTTACTCACACTATGTATGTTTTCAAAGTTTTCTTTCAGTTTTGTAGCCTCGTCTCATGTATTAAAGATGACAATCATGTTGAAAATGAGTTCTCTTACCACAGTGTTTGTCTGTACTGCTGCTGGAGTCCCACAGTACTGCACTCTCCCTTACAGTATCTTACACACCATTCAACTCACCAGCAGCCCCGGACAGAATCTGTACATTCAAACCACTTGAATGTTTGTTTACTAAATATTTTGGCTAATTTGAGGATTCTTTCAGCTACCAACAAGAGTGTACTCTCGTCTCATTCAAACATTTCACTATGCTAAAATCCCTTCAGTACAATTCTGCAGATTTTCCTTCACAAATTGCACTGAAAATGTGAAAAAGAAGAAGAAAATCTGCAGATTCTGTCTGGACCTACTCATCAGTTTATTATTAGAGACTCCATGATGTGAATTATATCATGTTAAATATGCACTGAAGCTGTGGGAGCAGATTGAGAAATACTGTCCTGTCACTTTAACACACAGCTGTAGATTCAGCACCATGGACAGCAGCGGACAGTCAAACTTCAGAAAAACGGTTGAGGAAAGTTTAACAGCACAAAATGTAATAAGATTGAAGTTGATTATTTACTTACATTCAGCATTTTCAATTCTAAATAAGGAGGCATTTAAGAGGACTGATGGGGGTCATGTGAGTCACATGATGTGACCATCATTCAACTGTAACTGTCTCAGCTAATTTCTCCTGATTTATTCCTTTATTTCATGATTATATAAAGTGTAAATCAGTGTTGAATTCAGTTCATATAAAGAGAATATGGAAACATTGATCATGTATTTTAATGTGTAGTATTTGATTTTAAATCATTTATACAAAAAAGAAAGTCATTTCAAAGATATTAACTCATACAAGCCTCTAGATGGAGCCAGAAGATTGAATTAGATAAAACAGTGTGTTTAAGTGTAGAGAAGTGTCTGTATAATGGATGATTGTCTGATGATTTTCACAATAAAAGAGGAGTAAGAAAAAGCAAGAAGACTTTATCAATTCAGTGTCATTCTGAAAAATAATCGCACTAAAAATCAATAATTATATTTCATTTTTAACTATCTGAACTGTTGACATGTTTAAAGGTTGCAGAAACCTGAAGAATTGAAGAATGATAAATTACAAATCTTCTGGAACATGATTATGACTTGAACACTGAACGGGTTTGAGAGTGTTTCTGTAAATGTAAAGGAGAGAGAGGTCAGGAGTGAGTAGGCTTGGATGTACAATAAATACTCCGAAATCTGACCTGACTAGACTGGATCTGTTCTCATCGACAGTCCCACTGGTTTCAAGCCAGATGCCTACTCACTCCTGACCTCTCTCTCCTTTACATGGTCCTTCGAGCCGGAATTGAACAAGCGACCTAAGGATAGTCGATGCAACATCTTCAATCCTCTGCACGGTTCAACAAACAAGAAAACAAAGGAGAAACTGTGGGCACAGGAGCTGTTAATAAGGCCTGTGAAGGTGTCCTGATTGGCCTGAGATTGAGTGGGTGGAGCTGGGTGCTGCTAAAGAAATGAAGGCACTAAGAGGGGCGTGGCACTTGCTCTGACAGCATAGAAACAAAGGAAAACTTCCTCACAGTAAATATTGAACAAAAGATGAAGCTCATCTGCAAATTTGTGAGTAGTTAAATAAAACTGTACAGAATAGTGACATATAAAGAGTCCCCACACACTTTAATAATGTAACAGACCTTGAGCAATATGTAAATATATACTGTATTTGTTGTCTTTTTTTGCAGTGGAAACTTCTGCATACATTCTATTTCCTGTTTCTTGGTAACAAAAATGCACAGTCTTGTTTGGTCAATATGGTCAAAAGCGCAGATGTAAAACACGAACAAAAGGAAACCACAAACTGAAGAGCATGTCATGTTTGTTACTCTTTAGTGCATGCTGCAGAGCAAAAAACAACATTGCACTCTAGTTAAAGAAAGACTAGTTAAATGTTAAGTTAGGACCTCTTCAAAGACTACACACTTCTGATAAAAGAGGATATAAAAAATAAAAAAAGAACACATACTGCATTTTAAAACAAACAAGCGATTTTATTGTATTATCATTATTATAAATTTTTTGGCTGCAGTCTTAATGGACTTAATTAAATATTAGTAGTAAATATAATATACTTTGTGTCAAAATGATTGACAGGTTGTGATTGATGACTTAATTGATCACCTTTGACCTTTCCCCCCTCCCCATCCCCACACCACCCCTCATACTTTGTGCCAAAAATGATTGATGGTCTATGATTGATGACTTAATTGATCACCTTTGACCTTTCCCCCCCCCACCTCACCCCACCCCTCCCCACCCCGCCTCACCCCGCCTCACCCCTCCGGCAGTTGTACAGGCTGTGGTATGAATTGGTTGGTCAGCTGTTTTGATGCCCTCCCAGCGCTGTACCCGACCCATCTGTGTATTTAAAAGAGTAGACAAATTATTCGTATTCTGTGAGCATTTTGTGATTTTCCGCTTGAGCAATGGCATCCCCCAGAAATCCTAAAACCCAGTTGGTAAATGATGTAGAAACAAATGCTAAGCTAGATTGGGCTCCGAGGAAAAGATATGGGCCATGCATAACCAGGGATCTCCATGATCCTTTAGGAGCTCTGAAATGTGAATTTCATCTAGACGATGGTCGTTTGTGCGTGTACGACTTTGACAGAACATCTCATTCTGTTAAGTTATTCAACAGGGACGATGCAATGCATTTCACGGAAAAGGACTGGGGTGTGTTTTACAATCGTGTTTGGAGGGATCTGAATGATTCTGGAGATGCACCTTTATTCATTGCAGAGGATGTTGGTGACCATACTATCAAGAGGCTGGATGACCATGGATACGTACTTACCAGTGAGAATAAGCGGGGTATCAATGATGGAGTGTGTCCTTCCACAGAGACAGATCACATGAAGTTTTTGTTTCAGTGGAAAGATTTGCCTATCCTGAATGATGTTTTTTCAAAGATAGACAAACTGTTTAAATGGAATGATGCATATGACCAATACAATATAATTAAGGTCAGACTGTTTGACCCCGAAAAGTGTGGGGAAGTTCACCCTTGTAACACCGCCCACATTCTATAGACCTTAAAAGCGGGTGGTCCCCATTCTCATTTCAAACCAAAAGAGCGAATCATCATGTCTCAACACGATACTACAGAATCTGCTGGGGCCTTCGCATCATCCGATGACGCATCTACTTCAGCAAGGTGTAACCCCCCTGGAGGTGATCCTATCATCGGCCATTGGCTCGACAAGTTTTGCATGGATCTTGGCTATCACAATCTAACGTTCATTTCATCTCGCGGACCAGGACACACGCTTCCAGATGCATCGTCTCTGAAGGGGGATGATGATACCGATGGCGTTGTTGATGTAAAGAGCGTCAATTTTATAAAAGCAGTCATAGTGGTCATTCTGGAGCATCTCCTCGGCTTGAAGTTAAAAGAGTTGTGCTACGGTTGTGAAGTGGATCACCCCAGTCAGGTACAGCACACGTGTTTGTATGATCCTGACAAGTATTTCTTTTTCATACATTTTGAAGAAATTTGTAGTAAAGTGTTTAAACCGATGTTAAAACAAGTCATCGGCCATGCTTTGAACCCATTTGGATTGACGCTGACTCCTCAGAGAATCCATGGAATTATCGAAACCGTGTTGTGTGAACTAAGAGAGGAGCCACACATTCTACAGAGACTGCGTGAAATCCGTGAGAAGCTGGTGAATGATAGCGGTGAACAGGCTGTCTATGACACAGTGGACGGGTGGAAAGACAGTCCGACTGGTTCCTTATTTTGACGCTAACATGGGGATCTGCTACAGTGTTACTGGACTGCTTAAATTTATTCTGAGACGTCGTCTTCATTGTGAAATTGTCAACATGCTGTGTAAGATCATTAATGATAATAGTTCTGGACAAAACAAGCTTGTAAATGACCCCTATATTAACAAACGGGTGATTTGTCTAAAGAAGCACATGGATATAGTCAGAGGTATATCAAACGACTGGACTGAAATGATACAACGCTGTGTCTGCCAGAATGATTCATCCTGTGTGTTTCTTAAAAACATCGTAAATTCATTGTTTGAATGCAATAATGATTGTAAAATTGGCAATATAATATGTTTATGTACATATGTAACTGATATGTGTGTGATATTATTGTCAAGAAACGATCAGAGTTCTAGACATGTCTTTGAAAATGTTAATATTCTGGTAAATCACCTGATTGATAAAAATTCTGATACATGTGTTAATTTCCTACAATATCTCGACAATGCATGATGTTGGTCTTTCTATTTTAAATGTATAAGTATGCTTTGTACTGTGTGATTACCCTGATTTAAAATAAAAGGGGTGTTTTATAGAATCACTGTCTCATTATTTACACGTGTCTGAGCTGGTAACATGACCGAACAACTGCATAAGGTGTACTACACACCATCTAACCCCGGCTCTTTAGGGGGTGTAAATAGATTAAAACGTGGTGTATTAGAGGAAAGTGGTGATTTGCTAAGTGGTAAAGATGTTTCAGACTGGTTAGCCAGTCAAGATGCTTATACACTCCACAAACCATTACGTCACAATTTTAAAAGGAATAGAGTCGTTGTTTATGGTATTGACACACAGTTTCAAATGGATCTGGTAGATATGTCAATATATTCTATGGAAAATGACAATACTAAATTTCTGCTTACATGTATAGATGTCTTTAGCAAATATGCATGGGTGCGTTGTATAAAGAACAAGACTGGATTGGCTGTGGCCAATGCGTTTAATTCAATACTACAAGAGGGTAGAGTCCCTCAGAAAATTCAGACTGACAAGGGGAAGGAGTTTTTAACAAGCATTTCCAACAACTAACTAAAAAGCACAACATTTACCATTTCAGCACAGGGAGTGAATTGAAGGCAAGCGTTATTGAACGCTTTAATAGAACATTAAAAGGACGGATGTGGCGATATTTAACGGCTATAAACTCTAAACGCTACATCGACGTTTTACAAGACTTTATTCAAGGATACAACAGTAGCTATCACAGAAGTATTAAAATGCGCCCTGTAGATGTCAACAAAGAAAATGAACCGGTCGTCTATGACAATTTGTATGGTAATGTGTGTAAGAAGAAGCCTGTATTTAAATACAAAATCGGCGACGTGGTTAGAATATCAAAGATGAGGGGTCCTTTTACCAAGGGGTATGAACAAAACTACACGGATGAATTTTTCACTATAACCGAATGTATGCCACGTCAACCACCAGTCTACAAGCTATCTGATTATGACGGGGAGGTTATCGACGGCTCATTTTATGAAGAGGAGCTACAAAAAATTATTATGGACAAGGACAATGCTTTTAAAGTAGAAAAAATATTAGACAAGAAGAAGTGTGGTAAAAAAAACATGGTTCTCGTACGGTGGGTGGGATGGCCTCCGAAGTTTGACAGTTGGGTTAATGAAAAAGATGTTGTAGATCTACAGAGCTCTTTAAGCATATAAAGAAAATACAATTGACATCTGAGTTCATTTCTACAGTGAACGGTCATGGATGATGCAGGGTTTTATGTCACATTGCCATGCAATGCTTCATTAACTCTTTACCCCGAAAATCAAATTTCGAATTACAGAACAAGATTAGCCAGAACTATAAACTTAAAAGGTAATTGGGAGGTGGGTCTGGCCGAAATTGAATACCCTAGATCGTGGTACACTATTGATGATGATGATGCGAAAATCATCTTGAGAGATGTTGTCGACAACAATAATTTTGTGACCATAAATCTGAAAACCGGATATTATGACAAAATAGCATCTGTAATTAGGGAGCTAAATGTTTCTCTACCTAGTCATGTACGTTTCGGTTACGACCTTGTGAAAAACAAAGTTTACATGACAGCGCCACTAGGAGTAGCCTTAACATTCTACGGTAAACTAGCCATTATTTTGGGTGTAATACCGGATAAACCATGGGAAGCTGTAAACGATCATAGTGAAACAACTTTTACAACAGTGTATGCACCACATCAAACCGACATGAACGGAGGATTTTACAGCATATATGTGTACACAGATGTTATCGAATATCAAACTGTGGGGGATGCACACGTTCCGCTTTTGAGATGTGTACATATAACCGGTTCGGGTCGTGAAATGGTCAGTGTGACATATGACAGAACGCACTACGTGTCAGTGAATAAAAATTCTATTGGAGAGATTTGTATTGAACTCAAAGACGACAGAAACAGGGGGGGGTGCATTCCTTCCACAAATTTAATGTTATACATTTTATACAGTTCATCATACAGCGGTTGCCAACAATCATAAATGTACACAATGTTTTCAATCTTTTTAGAAATCATATTTACAGCATTTTCCAACAACATTTTTACAAAATAAGACTTTCCAGAATTTGAAGGTCCGCTTATCACACATGAAAAAGGATGTTGAAGTCTAAAATCAAAACCATCAACCTCCCGCACACTGCGGTGGTTCAAAAATTATTAGTAGCCATATGGTAGTGTTGTATAATCAGGGAATAGCTGTCTTTTATTATACACCACTTGAAACTTTTTAACAACTGACTTGTTTTGCAAGGTGAAGTTCTTTTTATTCCTCACGATGTTGTCTGTGTATGCTAGTATGTGTCGGGTGTCGTGCGATTTTACATAACTGTCAACAAGACCGATCAACGTGTCTAATCTAATAGCCGTGGAATTTTCGGCATTCAAAGTTATACCCTTTGCTTTCATACACACTTTACCTTTAGCAGTGCGATATCCGTATGTTTTAGGACCGCCTGAGCAAAACTCTGTTATGTGATCATCATTGCCAATTTCATAGCCATTTCAAACCGCATCACGCGGTTTCAGTCTCCCGGGAGCCGAATAAGTGGCCATAAACGCAATTACATGAGGATCAGTTTGTTTAAGAGTCTTCCATGCACACTCATACATCACTTCAACGTCTAAGCAGTATGCGTTCTGCAACACATCAAGCTTTTCATTAAACATTCTCCTGAGTACACCAAAAGGAACATTTGACAGGGGGTTTGCATAGTCAGGTCTGTAACGACATTCGTGACCATGGTGAAAACAGCCGGCAAATTCTAGTGCTCTTCGTACCCCATCTTTTTCGTAATATCCATCAACAAAGTAACTTCCAAATTTTACCTCACCGTGATTTAGGGCATGGTGAATGTCTACGTCGCGGGATTTTTTCACGTACTCAAGCCATTCAATAGATATGTTAGAGAATGTCTTATACTGATTGACGTATGCATTATTATGCGTCAGAGCCAGTGTATTTCTAGAAAGAAAATGCGTCTTGAAAGTACCCATACAACAACTAGCAAGAGTCACATAGGTGAACGGGTCTACCTGTGTGCATAGCAGGAACGCTTCTCTAAATTTAATACATGCTTCACGTAATAAAACAACGTCGTTCATGCAATAGAGCCCGATCTCTTTTTTGAAATCAAAGATTTTTCCATCGACTGATGCATACCACTGATCAAATCTTGCCCTTGTGCTATCTGTCATTGTACTGTAACCGTAGTAGTTTTTTGCTGGGTAAGGGCCTATATAAGACTGATTTTCCTGTCTGTTGAAATGGTGAGGAAAGAACCCTTTTTCTTTATTTTGCAAATTTAATGCAGAAGATGTCTTAGACAGAGCCATGTGGAGGAATGAGTAAGAATCGATAAAACGCTGTCTAAAAGTTTCATCATACATGAAAATGGCTCTACATCCCTGCATTACTATGTTAAGATGGAGTCCTGCATTGCAGAAATACTTCAGAATTAAAAAGTTGTCAAATCCACTTGCATTATGCGCTACCCATGTGTAATTTTTATATCTCGGCTGTCTAAACCTACAAACGAGCTGTCTCACACACCCCTCGCCTCCAAATTCAAATTTCTCACCATCAAAAGTCATAGCACACACGTAATTAGCAACATGCTTTCCATTATCACAGCGTGTTTCAAAATCATAGAAAATGTAACGGTCTGTATATTCCTTGGGGATGGTAGGTTGTATGAAACACTGGTGTTGACCTCCGCGGCTTACATCTTCCCCGCAATGTAAACACTTATCATTTGGACAGTTATGAGGTTTGGGGGTTTTGCTAGCAGTGTAGTAACGTTTACCGCATTTACGACAATATTTTGTAGTATCGCAAGGAGATCTACCACAATCATCACTCGTAGGAGTTACTATTTTATGGGCATTGAAACAGTAGCTAGATCTGCAATAGTGTAGGCAGTCTTGACAGTGTATTGTGTTTTTAGGATGCTTGTAGCATTCGCTAACATTGCAGACAGAACACACATATTTACAATCATGATTCTGTCTGCTTGCATACCCCGTGTAACAGAAGTTGCATACATATGCAGACCCTATAAATGCTTTCAAATTCTTTATCATGTAATAATGGCCATCATGAATGTAAAGATATGCTGTTTTGGGGTGTGGTTCATCAGAAGTTAAATATTTTTCTAACTTTCCAGCGCTTGACCTGTGAAAGACAACAATTTTTATGTCTAATGCTTGTTCAAATTTCGCAATGTCTCCTAGACCTATTTTATGCTGAGGTGTGAAACCACCAGCAGTTTGAATGGTTTTACCCCTCCTTTCTAAGTTGTCATGCGAGATCTGTGGGTCGAGAAAATATGCGAGGCATATTGAAAAGCACAGATTGTTTGTTGTATTGGCGGGGGAAAATAAATGCATTCGTTTTCTTCTAACTACTTCATCATGTGCTATATCAACCAGCTTTCGACGAGCGCCACCGTTCTTACTTCTGGCTATGGACGCATGTAACTGCAAACTGTCGTCAGCCATCACTTTCGCATTGCTCTGCATGATCTTTTCAAATTGTTCAACAAAAATGTTTTCATCGTAGCCATTACTAGGTGATAATACACAATTTACATCAGATTTCAGACTGGGACCTCTAAGAGATATATTAATAATACCAGATTCATTTGCCATCTGTCTGGAGAATGACACCATCTCAGACAATGCATTATGCACAGATGTACTGTATGCAGCAAGGTCTGTAGATGTTATTTCCCTTAAATTTAGAGTTCTGTGTATCTCTATACCATTGAAACGCGGTCTTGACACAATCGTGAGTTCGTTTAAAACTCCACCGTTTCTAGCCAATTCATCAATATCGTGCTGACTTAAACTCACATGGGGGTCATTCGTGTCTGATGAAATATTGCTTACACCACCAATCTGTACTGCATCGACAAACAAATTATCCTCATTATTAGCAGCCTCATTATCAACCCCGTTATTACCAGCCTCTTGCATTTTTATCAGCGCTTCTAATCTTTCACACAGACTAGGTGTTGAGGCCATTTCTTCATGATTTTTAATCATATCTTCTAATATTTTGCATAAATTAGAGTATGGCGGTTCTGATGTTTGCGTCTCTGTATCGTTTAGTTCATCCCTTGCGGATCTGTGTGATGATGGCTCTAACGAAATATTTAACCTTTCACAGTCTTTGTTGTTATTGGAAGCAATTATATGCTCTCTCTGTGTTTGAATAATAGCCTCTAATCTACCATTTAAATCCAAATAGGCAGGTCCTAAACATTCCAACTGATCATCTATAATATTTTGTAACCGTTCAATATTTGACAAATGATCATATCTAGTTCTTGCTGAAGGGGTTTGTTCAAAGTCTGGTTGACAATCTTGCAAATCATCGTTTGAACGTAATCTTTTTTTTTCACTAGCCATATTTGAAAATCTTTTTCAATTTAGATTTATTCTCCACTGATTATACATCAACTACACAAAACACTTTATGAAAAAACAATCACAAATCAACTAGATAACCCAAAACAACACATTTTAACATAAATCAGTTATCATCTACCAGCATTGACAGCGTTATTAATATTGGATAATGCAGTTACCATTAGTTGGTTTTCTCTGTAGGAATTCTGAAGAACACGATCACATTTATTTAATATCTCACGATTTGCTCCAACACGATCAAGCGTAATCCTTGTAAGAGTTCCTTGCTCTTCTGAGTTCGTCATAACCATATGAAAACAGTCACAAAGGCGTTTGACATTATCTGAAATGATATCCAATCTCTCTTCACCCCTTCGATTCCGTTCACACAGTTCAATCAACAAATCATGATGAAAGTTCTGCTGATTTGAGGGTAGAGATTCTCCAGCAATCACCGCCGACTCTTCCACAAACTCCTGACGGGTCGTATCACTGTCCGTGCCATCCAAGATTGTGTTATTCGCCGAAAGCAAATCCCCTGTAGCGTTAACCAACAGAGATTCATCCGGCACCGCCGGTATCACGGGGGATGAGACGGCATTATCGGTGTTGTCTGGAACAAATTCGTTGCTGAAACTACCGGCCTCCCAGCGTCTCATGAAAAATGTATCATCGAATATCAATGCGGAGTCCTCCTCAGTCTGCAAACTTGTAGTATACAAATCTGTATAAAAATAAATATGTGTGTTAGCGAGGATTTGTCATTTATTTATTTTAAATAATGTTAGCGTGAAACCCCACTCACCAACTGACTCGTTTAACACCGAAGTCTGTTTTTTACCAAAATCCCCTCTTGTACCATTTCCAGCTGGAGATGCAATATGTAAGCGGGGTTTACGTTGATTCCTCGGGATATTATTCTTGCTGTATGGTGAACGGAGCGACCGTTGGGCCTTTGGTTCAGCAGTGGTGAATCCGGATTGTGTGACAAGCGTAGCCGCGTCAAAGTTTGAAATATCTGCAACCAGAAAATACATTTTTTTTTTATTTATAATCAATATTGCATGATCAAGCTAACTCAAAATTGTGAATACCTTGCAGCGCCGATCGGATTCCTGAATTGTTCTCACCCGTTGGATTATTAATTAACGGTTCAGTCACTGAAAATAAAAGAATATAGTCACATAATATTTAAACACGTCTAATATATATAAATAATTACATTAAAATCTTTACGTGACTTACACAGTTGATCGATGGTGTTCAAATTTTCATGTTCATCTATCGGTCCTGAATTACGTAGAAAAATGTTTAAACATCAATTTACCAAAATGCAAGTTTACCTGTAAAGTACAAATATTTAAAATCATCGTACATGCATCACATACTTCTGGAAATAAAAGCCATTTTAAAGAATAATGCTATGTGTTACACAGATGCTCTCGCTTCGTACACAAACCCCAGAATGACTTATCTTACATGACCGCAAACACAGCAGGAAAACTGGGGCGGCGCTACTATGGGGTAGTCTCTCTTTTTATTTATTTTTAGTTGACGAATGAGCTTGAAGAAAATACTGATGCGAAATAACCGCTTTATCTTACACCTTTCGGACACTTGGTTGAATATACATCCATTGTCCGAAAACGCCTATACCTCCTGTGAGATGATAGAATGGTCAATGCTGACCGTTGACCACCCACCTTGACGCTCCAATGCATACAGGATAGTAAATAAAAAATAAAACCCTCAAGACACTCTGTTTACACACACACACACACACACACACACACACACACACATGCACGCACACACGTTAACTCCTGTGAATGAAATCTTACACAAGGGCTCTTGACACACACACACACACACACACACACACGTCCTTAACAGCTTTATCTGATCGTAAATATTCGTGAAAGTTTCTCTTTTTATTTATTTTTAGTTGACGAATGCGCTTGAAGAAACACACACATGGATGAAATAAATGCCGTTTAAAAGAGTATAACTTAGGCTACCTAATAACTGTTTAACCACTTACATAATTAAAATAACATATGAGTTGTAGCTGTTTAATTATAATATTATTGAATGTATTAGTTTTATTTTTAGTAGGTGACTGCGTGTGATGAAACGAACCTGTTAAATTACAATATTGATATGATTAGTTAAAAACTCTTAATGCAGCATGTGTATATTTGATATTGGCATACTTCTGGCCTCTCAGCACTTTTCTCATTGATACAATGATGCTTTGACTCTCACGCTTTTGCCTCCGGGGGGGCCGTTAACTTACGCCTGTGAGATGATAGAATGTCAATATTTACCGTTGACCACCCACCTTGACGCTCCAATGCATACAGGATAGTAAATAAAAATAAACCCCTCAAGACACTCTGTTTACACACACACACATGCACGCACACCTGTTAACTCTTGTGAATGAATTCTTACACAAGGGCTCTTGACACACACACACACACACACACACACACACACACACACACACACACACACGTTAACTCCTGTGAATGAATTCTTACGCAGCACCCAGCGCCTGGGGCTCTTGTCTGTTTCTTCATTTTCATTTGGCCGAGCTCGTGAAAGGACTTTGAGCGGGAGATGTAAGATTCTTTCTTTAAAGGTGCATTTTACTAATTCAATGAAATGGTGTTTGTTGAAATTAACTGTTAAACATGTTTATATAAAAGTTTTTATTATATCAACGTTATTGTCATTGTACGCTTACAGAGTCAGTGAAAATGCAATTGTTTTCGCATATCCCAACTAACCAGGGGCGAACACGTAACAGATTCCCATACCGGGGTTTGAACCCGGGCCGCCTAGTTGAAAGCCAGGAATCATATCCGCTAGACCATATGGGAACATGATACAACTTGTTTAAAAATAAAGAAAGTCTTAGTTTTGCATCTGAATGGGTTTGCTTCAGGCAATATCCACTGTTTTAGAAACACATTTTCATCACTTTGTGTCTGAATGAGTTTTGATTCAACTAATATCCACTGTTTTAGAAACACATTTTCATCACTTTTGTTAAAAATTAAAATCTTCAACCAAGTTTTAGCACCAAGCATTGCAACCATTAAAAGAGACATTTTTACCAGAGACCACTTTTTTACCCCCTACAATAATAATAATAAATACAACTAGATTAAAAAGTTTGAGTACAAACTTTAGGTTGGCTTGAGAAAGCCTAGCATAAAGTTTGAAGTAGTTGTAAAAGTTTGAAGATTTAAGGTTTTTAGTTTGATGTAATTATAAGTAGTAGTTTTCAAAGTTCAAAGTTTAGAGATTATAAAACCATTCAGTCTATCAAATAGATAGATAGATAGATAGATAGATAGATAGATAGATAGATAGATAGATAGATAGATAGATAGATAGATATTGACCATCAGATAGATAGATAGACAGATAGACAGATAGAGTATGACCCACAGATAGATAGATAGATAGATAGATAGATAGATAGATAGATAGATAGATATTGACCATCAGATAGATAGATAGATAGATAGATAGATAGATAGATATTGACCCTCAGATAGATAGATAGATAGATAGATAGATAGATAGATAGATAGATAGATATTGACCCTCAGATAGATAGATAGACAGATAGATAGATAGAGTATGACCCACAGATAGATAGATAGATAGATAGATAGATAGATATTGACCCTCAGATAGATAGATAGATAGATAGATAGATAGATAGATAGATAGATAGATATTGATCCTCAGATAGATAGATAGATAGATAGATAGATAGATAGATAGATAGATAGATAGATAGATAGTCATTGACCCTTAGATAGATAGATAGATAGATAGATAGATAGATAGATAGAGTATGACCCACAGATAGATAGATAGATAGTTATTGACCCTCAGATAGATAGATAGATAGATAGATAGATAGATAGATAGATAGATAGATAGATAGATAGATATTGACCCTCAGAAAGATAGATAGATAGATAGATAGAGTATGACCCACAGATAGATAGATAGATAGATAGATAGATAGATAGATAGATAGATAGATAGATAGATAGACAGATAGATAGATAGATAGATAGATAGATAGATAGTCATTGACCCTTAGATAGATAGATAGATAGATAGATAGATAGATAGATAAATAGATAGAGTATGACCCACAGATAGATAGATAGATAGATAGATAGATAGATAGATAGATAGAGTATGACCCACAGATAGATAGATAGATATTGACCCTCAGATAGATAGATAGATAGATAGACAGATAGATATTGACCCTCAGAAAGATAGATAGATAGACAAATAGATAGATATATTATTTTTTACTTGGTTGCTAGGGTAACCCAATCTGGTTGCTAGGCAGTTTCCAGGGTGATCCTTATCAAGCCTCCTTTTCATTCTGAGTGAATAAAGTCAACCTGGAAGTCTCTACGATTTTCTTTTGCATAGATATGTGATTTGTTACTTGGTTGCTAGGGTAACCATATCTGGTTGATAGGCAGTTACCAGAGTGATACATATCAAGGCTACTTTCCATTCTGAGTGAAATAATTCAAACAGGAAGTGTATACGATTTTCTGGTGCAGAGATATGTGATTTGTTACTTGGTTGCTAGGGTAACCCCATCTGGTTGCTAGGCAGTTACCAACGTGTTACTCATAAGGCTCCTTGCAATCCTGTGTGAAATATGTCAACCCCTAAGTC
Source organism: Moxostoma hubbsi (assembly GCA_032164185.1). Classification (NCBI taxonomy): domain Eukaryota; kingdom Metazoa; phylum Chordata; class Actinopteri; order Cypriniformes; family Catostomidae; genus Moxostoma; species Moxostoma hubbsi. The sequence continues at coordinate 3,198,734 of JAVLUX010000012.1, forward strand.
TTTATGATTTTCTGGTTCAAAGATATGTGATTTGTTACTTGGTTGCTAGGGTAACCACATCTGGTTGCTATGCAGTTACCAACGTGTTACTCATAAGGCTCCTTGCAATCCTGTGTGAAATATGTCAACCCCTAAGTCTTTATGATTTTCTGGTTCAAAGATATGTTATTTGTTACTTGGTTGCTAGGGTAACCCCATCTGGTTGCTATGCAGTTACCAGGGTGATACTTATCAAGCCTCCTTTCCATCCTGAGTGAATTATGTCAACCCGGAAGTCTCTACGATTTTCTGTTGCAGAGATATGTGATTTGTTACTTGGTTGCTAGGGTAACCGCATCTGGTTGCTAGGCAGTTACCAGAGTGATACATATCAAGGCTACTTTCCATCCTGAGTGAAATAAGTGAAACAGGAAGTCTCTACGATTTTCTGGTGCAGAGATATGTGATTTGTTACTTGGTTGCTAGGGTAAACACATCTGGTTGCTAGGCAGTTACCAAAGTGATACTCATAAGGCTCCTTGCAATCCTGTGTGAAATATGTCAACCCCTAAGTCTCTATGATGTTCTGGTTCAAAGATATGTGATTTGTTACTTGGTTGCTAGGGTAACCCCGTCTGGTTGCTAGTTAGTTACCAAAGTGATACTCATAAGGCTCCTTGCAATCCTGAGTGAAATATGTGAAACAAGAAGTCTCTACGATGTTCTGGTTCAAATATATATGATTTGTTACTTGGTTGCTAGGGTAACCATATCTGGTTGCTAGGCAGTTACCAGAGTGATACATATCAAGGCTACTTTCCATCCTGAGTGAATAAAGTCAACCCGGAAGTCTCTATGATTTTCTGTTGCAGAGATATGTGATTTGTTACTTGGTTGCTAGGGTAATCACATCTGGTTGCTAGGCAGTTACCAGAGTGATACATATCAAGGCTACTTTCCATCCTGAGTGAAATAAGTGAAACAGGACGTCAGTATGATTTTCTGGTGCAGAGATATGTGATTTGTTACTTGGTTGCTAGGGTAACCCCATCTGGTTGCTAGGCAGTTACCAGAGTGATACATATCAAGGCTACTTTCCATCCTGAGTGAAATAAGTGAAACAGGAAGTCTGTATGATTTTCTGGTGCAGAAATATGTGATTTGTTATTTGGTTGCTAGGGTAACCCTGTCTGGTTGCTATGCAGTTACCAGGGTGATACTTATCAAGCCTCCTTTCCATACTGAGTGAACAAAGTCAACCTGGAAGCTACTATACTGTGGCTATGAA
>JAVLUX010000012.1:3205000-3295000 GCA_032164185.1 Moxostoma hubbsi
AACATTTGTGAGAAAAAATGTATTCAAAACTTATTCAAATGACATATTTAGATCTGCATAAATTACCTGATTGTTGTCAGTTTATATCGTAATATTTAAATCAGTTCTGAGTGATGCAAATAATATTAATGAAATGGTATCATGTTCAGAGTACAGATACCCGTATCTCCTTTCAGAAAGTATAAAAGTCCCTCACCTTGTTTCCTGATAATGATGAGATGAGTGCAAAGATAATTCACGTCTCTTTCTAATGTCATTGCACAGCAGTATTTCCCAGCATCCTCTGCTGTCAGTCCAGTGATGGTCACAGTAAAGACACTTGCTGTGATGTCATCATTCAGAGTCAGTCTGTCAGTCTTGGTCTCATTCTGGTCTCTCACAGTCTCAATGAGAGGATTTCTATCTCTAGTGGAGCACTTCCCCTCACAGAGATACTTTGACTTTGATTTATAGATCGGATCATAAGGACAGATGATCTCCACAGATTCTCCTTCATGACCAAATACTGGAGGCAAATAGACAATAGACAATTTAACACATTCTGGTGGTTATACTGCATGAAAGATTATAGTTCAATTGTCTGTTTTACTCACTGATGAGTTTGAGTTGAACTTCAGTGGTCAGAGAGATGAAAGTCAAATGTTCTTCACTGGTTTGTGTTCCACACCAGTAAACTCCAGCATCTCTCACTGTCAGATTACTGATGCTCACAGTAAAAACTCTTGTTTCATTTCTCTCAGATAAAGAACTCATTTGTGTCACTTCAGATGTGGTGACAGTTTGACAGATGTGATCATCATCCTCTTTACAAAAGTGTGTTGAACTGACTTCATGTTCCTCTGGGATCTGACAGATGATGTTCACTTCCTCACCAACATAAACAGATTTCATTGTCTTCTTCAGCAGTGAAGTATCTACAACACATGAAAAACATCAACAGAAATAAGAACAAACACTTTTAGACATGTTCAAGAGTATTTCAAGTTTCTCACCGTCATTGATGTCCAGCGTGACTTGAGTAACTCTGTCAGTATATTGAGACACATTGACTCCACACCTGTATGTTCCAGCATCTCCAACATTCAGATCTCTAAAGAACACCATCAAGACTCCTCCTCTGGTGTCATCATATAAAGAAACATCTCCATTTTCCATCCATTTATTCTCAACTCCTGCATACTTAACATCAGAACATCCCTCATCTGATTCTTTACAGATATATTTGGGGTTGGTTTTGTACTGAGGGTGTTCACACTTGATGATGATCTGACCTCCTGAGTAACCGCTCACTCTATATGAACCCACCTTATCTGTCAATCACAAATATCACATTATACAACTCATCACATCTGACACAATCAACCTCTGTTTACACTTTAAAAATATATACTGATATTACTGGCATTAAAAACAGACTAAAAAAAGAAAAAAAAAGTGAGAGCAAAGTCAAATGATTCGATTGAGAGTTTATTTTACTTACTGATAATGTGCACATATACAGTAGTAAGGGAGTATGAATTATAGTTGTCCCAAACTCCACATAAATAAACTCCTCCATCATCTGGTCTCACATCAGTAATTCTCACACTGAAGATGTTCTTATATCTGTCATCAGAGATACTGAATCTTTCTTTCTTCTTCCATGTGCTGGAGGTCAACTCAGTGGAGTTTTTTTCTTCTTTGAATATTGTCTTCCTGTTATATTTCTGATTCTGGGAATATTCACAGCTGAACTCAGCAGTTTTTCCACTATTCACTGTCACTGTTTTTGACCTCCCACAACATGAATCTTTAATACACAAGATATTATGATAAATATTGTACCATGTAACAAAGATTGTCTTAAACTGTACCTTTATTTGTTTAGTTAAAAAATGATTTAGATCTAACACATGACTTGCCCTCTTTCACTTTCAATGTCATATCAACAGTCTGAAAAACAGATGAACCATCATTTCTGATCTGGTAACTTCCAGCATCTGTTGTCTTCAGTTCTCTGATGAAGATCCTGAGGTTTCCATTTTTATTATGAAACAGAGTGAATCTCCCTTCAGTAATCCATTGATCAGGTTTGTTATAATGATGTATGGTTATCCACTTGCCCTGAGTTTGCTTTTCAAGATATATATGGTCATTATCCCAAAACTTCTTAGAATCAACAAGAACACTTCCTCCAGAATATCCAATCACATCAAAGCATCTCACTGAACCTGTCAATCAGATTCATACTGTTATTAGAAACATCATTAAATCCATTATTTGTCTAAACATCATTACTGTATATTTATTTATAGAGTTTAAGTAGAGTACATCATGATTTGTGCAGTGGTGCAAGAGAAGTGTATTGACCTGAGATGAGGCAGAATGTGAAGATGAGGAAGATCTTCATTGTGAGTTGAGTTCAGCTTCACAGCAGTTCTGATTCTCCTCACAGGATGTTTGTCTTCTTTATGTTCAATGTTCTCTGTGTGTCTCTCTCTGTCTCTACATCTGTCTGCTTTAGTTACTTCCTCTTTATTCAGCTCTTTATCAGTAATGATCAGCTTTACTGGCCCCTCCCACCATCACCATCACCATCACTCAATATTAAACACAGAGGAGCAGTGACCTCTAGAGGATGTGATTGAACATGTTCACAAATAAGGTAAGAAGATCAGATTACATTGGTTAAAGGTTTTTACTAGAAGATTCCTACTTCAGTTAACCTGGCTGATTACCCAGACTCTTCATAAAATAATAATAATAATAATAAATCTCTTCATAAGATGAACTGTTTCTGTAAACGAGCTCAAGATGCATAATTGTTGAGTTTTTTTCACCTTCATATTCATGGTGTGTTAACAAACTTTATGACTAACATACTCTGAACAGCCTCAAATTATCTATCCAGTCATCAATGATGATAGGGGGAACCATTATTCACCAGGAATGTGCACCTCTTCTGGTTTAAGCCACTTCCAGCTATTTTACAGATACAAATACACTTATTTCTGCTGCTTTATGTTGCAATATGTGTCATCATATTATAATATTTAGTTGTCATTTCAAGATTTCATGAACTCTTTGGTTTGTAGTGCATATAGTTTTACAATTTATCACATTTTACCATTGTTTCATCATACACTGTTGCACAGGCTGTTTCACAACTACCACAAACTTTACACAACCAGAAGAGAGAGGGAAATAAAGAGCACAAATACAGCTGCACTTTGAATGCATCTCAAACTTTCATTGTCAGAGAACATTCTCTTTTTCTTTACGGTATATAGTAACACACAGATCTTGTGTTCAGTGTGTCTAATGAAACTGAAACATACAGTATATAAAATAAATGAAGGCAACTTTGGAGATTTTGCAGTTAAATATTGAAGGAGGTTTACATGGAGACAATAAATACTGCATCATCACACTTTCGGCAAAGTAAAAAGCATATTTTCTTATCCTCTCTTCAATATTACTCACAGCAACAACAAGTGAATGATCTACTGACTCTTTTACTGTAAAAGCTGAGAAAATGATCTGACAATAGCATGTCATTCTGCTATACAACATGTGGTTGTGTGAAGGTTTATCAGCCCACACCACTAAATTCTCATATTATTATCTTTCTAGATATCCTTCTGTCACACATGCTGGAAATGCATACCAGATTCCACTCATCAGTTTATTATTAGAGACTCCATGATGTGAATTATATCATGTTAAATATGCACTGAATCTGTGGGAGCAGATTGAGAAATACTGTCCTGTCACTTTAACACACAGCTGTAGCAGTATGATTATCATTCAGCACCATGGACAGCAGCGGACAGTCAAACTTCAGAAAAACGGTTGAGGAAAGTTTAACAGCACAAAATGAAGAAAGAGTGAGTAACTGGTAAATAATGAGAAGCTAGAGAGTACCACTGGGGTCATTTAACCATCCTTCAACTTACTAAACTATTATGTGACCATCACTCAACTGTGACTGTTTCCTTCAACCAGCTCATTCCTCCTGATGCATTCCTTCATTCATATCTAAATAAAGTGTACATCAGTGTTGAATTCAGTTCATGTAGAAACTTCCAATCGAAACATAGATCATGTATCTCATGACTCAGAATTTTATTTCATATATACAGTATATACAATAAGAGATTCAGCAGACATTAACTCACATTTTCCTCTAGATGGAACCAAATGAATAAATTTGACACCTGAACAAGTGACTGTGTTTAGTGTGAATGATAAAAAGTGTTCAGAGAGAATTTTAATGAAAAGAGCTCACTTTGACTTACTGTATGCACAAACACATCACAAGCAGGAAGTCAATAGTCACAAATGTAGAGATAATCTGACTTTTTTGTCTGTCTGTGAAATGTATGTCTGTTTGTCTGTTTTGCTTTCTACCATTTATTTAATTCATGTATGTTTCTGGCTTATTTATCTAAGCTTTCTGACAGAATAAAAGCCAACAAAACTCTAGAGAAACATTGGAAACCATGTTTCATGTGCAGCAGTGTTACACTGATCACATTGCATGTTTGTATCTGAAATATCATTGCACAAGTTTTAACTGTTTGAACACTTTTCAAGAATTGCAGAGACAAATCACAGATTTATCATCATGGCAAAATGACTTTGAGAGTGTTTCTGTAAAAAAAAAATACATATTTGAAACCCATCTGAAAATTTGGAACTAGTTAAAAAACAAACAAACAAATAAATAATCATAAAAAAGAAAACTCTGTAGAAAATACTGACATATAAAGAGTCTCAAAACTTTAATAAAAACTGACCTTAAACTAAATATTTCCATTTTTCAAATGGTACACCATGTTTGCAGTGGAAACTTCTGCATACATTCTATTTCCTGTTTCTTGGAAACAAAAATGCACAAAGTCTTGTTTGGTCAACATGGTCAAAAGCGCAGATGTAAAACACGAACAAAAGGAAACCACAAACTGAAGAGCATGTCATGTTGATGACTCTTTAGTGCATGCTGCAGAGGGTGCAAAATGTGCACACATGAAGTATTAAGTTATGCGTCTTTTCAAAAATTACAAATTTCTGATTAAAGAAAAGATTAAAAAAACACAGCGTGTGTCTTAAAACTATGAAACACAAATATAGGTCATTTTTAATGATCATTCATTTGTAAAGGTAATTGACTTAGTCTTGTGCGGTGATTTACAGATGCATAATCAGAGAAAAACTCGATGTTACTGAACGTGACTGTATCATCAGTGACAGAATCTTGATGTTTGTGGAATCTGAAAAGCAGCATACAGGAGCTCATCAGAGGAGTTTGAGGGAAGATGAGTTGATGAGTAAAGTGGATCTGCTCCAGAATCTGAGTGTGAATGTGAAGTCTGAGATTGAATAAGAGAAAAACATGATGTGCAGAACTGAACTGATAGATTAAACACACAAGAACTTCAGTGTATAAAGACACAGTCTCACCACTTCACTGTCTCTCATCTCGCTCCTGTCTGATGATGAGATCACTAATATCACACGAAAACATCAAATACACAATCACATTCAGTAATAATCACAGAATCATCTCTCTGACAACATTTAACACAACATAAAACACAGTGACATGCTGATATTTATTCTTGTCGGAGAACTGGCTGTTTTGACCAAAAGTATAATTACAGTCAATGGAGAAAAGTAAAGATCACAGCAGCAGTATTCAGAGAGGTATCACCTTGTCTCTTGTTGTGTCTTAATTTACAAACAGTCAGAGTGAATCCTCCAATCAGCAGCAGAATCACACACACACACAAATGATGATGATGATTATGGAGAAATCTGGAAATAAATCGCACAAACATATAGTGATAATGACCTGAAAAAAACTGAAAATTAAGCATTTTAAAATAGGATCAACGTAGAGCAATAAGACATGATATTTACATGGCATTTCTTTGTTGTTGACCTTTTCTGTTTTTGATTTGTGGATGATTTGAGGGGTGATTGTTTTGATTTGTTTGCAAATGAGTAAAGCAAATTCTCAAAGCACTCAAGCACATTTTGTTTTCAGAAAATTGTTCAGCCTCTTCTCCACTTACACACACAGGGCCGGCTCTAGCCCTTTGGTTGCCCTAGGCGAGATTGAGTTTTGCGCCCCCCGTTTGTAACGTAACGGCGACCCTAGAGGGCACCCGCGCCCTCAACACATTTTCCGCCCTAGTCAACCGCCTAGTTCGCCTATAGCAATCGCCGGCCCTGTACACACACATATACGACTGCACACTGCCTGTTCTACTTTATCTGTTTCTCTCTTTGTTCAGTCTCATATGGTCTCACTGTGGGTTTCAAGATTGTTAAAACTGAACGGAAGTTTCTGCTCTTTTCCGTGGTTTTGAACTGGTCGGAAAAAATAAACCAATCTGGTCATCAAGCAAACATTTAAAACACCTCCAGGTTTCATGAGAAACTTTCTGGTCTCTCAATGAGAGGATTTCTATCTCTAGTGGAGCGCTTCCCCTTACAGAGATACTTTGACTTTGATTTATAGATCGGATCATAAGAAGAGGGCTCGGTTTCGCTGGGTAGATCCCCATGAACCACCCGCCCCCTGGCACGTTCATTGACATCCGTCCAAGCTCGAGGTGAGAGCGGCTTGCCTCACAGCCAGTCTGTTTACTCCCTCGAGCTTCCAAGCTGGATGATGAGTTCGTCGCTGCATCGGAGAGCGTTCCGGCGACTCGACTGGACTGACACCTTCGGGTCGGGTCATGCTTGCCCAGGCCGCCGTCAGCGTGGGGTTGGACTGGAACCCTCTATTCTCCCCGCAGCCTTCAACCCGCAGAGCTGGCACCTTTCACTGCCCGCAACCAACCTCGTCGCTCAATCCACTCACACTACCCTCTATGGTGGGGTGGCCCAGGGGTACTCGGAGGTCCCCCAGGTGGACAGAGCAGTTGCGATCCACCTGTGTCCCGAGAATGCCCCCACCTGTCGGGATAACCTGGTGCTCCCCTCCAAGGTCTGTAGGATGATGTCGTCACTGATCTCAAAATCCTCTGGACAGGCCCGGCACACCGAACGTGGACCCCACGCCTTCGGACCCACGATTGGTCTTGTTCTTTCCCCGACTCGGCTATGTTATTTCAGTTTGTGGCTTTACCTCGGTGCACGGCAAAGATGCCAACACTCTACGTGCAGAGATCACGACCTTTTTACTCAAAGACGCGATAGAGCCTGTTCCTTCAACAGAGATACAGCCCATACTTCATCATACCCAAGAATGGCGGCGGCTTACGACCGATCATGGACTTGCACAAACTCCCGTTCAAAATGCTCACAAAAAGGCTCACTAACTTGCGTCCGGCATCAAGATTGGTTCACAGCGGTAGACCTGAAGGACGCATATTTCAGTGTCTCTTTCTTGCCTTGACACAGACCCTTCCTACGGTTCACGTTCAATGGCCAGGCGTATCAGTACAAGGTCCTCCCCTTCGGCATGTTCCTGACCCCTCGCATCTTAACATAGGTCGCAGAGGCAGCTCTTGCCCTGCTCAGGGAAGTGGGCATCCACATAATCAACTACCTCGGCGACTGGCTCATCCTAGCCCACTCTCGAGAGTCACTGTGCGCCCACAGGGACCAGTTGCTCAGGCACCTCAGTCATCTAGATCTTCAGGTAAACTGGGAAAAGAGCAAGTTCACCCCAGTTCAGAGCATCTCTTTTCTCGGCATGGAGTTAGACTCAGTCTCAATGACAGCACGCCTCACCAATGAGCGCACGCAGTAGGTGCTGAAATACCTCACCTTATTGAAGCCAGGCACAGCGGTTCTTCTAAAACAATTCCAGAGGCTCTGGGGCATATTGCATCCTTTGCGGCAGTCGCGCCTCTGGGGTTTATGCATATGAGACTGCTTCAGCACTGGCTTCAGACTTGAGTCCCGAGATGGGCATGGTCTGGCAGCACGTACCGTGTGTTCATCACCCACCTGCTGCAAGACTTTCATCCTCTGGACAGATCTCTATTTTCTGCAGACAGGTGTCCCTCTTCAGCAGGTGTCCCGACACGTTCTGGTCACCATAGACGCCTCCAAGCAGGGTTGGGGCGCCGTGTGCTATGGGCATGCAGCCTCTGGCTCCTGGATGGGGCCCCGGCTGGGTTGGCACATCAACTGCCTTGAGCTGGACACACTGTTGCGACAAGGCACGCTCAGCAGAGAGGGAACAAGTCACTCTGGTGGCCCCATACTGGCCCTCACGGACTTGGTTCTCGCGACAGCCCCTCCATGGCGAATTCCCCTGAGGAAGGACCTTCTTTCTCAGGGACGGAGCACCCTCTGGCATCCACGCCCAGACCTCTGGAACCTCCAAGTCTGGCCCCTGGAAAAGATGTGGAAGATCTAAGTGGTCTACCACCTGCCAGGTGGACATGATCAACTAAGCCAGAGCTTCCTCTAACAGGTAACTTTATGCCCTAAAGTGGCGCTTGTTCGCAAATTGGTTTTCTTCCCAATTTGAAGACACGCAGAAATGCGCAGTTGGGTCAGTGCTCTCGTTTCTGCAAGAGAGGCTGGAGGGAAGGCTGTCCTCCTCCACCTTGAAGGTTTATGTAGCCGCCATATCGGCTCACCACGATGCAATGGATGGTAAGTCCCTAGGGAAGCACGGTCTGATTCTCAGGTTTCATAGAGGCTGAACCCTCCCAGCCATGCCTGTTCCCCTCATGGGATCTCTCCATGGTCCTTTCAGGCCTTCAGAGACCCGCCTTCAAGCCGCTAGAATCAGTCGAGCTCAAAGCCCTCCCCTTGAAGATGGCCCTCCTGATCACGCTCGCTTCCATCAAGAGAGTTGGGGACCTGCAAGCATTCTCTGTCTGCAACTGGAGTTCATTCTGGCAGACACCCATTTCGTCCTAAGACCGCAACTGGGCTACGTGCCCAAGGTTCCTCCGACCCCCTTCAGGTACCATGTAGTGAACCTGCAAGCACTGTCCTGTGCGTGCTTTACATACCTATGTAGAAAGCACAAAGAGCTTTTGATGTCCTGAAGCCCAAAAACAAAATGACAATGGTTGATGGCATCCTCCATCAACGCCGCAGACAGGCGTAGACCAGGGGACTCGGAGTGTGGAGCCACAGAGGGCGCGAGGACTGGATTCACAGGAGCCGCTGGAGGAGGTGTGGGCATAAGACTTGGGATGGAGGCTCAGGAGATGGAACTGCAGGAGGCAATGGTTCAGTGGGCGGAGCCGCAGCAGGCAGATGCTCTAGAGTCTGAGCAACAGGAAGTTCAGGGGTGGTGCTTCAGGAGGCACTTGAGGAGCGGGTGGAACCATGGAAGACTCGGAGGGTGGAGTTGTGGAAGTCTCGGAGGGTGGAGCCATGGAAGACTCAGAGGGTTGCAGCAACAGGGGTCTTGAAGAGTGGTGCAATGGATGGCTCAGGGACTGGAGTCAAAGGAGCTTCTGGAGGAGGAGAAGGCAAGTCATGGGAGGCCAGTTCCATCCAGAGTGGATTGGGAGTTAAGAGAATGCCATCGCCTCTGCTGGGTCCATTTAATTGGTCGTTTCTTCTATCAGGGTTGAGAAGGGACCAGCCAAGAGAGTGAGGATCCAAAAACAGAACTTTAATTATAAACAAAATAAGGGGATACAATGAAGAAGGAATTATCCAAAGAAGGTAACACAAACTCAACAGAAGTATTCTGACAAATAGCACATCAAACACAAACAAGAACCATCACGGGAGCAAAGAACAAGATGGTATATACTGTATACACATTGGATAACAAGAAGTTGAGGAACACCTGGGATAAAATTAAAGCAAAGAACAGGAAGACAGACATTAGAGGAATATATAAAGCTTCAAACAAAGAGACTTTTCAAGACTCTTAGACTCATATAAGAGTCCTTTGGGAAAACATAATGAGGTGTCACACAGAGTTTTGAATTAGATTTTTATTAGAGAAATCCATACAGCACATTGAAAATAGAGAGGGGTATATATATATATATATATATATATATATATATATACACTCACCTAAAGGATTATTAGGAACACCATACTAATACTGTGTTTGACCCCCTTTCGCCTTCAGAACTGCCTTAATTCTACGTGGCATTGATTCAACAAGGTGCTGAAAGCATTCTTTAGAAATGTTGGCCCATATTGATAGGATAGCATCTTGCAGTTGATGGAGATTTGTGGGATGCACATCCATTGCACGAAGCTCCCGTTCCACCACATCCCAAAGATGCTCTATTGGGTTGAGATCTGGTGACTGTGGGGGCCATTTTAGTACAGTGAACTCATTGTCATGTTCAAGAAACCAATTTGAAATGATTCGAGCTTTGTGACATGGTGCATTATCCTGCTGGAAGTAGCCATCAGAGGATGGGTACATGGTGGCCATAAAGGGATGGACATGGTCAGAAACAATGCTCAGGTAGGCCGTGGCATTTAAACGATGCCCAATTGGCACTAAGGGGCCTAAAGTGTGCCAAGAAAACATCCCCCACACCATTACACCACCACCACCAGCCTGCACATTGGTAACAAGGCATGATGGATCCATGTTCTCATTCTGTTTACGCCAAATTCTGACTCTACCATCTGAATGTCTCAACAGAAATCGAGACTCATCAGACCAGGCAACATTTTTCCAGTCTTCAACTGTCCAATTTTGGTGAGATCTTGCAAATTGTAGCCTCTTTTTCCTATTTGTAGTGGAGATGAGTGGTACCCGGTGGGGTCTTCTGCTGTTGTAGCCCATCCGCCTCAAGGTTGTGCGTGCTGTGGCTTCACAAATGCTTTGCTGCATACCTCGGTTGTAACGAGTGGTTATTTCAGTCAAAGTTGCTCTTCTATCAGCTTGAATCAGTTGGCCCATTCTCCTCTGACCTCTAGAATCAACAAGGCATTTTCGCCCACAGGACTGCCGCATACTGGATGTTTTTCCCTTTTCACACCATTCTTTGTAAACCCTAGAAATGGTTGTGCGTGAAAATCCCAGTAACTGAGCAAATTGTGAAATACTCAGACCGGCCCGTCTGGCACCATCAACCATGCCACGCTCAAAATTGCTTAAATCACCTTTCTTTCCCATTCTGACATTCAGTTTGGAGTTCAGGAGATTGTCTTGACCAGGACCACACCCCTAAATGCATTGAAGCAACTGCCATGTGATTGGTTGATTAGATAATTGCATTAATGAGAAATTGAACAGGTGTTCCTAATAATCCTTTAGGTGAGTGTATATATAAAAGTTAATTATGAATAAATATAAAGTAGTTTGAGCATTTGAAAATTGAAAAGTTTTAATTGTATTCATATTTAATAATCATTATTAGTAAGTCAAATTAGAGTGGCTTGGTTAAGTTCTTTTGAAACAGATGTGCTTTCAGCTAGTCCTTGATTGTTGAGATGGTTTCAGCAGAATGCTGAGATGCTTTCACAGAGGAACAGAGTAATTGAATGATTGTGAAATAGACTTTAAGCCTCTTTGTGATGGGACCACAGGCACCACTGGTTTATTGATTGCAGAGAGCAAGTTGGGACATAGACCTTGAGGATGCTGCTCCAGTAGCTATCCTGAAAGCCAGAGTCAAAGCCTTGAATTTGATGCAGGCAGCTAATGGTAGCCAGTGGAGTGAAATCAAGAGTGGGGTGATGCAAGCCCTCTTTGGGTGATTGAAGACCAGACGTACTGTTGCAATCTGGACCATCTGCAGTGGCCAGCTTGGAGACTGGCGAACAGGGCATTGCAGAATTTCAGTCTTGAAATGACCAGAGCTTTGATCAGCAGCTGTGTAGCATATTCAGACAGGAAAGGTCTGGTATTCCTGATGTTGCAATCCATGAAGTTGCAAGAATGGGCGGTTGATGTGATGTGGGATCTGAAGTTAAGCTGGTCATCAACTAACACTCCAAGGTTTTGTGAAGTTGAAGCAAGACGAATGGTGAGGTTGTGGTCAACAGATTCTAAAATTTTGTCACACTAGCAGATTTGTCTTGGCAAGATTGAGCTGAAGGTGATGTTCTTTCATCCAGGCCAAGTTCTCCAATAGGCAGGCAGAGATACAAACTGAGACGGTGGGTCGTCAGGCTGGAAAGACATGTGGAGCTACCTATCATCTGCATAGCAGTGGTAGGAGAAGCCATATGCCTTAATGATAGGTCATAATGGTAATGTAAACATCATAAACAGGAGGGGTCCCTGGGGAACACCGGTGACTTGGACACCTCTCCAGGAGACCTTGAAGGTTCAGCCTGTGAGGTACGACGCAAACCATCCAAGCGCAGTTCCTGAGATGACCAGGTCGGAGAGAGTGGACAGGAGAATCTGGTGGTTAACTATGTCAAAAGCAGCAGAAATGCTGAGGACAGATTATTTGAAGTTAGCTGTTACCAGTCGCAGGGTTTTGGCTACAGACAAGAAGGCAGTCTCAGTAGTGTCCTATTTTGATGGCAGATTCATGTTTGTCGAGAGGGATGCTCTGTGAAAGAAGAAACTGTTTGAATACAACCGTCTCAAGAGTTTTAGTTTAGTTCAGTTTTATCAATTACTGTAGGGTTATCTGTCGTTGTTTTTTTTTTAGCAGTGGGGTTACTCAGTTCTGCTTGAATGTGTTGGGAATGTTTCAGTTGTAAGAGATGTGTTGATGAGGGAGGACTGGAGTAGAGGCAGCTTGCAGGGGATAGGAGGGGATATGGTCAAGAAGACAGGTAGTAGAATGAATAGAATGAAGCACTTTGGAGACCTCGGTCTCAGAGAGTGGAGAGAAAGAGGATGGGATGTAGGAAGAGAGTCATTGTGGGTGTGATTTGTAGAGAACTTGATGCTAATGCTTGCTACTTTGTCAGTAAAAATGCAGCAAATTCATCAGCAGTCAGAATGGGAGGTAGTGGGAGGAGGAGGATTGAAAAGAGAAGAGAAAATTGAAAACAATTAGCTGGAATCTGAAGTGTTTCTGATCATATTCTGGTATCAATCTTTGCAGCAGAAATACTAGAGGAAAAAGAAGAAAGAGATTAATAATTACAACACACAGATCGTGATATAAAGTCACGGTAAGGACAAAGACTGAGTCTGAAATTGTGTGAGATGAATTCTAATGAATTGTAATGGGATGAAATGAAATGTACAGAGGGATGTTGGTAACAGTAGCTGAAGAACAGGTCATTATGTGATAATGAGAGTCATTTACAGAATGAAAAACATGATTTCAATGTAAGTACTTCTGCTGTGCCACGTGGCAGAAGATTCTGTAATTTCTGAAAATGACCAGCAGGGGGAGTAAAATTACCATCATTCTCTGAACTCATGTTAACAGGAAGACACGTTTCATACTGGTGCGGTGGACAACCATCAGTGAAAAAGTTCATATAAATAAGTTGTTAATGTAATATAAAAAATACAAACACATAAAGCAACCACATATATATAAAACAGCTAACTAAAACGGTTAACTTTTTTATAGACTAAAAATTGAAACCATACACACGTGTAAGAATCTTTAATCTGTTTAAAACATGAACAAATTTAGTATATTTCCTCTCACACTGACCAGTGGACTTTTTCAAGAGAAAAACAATAGCAAACTATTTTGATTTCTTCTTGAATACTTAAAATGAAAAGCATGATCTGAAAAGGCATAATCTAACAATAAAGAATACTTGAACTATTAAAACAGCATCAGCACAAGTCTCATGTCACAAGTTCATGTATAAAGCATTTCTGAGAAGTTTTAATTGCTAAAGTGATTAAGTGATTAAGTTATTAAAAACGGACCTCCTCGCAAACTATCTGTGACTAATATCTCTTGTATGTCCAAATCTAAAGCAGAACAAAAGTTCAAGTCAAAGTTGAGCATCATCATTTTCCAAGAGGAGAGAAGAGCTCACAAGACAACACAGTCACACATTCATTTAACAGCTCTGAACTCACATGTGATTTCTCACATGTGAAATCTAAAGCAGAACAAAAGTTCAAGTCAAAGTTGAGCATCATCATCATTGTCCAAGAGGAGAGAAGAGCTCACAAGACAACACAGTCACACATTCATTTAACAGCTCTGAACTCACATGTGATTTCCTCATTTATACCATTCTAACAGTAGATGAACTTGTGTGTGTTTAAGAGCTGCTATATATGAGGGAAAGATGCTGCATCTCATCTACATTTGGAGTGGAACATTTGCATAGTGCAGTAAGTGTCACTCAAGTGTTGCATTTCCTGGTTTTTTCACACCTTCATACAAACTCTTCACACACTGATGAAGGTCTGACAGTTGCTGTTTCAAACATGTAAAAGGAAAAAAACATGAACTTACACCTTAAAAAGACTGGAATTATTTCTATTTTAATATTAGATTATGGGTAATTTTTACAAAATATTTGTGAGCCAGATCAAATGTTAAAATATCACAATGCATTTTAAAATACACTTGGAATTGTTTGATTATGTGTAATCTCTGTTATAATAGAATTATTTCAGTCTTGTGAGGTGACTGACAGCGGCATAATCAGTGTGAATCTCCTCTTTACTGAACGTGACTGTATCATCAGTGACAGAATCTTCATGTTTGTGGAATCTGACAGCAGCATACAGGAGCTCATCAGAGGAGTTTGAGGGAAACTGTACAGTAGAATAAAGAAGAGTTGATGAATCACGTCTGCTGTCTGCACAGGATGACTGAAATAAATACAGAAAAATATATATTTCACACAAAGCGAACATACAAGCATTTACTATAAGTGTGTGCATTGCACCATATGAATTCTGTTAACCCCCCTTCCCAAAACACACACTGTTACTCACCGTTCTATTTGTCTCTCTCTTTCTGTTGTCTGATGTTGAGGTGCTTTCTAATGACCAAAAAAACAAATCAAGAGATCAGTAAGAGAACACACATGCAGAAAACACAAATAAATGTGTGTGTGTGTGTGTGTGTGTGTTTGTGTGTGTATGTGTGTGTTTGTGTGAGTGTGTGTATGTGAGTGTGCTTGTGTATGTGTGTTTGAGTGTATTTGTGTGTGTGTTTTTGGTTTGTGTGTGTGTGTGTGTGTGTGTGTGTGTTTGAGTGTGTGTATTTGTGTGTGTGTGTGAGTGTTTTTGTGTGAGTGTGTGTGTGTTTTTGTGTGTGTGTGTTTTTGTGTGTATGTGTGTGTGTGATTGTGTGTGTTTGTGTGAGTGTATGTGTTTTTGCATGTGTGTGTTTGTGTGTGTATGTGTAGTCCGGCAAACAACCCCCTACCTCCGTGTGGTGCCGGATGGGCAACGTCGTGGGCAGTGCCATGAGGGAGGGCCAATAGAGAACTGTTCCCTCCCTGTCTTTCTGTCATGGTGCTTTGTAGCCACCACAGCGGTCAAATGGGTGCTCTGGATGGGTGCGAGGGGCTGGTAACCCCTTCACCCTCAACTGATTACCACTAAACAACAAATTAAAACTTTAAGTAAGCTAGTACCGGAGACCCTTGGGGGACTCCTGGCCAAACTCCATCAGGCGGAGCCAGGAGACTGAATCCTCACCCTCGGGGCTCCTCCAGAAACAACAAAAAGCTGCTATGGATGGCCACTTGGAATGTTCGAACACTCACAGCAGAAGAGAGGCTGCCACTCCTCTGTTGGGAGCTGGACCAGCACCGCCTGGATCTCTGTGGTGTTCAGGAGGTCCAGTGGACCAGCTCTGGCTCTTGCCACAATGAGGGGTGGACTCTCCTCTATTCGGGGCAGGAGACTGACAAACAACATGGAGTGGCTCTTCTTCTTGGCAGTGTGGGCGCATGATGTTGTGGTGTGGGAAGCTGTGAGCCCCAGGTTACTTTGGGTTTGCCTTCCCATCAACCAGAGTTAAGGAGTGGTGGTTGTGGTTATTTATGCCCCCCCCGAAGATGAATATCTGATATGCCCGAGTTGGGCATGATGCTAGCACCTGGTCAGGAGTGATTGGAAGACATGGGCCAGATCAGCTCAATAACAATGGTAGGAGGCTACTAGATTTTTGTGCAGCCAATGGGCTTGTAATTACCAACACACTGTTCCAGTATCGGCACATCTACACAACATCATGGATGCATGCCTGATCCAAGCAAGAACATCTGCTGGACTACATAGTGACGGAACAGCGGATATGAGCCCATGAACTTAACACTAGGACCTACCGTGGAGCTGATCTGCCCTCTGACCATCGAGTTGTCATCTGTAAGATGCACCTGCCATTCTTCCACTCTGGTGGTGGGTGTAAACCCAGGACCCCTTTCAAACCCATAGTGGCTAGGTCTAGGCTAGCTGATGAAAGTTGCAAGCGAGAATTTCTGTGAGGTCCTGGTGGAGGGGAAGTCCCTCAGCCTGGAAAACATTGTGGGACAAAGTGGGGTTGACACTGCTGGGGCTGTGGTGCCTCAAATATTGGAGGAAGTCACTCCCTGTGGGTGGCTGGCTGAGGTGCCATCTTTGGAGGAAGTACTGAAGGCGATCCAGAGCCTGAGACCAGGAAAGGCACCGGGCTGAGATGATCTGCCAAGCAAAATGCTGAGGGAGTGTGGCGTTTGTGCACAGACTGCCCTACGTGACATCATAACAACAGTCTAGACCACTGGGCGGGTTCCGCAGGAATGGAAGGATGTCCTGGTGGTCCCTCTCTTTAAAAAGGGGGACTGCACAGATTGTAACAACTGTAGGGGCATCTCAGTCCTCAGTGTGCCAGGCACCACATTATGTATGCTGATGATCTGGTGATTGCTGCTCACGCAGAGGAGGAGTTGGGGGCACTGCTGATGAACATGGAGCTTGCCACTAAGAGATGGGGCCTTACCATCAGCCCAACCAAAACTAAGCACCTGCCTGGGTATTATGCACCATCAGACACTCCACCCCCATAGCTCCCAATTGATTATGGGGTAGTTGTGGAGAGATTGGAGTGTTTTCCATACCTGGGCAGTGTGCTTATGACCAGCACCGGTTTGACAGCAGAGGTCTCACTCCGAATAAGTCGAGCAGCATTATCTTTTCATCAGTTGCGTAATGCTGTGTGGAAGCTACCGCTTGTGGTATTCTCGGCCACGGTCATTCCCTTCCTTCTCTATGCTTGCGAAACATGGACCCCCCTAATGGAACATCTTTGCTGGTTAGAAACATTTAGGCTGGCCTGCCTAAGATGCATCCTGGGTTTAACCAGGCTGGATTGTGTGAGGAGCTCACAAATCTTTGAAAGATGTGGACAAAGTCCCATAGGTGAGCTCCTCCAGCAGGCAAGGTTGTGTTGTCATGTAGCCCACACGCCCGGTCACCACATTCCTAAACAGCTTTTGTTCGGCCGGATAGAGCGGGCTAAGCGGGCGCGGCACAGGCTGGAGAAGAGATGGAGTGATGTGGTACAGGAGGATGTGGAGCTGAGTGGACTTGCCTATAACTGGTTCAGCGGCGTCAAGATCGGCCTCTTTGGTGGAGGCTTGTGAAGGACGCTACTGGCTAGTTGGAGGCAGTCACCCTCCAACAACAACGGAGGGCAGTGGAGCGACACTCACAACAACGAGCAGAGCGCCGGGTGGCTAAAGCACAGCAAGTTGGCACAGTAGGGGGCACGTGTGGTGCATCAGCTAGTCATCTCAGTCAGTCGACCCATGTCACCTGTTGGATCTGTCCTGTGACTTCCTGCCAACGTGCGTTCGACACTTCACGTGGCCTTAACATGCACTTAGCCTGGCACAAGCCTTGTGGTGATGTCACCGCCACTTACTGGCGAATGCCGGTTGTTGTTGTTGTGTGTGTGTGTGTTTGTGTGTGTGTGTGTGTGTGTGTGTGTGTATTTTTCTCTGTGTGTGTTTGTGTGTCTGTGTGTGTGTGTCTGTTTGTGTGTGTTGGTGTTTGTGTGAATATGTTTGTGTGTGTGTGTGTGTGTGTGTGTGTGTGTGTGTGTGTGTGTTTGTGTGAATATGTTTGTGTGAATATGTTTGTGTGTGTGTGTGTGTGTGTGTCTGTGTTTATCACCTTGTCTCTTGTTGTGTGTTAATTTATAAACAATCAGAGTGAATCCTCCAATCAGCAGCAGAATCACACACACACAAATGATGATGAAGATCATGGAGAAATCTGGAAATAATACTGTGATAATTAGAGAAAACGCAGATATACATCAATAAAATAAAAGTTAAACAAATATTCAAATGAATAACATTCATGTTCAATTTACAAAAGTAATGTTTCATTTGTTTCTGTTTCTAATGAAGTTTGTGGGCTTGTTGTTTTCAGTTTTATAATGACATGAGAAATTTACAAATCACACATGGATAATCTTTTACACTTTTTATTTTCACTTTTCACTTTCATAACACATTGAACGTACCTTTAAATTACAAATATTATATTCATTAAATATACATATATCTTGAACAATTGAGAGCCTACATTTTAAAATATCTCTCTGTATTTTTATAATACTAGTGACACTGTTTGATCATCTGTGATCTCTGATTATTAGTACTGACAGTAGTTCTAATCTGTTTTACTGAATGTTACTGAATCATCACGAGAGAATATTCCTGCTTTTTCAATAGTTTTTTAAGCTGAATTACTGCAGTAAAAAAGACTTCAAAGTCTCTCTTCTGCAGAACTGCACACAACCTGTGATCTACTTCTTCTACAGGTCTCTCTGTTTCTTTAGCCATGTGGTCACACAGTGGGTTTCCTGAATAAGTCTGTTAAATGTTCTCAGTCAAACTAAGACTAAAGACCCGGAACATTCTACAGTTTTCTGTGGTTTTCAGCTGGTGTGAAAACAGTCTGTTAATCACACACACAACACACAACCAGAAATGATGAGAAACCTTAATATCAAAAATACAATAAATAAAATCCATATTTTCATATGACACGAGATAGATTCACTCTACAGCCCTAAAAATGTCCAAAAGTTGTATTTGTAGTGATTTTCGTCATCATATTAGTATCATTTTAGTATCATTTTATCATCTTATTACCACTATTCACAGACACACACACACACACACACACACACACACACACACACACACACAGACACACACATACACACACACAATTTTTAGTGGGTTGAAAGGCAGAAATGTGAAGCTTAAAATGTTATAAAGCACTTACATGAATTCTTCTTCTAAAACTCGTGCAGTTGTTTAAATCATCATTTACAGTCGGTTTAAGATTTTCTCGAATTTCTTCATGGCAAAAAAAGTAGGGGAAAGTAAAATAGGGAAAGAAGATTCCGAAAGCACTATCTCAAGAGTGAAGGTAAACAGCAGCTTATTTATTCTACAGCTTAAAAGTTGATTCGATGGGCAGATTCCTCCCAAACCTTCTTTTATTAACTTCACTTAAACTTGTGCCAAGGATGATGTGAATAAATGAACTCTCTTACCCCTCCTGATGTTTATATGTACTTTAGTGATGACATCAGATCCACACCAGTATATCCCAGAATCCTCTTGTTTCAGATCAGTGATGTTTACAGTGAAGACTCCAGTAGATGCTTCATCACTTAAAGACAATCCATCATCTCTGATTCTCTCCAATGAAACTCCATCCTTTACACACATTGAGACTTGATGTCCTTTACAGAAGAATTTCTGATGTTCTTCATGATGTTTGCACTTGATTGAGACGTCGTCTCCTTCAGACTGATTCAAGATCAGCTCTGAAAAGAACATCAGTTTCACTCCACACAGTTCAGGCACATGTCATATTCATATTGAGTTGTTCATGTCCCTCACCTTGTTTCCTGGTAATGATGAGATGAGTGCAAAGATAATTCACGTCTCTTTCTAATGTCATTGCACAGCAGTATTTCCCAGCATCCTCTGCTGTCAGTCCAGTGATGGTCACAGTAAAGACACTTGCTGTGATGTCATCATTCAGAGTCAGTCTGTCAGTCTTGGTCTCATTCTGGTCTCTCACAGTCTCAATGAGAGGATTTCTATCTCTAGTGGAGCACTTCCCCTTACAGAGATACTTTGACTTTGATTTATAGATCGGATCATAAGGACAGATGATCTCCACAGATTCTCCTTCATGACCAAATACTGGAGGCAAATAGACAATTTAACACATTCTGGTGGTTATACTGCATGAAAGATTATAGTTCAATTGTCTGTTTTACTCACTGATGAGTTTGAGTTGAACTTCAGTGGTCAGAGAGATGAAAGTCAAATGTTCTTCACTGGTTTGTGTTCCACACCAGTAAACTCCAGCATCTCTCACTGTCAGATTACTGATGCGCACAGTAAAAACTCTTGTTTCATTTCTCTCAGATAAAGAACTCATTTGTGTCACTTCAGATTGACAGATGTGATCATCATCCTCTTTACAAAAGTGTGTTGGACTGACTTCATGTTCCTCTGGGATCTGACAGATGATGTTCACTTCCTCACCAACATAAACAGATTTCATTGTCTTCTTCAGCATTGAAGTATCTACAACACATGAAAAACATCAACAGAAATAAGAACAAACACTTTTAGACATGTTCGAGAGTATTTCAAGTTTCTCACCGTCTTTGATGTCCAGCGTGACTTGAGTAACTCTGTCAGTATATTGAGACACATTGACTCCACACCTGTATGTTCCAGCATCTCCAGCATTCAGATCTCTAAAGAACACCATCAAGACTCCTCCTCTGGTGTCATCATATAAAGAAACATCTCCATTTTCCATCCATTTATTCTCAACTCCTGCATACTTAACATCAGAACATCCCTCATCTGATTCTTTACAGATATATTTGGGGTTGGTTTTGTACTGAGGGTGTTCACACTTGATGATGATCTGACCTCCTGAGTAACCGCTCACTCTATATGAACCCACCTTACCTGTCAATCACAAATATCACATTATACAACTCATCACATCTGACACAATCAACCTTTTCTTAAATCATGAACTTTATATTTAGGCTGTAGAAACAAAACAGTAGAACTACAAAACATCATGAAACAATGAGAACAAAGACAAACTGATCTGATTGAGAGTTTTGTTCTACTTACTAATAATGTGTAGATGAACAGTTGTAGTAATAATGGAGTAACTGTACGAGTGTCTGTTGATCTGAACTGCACATAAATAAACTACTCCATCATCTGATCTCACATCAGTAATTCTCACACTGAAGATGTTCTTATATCTGTCATCAGAGACACTGAATCTTTCTTTCTTATCCCATGTGCTGGAGATCACCTCATTAATAGAGTAAATTCCTTCTTTAAATATGATCTTGGCATCATTAATATGATTTAGTGAATATTCACAGTTGAAGATGGCAGTTTCTCCAATATTCACCATCAACGTCTTTGATACATAACAACATGAATCTGTCGTGCACATATAAAGAGTTTGTTCGGTTTTAATATATTTTAAGGCTTTGTGATGATTATATTACATTATACAAACAGTTTACATTACCTCCTACCTTGTTTCACATCCAAATTCATGTCAAGAAACCACTTGCCATCTACTACAATCCGGTATCTTCCAGCATCTGTTGTGTTCAGTTCTCTGATGAAGATGATGAGGTTTCCATCATTGTTGCGATACAGAGTGAATCTCCCTTCAGTAATCCACTGATCATGTTTGTTATAATTTATTATTCTTGTCAACTCAGGTAACTTGTACATGGATTTAGCATTGCCTATGTACCAAAAGCTCTTAGAATCAACAAGAACACTTCCTCCAGAATATCCAATCACATCAAAGCATCTCACTGAACCTGTCAATCAGATTAATATTGTTATCCTCATTACTTTTATGGCCAGTTGAGCCTCCACAAATAAGCAGCGATTGAACTGATGATTTCAGTTTATAATTTGGTGTAGAATGATGAACAGAATTCCTCAGGATTGCTGTAATACTGTAAGAGAAGTGTATTGACCTGAGATGAGGCAGAATGTGAAGATGAGGAAGATCTTCATTGTGAGTTGAGTTCAGCTTCACAGCAGTTCTGATTCTCCTCACAGGATGTTTGTCTTCTTTATGTTCAATGTTCTCTGTGTGTCTCTCTCTGTCTCTACATCTGTCTGCTTTAGTTACTTCCTCTTTATTCAGCTCTTTATCAGTAATGATCAGCTTTACTGGCCCCTCCCACCATCACCATCACTCAATATTAAACACAGAGGAACAGCGACCTCTAGAGGATGTGATTGAACATGTGAGACAGTTCACAAATAAGGTAAGAAGATCAGATTACATGGGTTAAAACCTTTTAACAGCCCGACGGGTCTATTGCGCAATAACTTATGCACGCGATATGCAAAAACTCAAAAATTAAAAGATAAACATATCTTACATCGTTGGAAAGCTGAGACTCTTGTGATTCGAACGATGTAAAATATTTTAATATACACTTAACACAGCGGGTACAATCGGTGTATTTCTCAGACCACTTACAGCAAAATAAATGAATACAAAATGGTAGAAACTCACTTATAATGCTCATCTTACTCTACTGATCCACTTCATTCCATCAAAAATGGTTTAGTTACACTGTAAAGGGTCCATACAATCCAATTCAACGAAGTATTTGGTCCATAACACATTTATATATCAATAAACACCCACGTAGTATAGACGTAGCATTTCGAGCTAACCGACAGAGCTAACACAACTTCGCATTCTTTGATGAAGCTACCTTGAACATGTAAACAATACAGATATTTTTATATCAAAATGTCCGCTGACCCCTGAACTTTAGATGGACAGGTCATTTGAGCCAGTCGGTGCATGATAGAGGTGTGGCCAGGTATCAATATCCTTGAAGCCTATACATACACTTGGATAAACATGTGTAAAACACTCATTTTCTAATGTATTGTTATCAAATTTTAAGTTGGGTTTGGTAAGGCTTCATGCTGTGATCTAATTGTGTTTTCCAGCTAATACCTCCCAGCTGTAGTTATCTGCAGGCATCTTTTTACAAAAAAAAAAAAAAAAAAAAAAAATGTAGGCGGAGTTTATTTCCCCTTTTTGAGTGTGTTCAAAGTTCTATTACTCAATACAAGTAAGATTCTGACTATTTAGGAACAAACCTCAAAATCTCCCCTTTCAAAAGAGACCAAAAGCACGCATATACTCCAAAGGGTTCAAGAACAGCATGCATTTTAATTTGGATAGGCCTTTTTTAGGCGTTTTTGGCAAATATTGCAGGATGTTTAAAAGGTTAAAGGTTTTTACTAGAATATTCCTACTTCAGTTAACCTGGTTGATTACCCAGACTCTTCATAAAATAATAATAAAATAATAATAATAATTATTATTATAATAATAAAATAGCTCTTCATAAGATGAGTGTTTGTAAACGAGCAGTGTTTACAGTGTTTCTGTAAACGAGCTCAAGATGCAAAATTGTGTGTTTTTCCCCCCTTCATATTCACAGTGTGTTAACAAACTTTATGACTAACATACACTGAACAGCCTCAAATTATCTATCCAGTCATCAATGATGATAGGGGGAACCATTATTCACCAGGAATGTGCACCTCTTCTGGTTTAAGCCACTTCCAGCTATTTTACAGATACAAATACACTTATTTCTGCTGCTTTATGTTGCAATATGTGTCATCATATTATAATATTTAGTTGTTATTTCAAGATTTCATGAACTCGTTGGTTTGTAGTGCATATAGTTTTACAATTTATCACATTTTACCATTGTTTCATCATACACTGTTGCACAGGCTGTTTCACGACTACCACAAACTTTACACAACCAGAAGAGAGAGGGAAATAAAGAGCACAAATACAGCTGCACTTTGAATGCATCTCAAACTTTCATTGTCAGAGAACATTCTCTTTTTCTTTATGATGTATATTAACACACAGATCTTGTGTTCAGTGTGTCTAATGAAACTGAAACATACAGTATATAAAATAAATGAAGGCAACTTTTGAGATTTTGCAGTTAAATATTAAAGGAGGTTTACATGGAGACAATAAATACTGCATCATCACACTTTCGGCAAAGTAAAAAGCATATTTTATTATCGTCTCTTCAATATTACTCACAGCAACAACAAGTGAATGATCTACTGACTCTTTTACTGTAAAAGCTGAGAAAATGATCTGACAATAGCATGTCATTCTGCTATACAACATGTGGTTGTGTGAAGGTTTATCAGCCCACACCACTAAATTCTCATATTATTATCTTTCTAGTTATCCTTCTGTCACACATGCTGGAAATGCATACCAGTTTCCACTCATCAGTTTATTATTAGAGACTCCATGATGTGAATTATATCATGTTAAATATGCACTGAAGCTGTGGGAGCAGATTGAGAAATACTGTCCTGTCACTTTAACACACAGCTGTAGATTCAGCACCATGGACAGCAGCGGACAGTCAAACTTCAGAAAAACAGTTGAGAAAAGTTTAACAGCACAAAACAATCAAATAGTAAGTAATCTAGAAGTTGTTTATCTATTCAGTCTTTTCAGATCCAAACTCAGCCATACTGTTGGGCTTATTTAACCATCCTTCATCTGTTATTTTTAAAGCACCTCATTCCTCCTAATTAATTCATCCGTGGCTTCTTTTCATATGTATGTAACGTGTAAATAAGAGTTGAATTCAATTAATGAAAATGGAAGTTGCCTACCAAAACATACATCATACAATTTATGATGCAATATTTGACAAAAGATAATAAACAAAGACAAAGAGAACAGACGATACTTGGACAGCTGAAGAAAACTTATACTAAAATTACAACTCTAATAGTTAATTAGAATAGATAATTAGATACATTAGAATTGTTGTGAATAAAGTGGTAAAATAGTTATATGGTTAAATGCTTAGATACACCAGTAAAATCACTTTTTACACAGTACCCTTGCAGAAGGATTAACTATGCTGATATGATGCATTGGGCCCTTGCAGAAGGGTGAGCGTTATATGTGCAATACTGTTGTGGAAGCATAAACAATGCTGTGTGATGCAGAAGGGTGAGCATTGTATGTTTAATACCCTTTCGGAACCATAAACAATGCATCCGTCCCTTGCTGAAGGGTAAGCATTGTATGTGCAATACACTTTCGGAAGCATAAACAATGCTGTGTGATGCATCTGCCCCTTTCAGAAAGGTGAGCATTGAATGTGCAATATCCTTGCAGAAGCATAAACAATTCTGTGTAATGCAGAAGGGTGAGCATTGTATGTGCAATACACTTTCAGAAGCATAAACAGTGCTGTGTGATGCATCCGGCACTTGCAGAAGGGTGAACATTGTTTGAGCTACGTTACAAAGATAAACAATGCTTTGCAATTTAATTTTTTATTAAACTCCTGATTAAAGGTGTGCATAGATTGTATAATACTCATGTGAAATGGGTAAGTAGTAAATAAGATAAAGTAAAATATTTTAAAATAAATTAAAATATTCAATTTTGATGAATACAACAAAATGCAGATCAAGAGGGTCCATCATGTGATTACAAGCAGTGATTTCATGTATGATACTGAAGCTTCAAAGCTTGTGTCAATAAAAGCACGTTTCTCATGCAGTGTATCGAAGCTTGATTTGTTTTGCAGAAACACTTGATCTGTTCATTAGACTAAATGTTCAGTATTTGATTGAAAAGAAGCACTAATCTCAATAAAGTAACATAAATACCTCCTCTTACTTGCTATTAAAATGTTACAGCCCAGAGCACATTTATGTACTAATCTATACTTTTGAATGAACAGTTAGTCTATTAACCTACCATGACACATTATATAAAATATGTTGTACGGTACCAACAGAAAAATAGCATTGATCATATTTCTTCAAAATCAAATATAATGTTGTCAAAGCACATATAGAATGATTTAGTGTGCTTTATGTTTTGACCAGCAGATGGCAGTAAATTTAACTGTGTATGGAAGCTTTGAGTAAAGGTGCTTTGAGAATTTAACATGTGAATTATATTTTAACATGTGAGATAAAGCCCCATTTCCTCAGAAAGCTGCATAATCCTATTAATAATAAAAATGATTAATAATTTACAGTTAACCCAAACTAATACAAATATTTTAGCAGTAATGTTGCCAAAATGACCTCTAATAAAAATAAATAAACGTTAAAATAACTGTAATACACTCTTGCTTTCATTGGATTAATTCTTCTTTTAGAGCAGCATTATGAATTGTTTGCTGTTAATTGTAATGCAGAAATGTTGATGAGCAATTATCTACCACTAGGTGTCAGTAGCAACAATTGGTACTACCACAACTGTATACAATCTATCACAATGCAACACATGTAGTGAATCTTTGTACTTTTTCAAAGAAAATTGAGAAGCACGTGATCTGTGAAATCTTTAATTGATGTAATTATCACAATTATTTTAAACTGATCTGATTAAAGCGGGAGAATCTCAAATGTTTTCAGTCGAGATTCAGAATTTACACACAATTACAAAAACAATATTCAGTGAACTTCAGTGTATTTACTGTCAAATAAAAATACTAATTCAACAACTAAAATAAAAAATTATGAAATTACAATTAATGATTATAAGGTTACATTGAAAATGAAAGAAAATCTTGTACAAAACAAAAAACAATATTTTCCAAACTGAATTAAGCAATAATAAAATAATGAAAATAATAAAGTGACTCCAATATTATATTAGTATTTTTCATGAAGTTTACTGCATCCGCCACATTGTCTTTAGAGTGGAAACTTTTATTTCCATTCTTAGAAAATAAACCATTTCCTGTTTATCACACCTGACATCAGAGGTGCAAAAATCATATATGCATAGCATAGGAGTGCCATGTAAAGGGGGGTGCAATCGGCCTCCTCGACCCCTCCAACAACCCCCCCCCCCCCCATTTCCTGTTGTTACTCTTCAGTGCACTTCGGATAGAGTATATAAGAATGGTTTGGGGGTAAGTGTCCAAGAGCTTTAGTGTATTACACACAACTTTAATGTAACCAAGCTGACACAAGACCATGCCTCCAACAGTGACAATGACTTTGATTCTTGTATGACAGGTGCGCTAGTTTCACAATGAGACTTCAGAGTCAAGTTAGACAATAAAGATGAAAGAGACAGTGTCTTGAAGAAAAGGAAGTATGTGTGTGTGTGTGTGTGTGTGTGTGTGTGATGAAGGGCATCACCTTTGTCTTTTGATTTGAGCAACATTAAACATCAGTGTTAATGCTTTAATCAGCAGTAGAACACACACACAAAGGATGATCATCGTAGAGAAATCTGCAAAAGAAAACAGCGTGATCACAGAATAAAATACTCTTCATACTATAATTAAAAAAATATTATGGTCAAACATTAAATGAACATTATTGCAGAATACAAGCTAAAAGAAATCTGCGCTGCAGCACTTTCAAAGAGATGTTCTGTGTTCTGAATTAGTTGCTGTTTTGATATATAGATATTTTTTTAATGATCTGTTTATATGATGGATGCAAATTGTCAAAATGTAAACAAATATTCTGTTGAAAAAAAAAACACGCTTTTAATGTCCTTTTTATTTGGCAGTTCATGCTATATGTCCACCGACCACATGATTTTCTGTGCATGTTTCTGTGTGTTCAGTCTCATGTGGTGACACTGTGGGTTTCCTGTACAACTCACAGTCTTCACCAGCAAACTAAGCAGAGACCCTGAACCATCTTTCTGTCAGTGTAAGTTTGTTATTTACTCTTTTTTTTTAAATGGAAAAACAAAATGATGATTTGAATTTTAGGATATGCAAAAAGAAATATGCAAAAACGTGAAAACAGCATGTTTTATTATAATTCATTTGTCAGTGGGGGGGCGGAGTTTCACGGTCTTGGTAACAGTCCTAGTTACTGCAAACTTCTGTCATGAAGCTTTTTGGAAGCCACTATTCTCTCGAAACCTTCTCCAGATCTGCGCTTCAAAACAATCATGTCTCTGAGTGCTGCTGTAATGAATGGAGCTGACGCGGAGTGGGGATCTAGATGCAGCTTTATTGAACTGATCAAAAAGACAACAAGTACACTGGAACAAACAAAAGGTCCACAATGGGAAAACGAAAGTAATGAAGAGGAAAACATAAACCGACTGGAACAAGCAGGAACTCGGGCTGGAACTCAGGCAACATACAATCAACGATCGACACTGGGTGGAAAAACAACAGGGCTTAAATAAACAGGGATAACGATGGACAGGTGCAAACAATGAGGGATAGTTGGATGTGATGAGGGCCGGGAATTGTGGGAAACATAGTTTAGGGTGATAGTGAGGGAAAAAACACGAGGCAGGCAATGGGGAATCGTGACAGAATCCCCCCTCAAAGGGGCGGATTCCAGATGCCCCTAAACAAAAAAAAAAGGAAAAGAAAAAACAAAACGTCCCAGGAGTGTGGAGGTGTGGAAGGCTCCGGAGGCATGGAAGGGCTGAGGGTTGGCGCCGTGGAAGGCAGAGCCATGGAAGACTTCAAGGGTGGAGCCGTGGGAGGCTCAAGCGGTGAAGCCGTTGAAGGCTCGAAAGGCGGAGCCATGGGAGGCTCAAGAGGTGGAGATCTGGGCGGCTCGAGAGGCTGAGATCTGGGAGGCTCGAGAGGCGGAGCCCTGGGAGGCTCGGGAGGCGGAGCCCTGGGAGGTTCGGGAGGCGGAGCATTGGGGGGCTTTCTTCTCCTCCTCCGGATGATCGAGGCTACAGGCGCTGGCACTGGCTCTGGGATGGTCGAGGCTACAGGCACTGGCTCTGGCTCTGGGACGGTCGAGGCTACAGGCGCTAGCTCTGGCTCTGGGACATTTGAGGCTACAGGCGCTGGCTCTGGCTCTAGGACGGTCGAGGTTACAGGCGCTGGCCGTGACAGGCGTGGGCGTTGGCTCGTTGGCCATGACAAGCGTGGCTCGTTGGCCGTGGCAGGCGTGGGCATTGGCTCGTTGGCTGTGACAGGCTTGGAGAGACGAGTTATGGAAGGCTGGGGGGTGACCACTGTGGGAGGAGAGATAGAGTCCTCCTCCACAACATCCACAGTGAATGAAGAGCCGCAGATCCTCAGGGTCTCTTCAACGAAATCGCGGAGCGTCCAGTGCGGGGTCGCTGGTGGCAGCCACTCCTTTAGCGAACTGCTAAGATTTCCCCTGAAGAAGGCCACCACAGAAAACTCTGGGAAGTCTGATGTGTATGCCAGCTCCAGAAACTCACGGACGTGGGCCTCTATTGGGCGGTCCTCTTGTCTGAGGCAGAGAAGCTGGTAGTTCGCCTGCTGGGCTGCTAGATCCATTGTTGGTCGATCGTTCTGTAACGAATGGAGCTGACGCGGAGTGGTGATCTAGATGCAGCTTTATTGAACTGATCAAAAAGACAACAAGTACACTGGAACAAACAAAAGGTCCACGATGGGAAAACGAAAGTAATGAAGAGGAAAACATAAACCGACTGGAACAAGCAGGAACTCGGGCTGGAACTCAGGCAACATACAATCAACGATCGACACTGGGTGGAAAAACAACAGGGTTTAAATAAACAGGGATAACGATGGACAGGTGCAAACAATGAGGGATAGATGGATGTGATGAGGGCCGGGAATTGTGGGAAACAAAAAATAGTTTAGGGTGATAGTAAGGGAAAAAACACGAGGCAGACAATCGGGAATCGTGACAGCTGCAGGCAGTTCCTTCAACCTCATGACTTGGGTTTTGCTTTTATATGCATTGTCAATCCAATTTTAAAACAAGTAGACTCCAGTCAAGGTGTAGAAACATCTCAAAGACTAATGGGATGCACCTGAGCTAAACTAAGTGTCAAATCAAGGGATCTGAAGACTTATGTGAATGCAATATATTATTAATATTATTATTATTATTATTATTATTATAATTATTATTATTATTATTTTATTATTATTTTTTTTTTAATTTGCAAACATTTTGAAAATCATGTTTCTACTGTCAGTATGGGGTATGAGTGTAGACTGATGCAGGGAAAAAATATTTAAAACGATTTTAGCATAATGCAACACCATAACAAAATGTGAAAAAAGTGAAGGTGTCTGATTTCTTTCCGAATTAACCTTATCAGTCATACAATGGCTAAATTTAGATTAAACATTTCAAATATGCATGATTAATACGTATTTAAAGTTCCTCACCCTCTTTAACATCCAGTTTTACTTCAGTAAACGACATCATATATTGAGACACATCCACTCCACACCTGTATGTTCCAGCATCTCCAGCATTCAGATCTCTAAAGAACACCATCAAGACTCCTCCTCTGGTGTCATCATATAAAGAAACATCTCCATTTTCCATCCATTTATTCTCAACTCCTGCATACTTAACATCAGAACATCCCTCATCTGATTCTTTACAGATATATTTGGGGTTGGTTTTGTACTGAGGGTGTTCACACTTGATGATGATCTGACCTCCTGAGTAACCGCTCACTCTATATGAACCCACCTTACCTGTCAATCACAAATATCACATTATGCATCATAAAACCTGCTGCAAACACAGGTTCTGTGAACGTTTACTGAGAGTTTGTTCTACTCACTCAGAATGTGTAGATAAACAGTAGCAATAATGTTGGAGTAACTGTACGAGTGTCTGTAGATCTGAACTCCACATAAATAAACTCCTCCATCATCTGGTGTCACATCAGCTGATGTCACACTGAAGATGTTCTTATATCTGTCATCAGAAATACTGAATCTTTCTTTCTTATCCCATGTGCTGGAGATAATATCAGTGGAGTTCCTTCCTTCTTTATAAATTATCTTTTCATCATTCTTGTAGTCTTGTGAATATTCACAGCTGAAGTTGGCAGTTTCTCCACTATTCACCATCACTCTCTTTGACACTCCACAACACGAATCTGTCATATATACATATATATATATATACATATAAAATAATTACATCCAGTATTTAGAGTCTCAATAACTCCATTAAACAAACACTTCACTTACCTTGTTTCACATTCAAAGTCATTTCAATAAACCATTGGCCATCAACTCCAATCCGGTATCTTCCAGCATCTGTTGTATTCAGTTCATTGATGAAGATCATGAGGTTTCCATATTTGTCCCGGTACAGAGTGAACCTTCCATCTTTAGACCATTCATTATGTTTCATATAATTTATTATGTTTGTCCATGGGTCATGTTTCATCATGTATTTAAAACAGTAATTGCACCAAAGCTGCCAGGAATTAACAAGAACACTTCCTCCAGAATATCCAGTCACATCAAAGCATCTCACTGAACCTGTCAATCAGATTCATACTGTTATTAGAAACTCCATTAATGAGTCTTGCAGTCATAGGTTGAGCATGTGTAAGGCTGGGGAAAGCTTAGCTTCCCACTATCCACAAGCATGATGTGTATGTGAGTGAATATCGCTAGAAAATTCCGATTGCTGCCCATGAATGATGCTGCTCGAAACTACTGATCTAGGATCATTTTCCAACCACAAGTCCAAACCTTAATTATCAGAGAAGAGGGAAACAGGGAAACTGACTCTAGATCTGTGGCTATGGCCAAATTCTTTTTACATTGTGTGAGTTGCTGTGGTTGGCACTGAATCAGCTGATCAGTGGGAGAGCGAGATAAAGGGGAGCTGGAGGCAGCAGTTCGAGAGTGAGAGAGAGATGCATGCAGCCGAGCTGCGTGTGTGTGTGTGTGTGTGTTTGTTTATGATAATTTTATATGGACTGTTCCACTGGTTCCCACCTCTTCCTTGCCCATCATTTAGCTGTTACAGTGGTGCTGAAACCCGGGATGGAGGAGGGATGCGCTGTTGCGGAGTCCTCACAGCTGCCATCGACCAGGGGAGCAGCTGCTGCTGTCTGCCTGGG
Organism: Moxostoma hubbsi; assembly: GCA_032164185.1. Classification (NCBI taxonomy): domain Eukaryota; kingdom Metazoa; phylum Chordata; class Actinopteri; order Cypriniformes; family Catostomidae; genus Moxostoma; species Moxostoma hubbsi. The sequence continues at coordinate 3,236,757 of JAVLUX010000012.1, forward strand.
GATGGAGGGGTCACTGCCATTCATCGAGAGCTGGAAGAAATGCTGCCATCAACTGAAGAAGGGGAGGAGTGTTTCCATCTGCCACTGGCCGGAGGACTCACTGCCGTCCACTGGGGGAGGGGCGAGCTGGCCTCCCCTCCACATTGTGTGTGTCTGTTTATGTTTGTTTAAGTTGAGTATTACATTGAAATTTACGTTGACTGTTCAGCTGGTTCCCGCCTTCTCCTTTGCCCATCATTTAACTGCTAAACCACCCCAGACTAGTAAGGATGGAGCCGATGTAAAAGGAGGAGTAGAGGAGGAGTTGGTTTGCTGGGAGAGCTGACCTTATTACAAGATAAGATGTTGCTTTTATATACTGGTAATTAATTGGAAGATTAGATGAGTCTGCTCCTCCCAAACTTACGTGTCTTAAATTAATTTTCACAAGTTTGCATGCTCCTATAATCTTTGCGTGAATGGTAAAACTGGTTTGGCTTGCTGTCCACAAAGGAGAAGCTCAAGGAGGTGACTCAAAAAATCGAGCAAATTATAACACCTCAAAAATATATGAAAGGTTAAGAAAAGCATGGAGGATTTGATATTGAAGGTGAATCAACATTCCCCTAGCAACCATGACATGTTGTAGAAGAAGTGAATGTTTCTAAACTCAAAGGAGCAGGCCTGGTGACACCCAGTCAGAATCCCACCCAAAGGAAACATGATAGGAGTCACGTAGACCTTCCGACCCCCCCCCCCCCCCCCCCCCCCCCCTCCCCCAAAGTGAGGGTCTTCAACACAGAGGTTGTGTGTATGTGTGTGGGGGGGGGGGGGGGTGCTATCTTCAGTAATGAGGTCCTGACCTCCAGTCATGAGTTGCTCGGAAGGGGAGAGTCCACACTGCAATCCAAACGGGAGATCCCAATGATTTAAGCACAAAAGGATCACTCAGCATTTCAGAAAGGGAGAGCTCACTCTGCATTCCCAATGGGGGGGTTCTCACTGCAATCTGAAATGGGGAACCTACGAGTTATAAAAAACGTAGAGCTTGCACTGTATTTGGATGGGAGGGCCCATGCTGCGATTCGAATGGGAGAGCCAACATTGCAGGCCATTGCATTGGGAGGGTTCATGGATAGAAGGGAGCAACAGCAGAGAGGGCTGAAACTGATGTGGCCTGCGCCTGTTGAGAAGAGGGAGGGGGGATTGTTAACTGTGTGGACTCTGCCGGCCAGTTAGAGGGGTGGATGAGGAAGCGCTGGCAACTACCTTGAGTCCTACCAGCTAATGAAGAGGTGGATTGTGGGCTTTAGAAGATGCAGAGAGGTGCTTGGTTTGCTTGGAAGCCTTGCAGAGATTTCCTAGTTTTGTTTGTTCATGGATTGAATAAAGCTTGTATAGTTGCGCTTTATCGGTTGTTCGTGAGAAATGGATGCCGGATTTATAGAGGGTTGATGAAAATCGTTAATGGAGCAATTTGCCATGGGAGGAATTACAAGGGTTTCGGTTGGAGAAAGAGATGATTGTGATTTTGATGGTGTTTGTAATGTAGGCACATTCAGAACGTATGTTGAGGAGATCATGAAGGTATGGTCTTCTTGAGCAATGTTTGTTATGCTTGGATGGCATGCAAGGACTTAGTCATCCTGGACGTTCGGCAGGTGAAGGTGATCCAAGAATGAAGGAGGGGGAAACCGGTCTGGTTTACGATGGATGCATAGGTGTCTCTGGAGGACTCGAGAGATCATCTTACGGGAGAAAGAACTGGATTTCTGATATGTCGGACATGGTGACGTTGCGGAAAGTTTGGTGCTGGGAGAGTTGACATTAAGATGAGGAAAAAGGTCACTTTTATATATTGGTAATTAATTGGAAGATTAGCTGGACATGCTACTCCCAAACTTACATTTATTAACTTCATTTATTAGATCATGGTAGCAAATGAATAAGTTGAAAACAAGTTCATAAAAGTTTTATCAATATTTTTTTTGCCTACATATAATCTGTATTATGTAATCAAATTACAAAATCAAGAAGCTGTGATCAGATCACGTTACATTTGAAAATACTTCATCTTATCATCTAACAGTTATATTTGTATGAATTACGTGATTAATACATTTTTCTGATTAAGTATCAATAATGATTAATAAAACACTATTTATAGTTCAATTTATTGATCCTCTAATATTTCTAATTCTTTTCATTTCTAAATCAGTCTACCACTGATATGCATTCTGTTAGTCTTTCTGTATTTTTGGAAGAGAGTATAGAGAGTTTTGTGGAATTGCACACACAGACCTGATACTCGCTAGCTGGTCACTAGCCAGGCGTCTATAATAACACTGAAGGTGGAGCGGTCTCACTCAGTGTTTCTCCATTGGCTTTATACAAATAATTTCAGTTTTAAGGAGACACAGGACACAAACATTACTGTGTAATGTGAACACTGCCAAAATTTAATATCCTGTCCCCTGCAAACGATTATACGTCAAATATAAAAAAGCATTTGGACGTTTGCTTGCACTTTTACTCAATTTTACATTGGATATCTAACAGCTCCTGATGAACACATTTGAATTACTATTTGAAGTATTACTCTTTTGAAACGTTTTGTCCATTAAACGCATCAAAGTGCCCAAGTATTCATCATTTCAGATTCACAATCTAATCCACACATAAACACTGAACCGATTTCCCTGGATAACCCCTAGTCCCTGGTGTTGATGGTGTGAATTATTCTTATCAGTTAAAATGTTTCATGTCCCTTTAAATATTTGTGTAATTTCACTCATGAATAGACAAAGAGCAAGTACAACACAAAAACATCATATCAGTTCTCATTATTCGATTCATTAAGTTTTATTTAATGCAATTAAGAAATATTATGTTAAAATAGTACAAGATGAACCTACTCAAACGCATGTGACAAAATAAACAAAGTTTGGTCAGAGGTAAACCAAAAGTAATTAGAAAGTTAAAAAAGTTATTCTTCTACTTTTAAACATGTAATTTATGATCAATATCGGATTACAATTCCAAAGTACTGTAATCTACCCAGCACTGATTATGGCATATGCAGGAACAAGTGATTCCATTTCAATTTCAAGAAAACACAGAAACAATGAAAATACATTATGATTTGCGCAGTATAAGAGAAGTGTATTGACCTGAGATGAGGCAGAATGTGAAGATGAGGAAGATCTTCATTGTGAGTTGAGTTCAGCTTCACAGCAGTTCTGATTCTCCTCACAGGATGTTTGTCTTCTTTATGTTCAATGTTCTCTGTGTGTCTCTCTCTGTCTCTACATCTGTCTGCTTTAGTTACTTCCTCTTTATTCAGCTCTTTATCAGTAATGATCAGCTTTACTGGCCCCTCCCACCATCACCATCACTCAATATTAAACACAGAGGAACAGCGACCTCTAGAGGATGTGATTGAACATGTGATTCAGATTCCAGCTGTACTGTAAACAGGTCTGATTGTTTTATGTGAAATGTGGGTAAAAGCCTTCACAAGAAGATTCCTATTTTGATTAACCTGTTTGAACACCCAGACTCTGCACAAAATCTCTCATTTTCATTTTAAGATGAATATGAACAGCACTGGCGGCACGGTGGTGCAGCGGTTAGCACTGTCGCCTCACAGCAAGAAGGTCGTGGGTTCAAACCCCGGTTGCCCTGGCCATTCTGTGTGGAGTTTGCATGTTCTCCCCGTGTCTGTGTGGGTTCTCTCCGGGTTCTCCGGCTTCCTCCCACCATCCAAAGACATGCAGGTTAGGTTAATTGGTGTCTCCAAAAAATTGCCCTAGGTGTGAATGTGAGTGTGAGTGTGTGTCTGTATATGTGTGGCCCTGCGATGGACTGGCGACCTGTCCAGGGTGTACCCCGCCTTCCGCCCAATGTTAGCTGGGATAGGCTCCAGCCCCCCGCGACCCTGTATGCAGGATAAGCGGTTGACGATGGATGGATGGATGGATGAACAGCACTTAGCTCAAGCAAATTAAATGTTTTTTGCATTTCCACTCCATATTTCAGAGTATGATCCCTGTGTTCCAAACGGGATGTATCACCCTCTGAAGGGCACTTTGAAGGGAGAACAATCATGATAGTAATGCTGTAAGTTTGCTTCAAACAGATTTCCCAATCATTTTATTTTTTTCCCCCACACCTACTTACTTTTATATAATTTTTATATAATTTTTAGCCCTCCAAAGCTCTCACAGTGGATAATAAAGTCTTCAGAGGGAATAGGGCACAAGAGTCAATCACTTCTGAATGAAACACATCCTAAAATAACTTGTTACGTCTATTCATTTTCTTCTAAAAGCAGACCACATTTTACTCACACTATGTATGTTTTCAAAGTTTTCTTTCAGTTTTGTAGCCTCGTCTCATGTATTAAAGATGACAATCATGTTGAAAATGAGTTCTCTTACCACAGTGTTTGTCTGTACTGCTGCTGGAGTCCCACAGTACTGCACTCTCTCTTATAGTATCTTACACACCATTCAACTCACCAGCAGCCCCGGACAGAATCTGTACATTCAAACCACTTCAATGTTTGTTTGCTAAATATTTTGGCTAATTTGAGGATTCTTTCAGCTACCAACAAGAGTGTACTCTCGTCTCATTCAAACATTTCACTATGCTAAAACCCCTTCAGTACAATTCTGCAGATTTTCCTTCACAAATTGCACTGAAAATGTGAAGAAGAAGAAAATCTGCAGATTCTGTCTGGACTCATCAGTTTATTATTAGAGACTCCATGATGTGAATTATATCATGTTAAATATGCACTGAAGCTGTGGGAGCAGATTGAGAAATACTGTCCTGTCACTTTAACACATGGCTGTAGATTCAGCACCATGGACAGCAGCGGACAGTCAAACTTCAGAAAAACGGTTGAGGAAAGTTTAACAGCACAAAATGTAATAAGATTGAAGTTGATTATTTACTTAAATTCAGCGTTTTCAATTCTAAATAAGGAGGCATTTAAGAGGACCGATGGGGGTCATGTGAGTCACATGATGTGACCATCATTCAACTGTAACTGTCTCAGCTAATTTCTCCTGATTTATTCCTTTATTTCATGCTTATATAAAGTGTAAATCAGTGTTGAATTCAGTTCATATAAACAGGAGATGGAACCATTGATCATGTATTTTAATGTGTAGTATTTGATTTTAAATCATTTATACAAAAAAGAAAGTCATTTCAAAGATATTAACTCATACTTGCCTCTAGATGGAGCCAGAAGATTGAATTAGATAAACAGTGTGTTTAAGTGTAGAGAAGTGTCTGTATAATGGATGATTGTCTGATGATTTTCACAATAAAAGAGGAGTAAGAAAAAGCAAGAAGACTTTATCAATTCAGTGTCAGTCTGAAAAATAATCGCACTAAAAATCAATAATTATGTTTCCTTTTTAACTATCTGAACTGTTGACATGTTTAAAGGTTGCAGAAACCTGAAGAATTGAAGAATGATAAATTACAGATCTACTGGAACATGATTATGACTTGAACACTGAACGGGTTTGAGAGTGTTTCTGTAAATGTAAAGGAGAGAGAGGTCAGGAGTGAGAAGGCTTGGATGTACAATAAATACTCCGAAATCTGACCTGACTAGACTGGATCTGTTCTCATCGACAGTCCCACTGGTTTCAAGCCAGATGCCTACACACTCCTGACCTCTCTCTCCTTTACATGGTCCTTCGAGCTGGAATTGAACCAGCGACCTAAGGATAGTCGATGCAACATCGTCAATCCTCTGCACGGTTCAACAAACAAGAAAACAAAGGAGAAACTGTGGGCACAGGAGCTGTTAATAAGGCCTGTGAAGGTGTCCTGATTGGCCTGAGATTGAGTGGGTGGAGCTGGGTGCTGCTAAAGAAATGAAGGCACTAAGAGGGGCGTGGCACCTGCTCTAACAGCATAGAAACAAAGGAAAACTTCCTCACAGTAAATATTGAACAAAAGATGAAGCTCATCTGCAAATTTGTGAGTAGTTAAATAAAACTGTACAGAATAGTGACATATAAAGAGTCTGCACACACTTGAATAATAAAACAGACCTTGAGCAATATGTATATATATATATATATACAGTGAGGAAAATAAGTATTTGAACAAGTTCTCCCACTTGGAAATCATGGAGGGGTCTGAAATTGTCATCGTAGGTGCATGTCCACTGTGAGAGACATAATCTAAAAAAAAAATCCAGAAATCACAATGTATGATTTTTTAACTATTTATTTGTATGATACAGCTGCAAATAAGTATTTGAACACCTGTCTATCTGCAAGAATTCTGACCCTCAAAGACCTGTTAGTCTGCCTTTAAAATGTCCACCTCCACTCCATTTAATATCCTAAATTAGATGCACCTGTTTGAGGTCGTTAGCTGAATAAAGACACCTGTCCACCCCATACAATCAGTAAGAATCCAACTACTAACATGGCCAAGACCAAAGAGCTGTCCAAAGACACTAGAGACAAAATTGTACACCTCCACAAGACTGGAAAGGGCTACGGGGAAATTGCCAACAGCTTGGTGAAAAAAGGTCCACTGTTGGAGCAATCATTAGAAAATGGAAGAAGCTAAACATGACTGTCAATCTCCCTCGGACTGGGGCTCCATGCAAGATCTCACCTCGTGGGGTCTCAATGATCCTAAGAAAGGTGAGAAATCAGCCCAGAACTACACGTGAGGAGCAGGTCAATGACCTGAAAAGAGCTGGGACCACCGTTTCCAAGGTTACTGTTGGTAATACACTAAGACGTCATGGTTTGAAATCATGCATGGCACGGAAGGTTCCCCTGCTTAAACCAGCACATGTCAAGGCCCGTCTTAAGTTTGCCAATGACCATTTGGATGATCCAGAGGAGTCATGGGAGAAAGTCATGTGGTCAGATGAGACCAAAATAGAACTTTTTGGTCATAATTCCACTAACCGTGTTTGGAGGAAGAAGAATGATGAGTACCATCCCAAGAACACCATCCCTACTGTGAAGCATGGGGGTGGTAGCATCATGCTTTGGGGGTGTTTTTCTGCACATGGGACAGGGCGACTGCACTGTATTAAGGAGAGGATGACCGGGGCCATGTATTGCGAGATTTTGGGGAACAACCTCCTTCCCTCAGTTAGAGCATTGAAGATGGGTCGAGGCTGGGTCTTCCAACATGACAATGACCCGAAGCACACAGCCAGGATAACCAAGGAGTGGCTCTGTAAGAAGCATATCAAGGTTCTGGCGTGGCCTAGCCAGTCTCCAGACCTAAACCCAATAGAGAATCTTTGGAGGGAGCTCAAACTCCGTGTTTCTCAGCGACAGCCCAGAAACCTGACTGATCTAGAGAAGATCTGTGTGGAGGAGTGGGCCAAAATCCCTCCTGCAGTGTGTGCAAACCTGGTGAAAAACTACAGGAAACGTTTGACCTCTGTAATTGCAAACAAAGGCTACTGTACCAAATATTAACATTGATTTTCTCAGGTGTTCAAATACTTATTTGCAGCTGTATCATACAAATAAATAGTTAAAAAAATCATACATTGTGATTTCTGGATTTTTTTTTTTAGATTATGTCTCTCACAGTGGACATGCACCTACGATGACAATTTCAGACCCCTCCATGATTTCTAAGTGGGAGAACTTGCAAAATAGCAGGGTGTTCAAATACTTATTTTCCTCACTGTATATACTGTATTTGTTGTCTTTTTTTGCAGTGGAAACTTCTGCATACATTCTATTTCCTTTTTCTTGGTAACAAAAATGCACAAAGTCTTGTTTGGTCAATATGGTCAAAAGCGCAGATGTAAAACATGAACAAAAGGTAACCACAAACTGAAGAGCATGTCATGTTTGTTACTCTTTAGTGCATGCTGCAGAGGGTGCAAAATGTGCACACATGAAGTATTAAGTTATGCGTCTTTTCAAAAATTACGAATTTCTGATTAAAGAAAAGATTAAAAAAACACAACTTATGTCTTAAAACTATGAAACACAAATATAGGTCATTTTTAATGATCATTCATTTGTAAAAGTAATTGACTTAGTCTTGTGCGGTGATTTACAGATGCATAATCAGAGAAAAACTCGATGTTACTGAACGTGACTGTATCATCAGTGACAGAATCTTGATGTTTGTGGAATCTGACAGCAGCATACAGGAGCTCATCAGAGGAGTTTGAGGGAAGATGAGTTGATGAGTAAAGTGGATCTGCTCCAGAATCTGAGTGTGAATGTGACGTCTGAGATTGAACAAGAGAAAAACATGATGTGCAGAACTGAACTGATAGATTAAACACACAAGAACTTCAGTGTATAAAGACACAGACTCACCACTTCACTGTCTCTCATCTCTCTCCTGTCTGATGATGAGATCACTAATATCACACGAAAACATCAAATACACAATCACATTCAGTAATAATCACAGAATCATCTCTCTGACAACATTTAACACAACATAAAACACAGTGACACGCTGATATTTATTCTTGTCGGAGAACTGGCTGTTTTGACCTAAAGTATAATTACAGTCAATGGAGAAAAGTAAAGATCACAGCAGCAGTATTCAGAGAAGTATCACCTTGTCTCTTGTTGTGTCTTAATTTACAAACAGTCAGAGTGAATCCTCCAATCAGCAGCAGAATCACACACACACAAATAATGATGATGATGATTATGGAGAAATCTGGAAATAAATCGCACAAACATATAGTGATAATGACCTGAAAAAAACTGAAAATTAAGCATTTTAAAATAGGATCAACGTAGAGCAATAAGACATGATATTTACATGGCATTTCTTTGTTGTTGACCTTTTCAGTTTTTGATTTGTGGATGATTTGAGGGGTGATTGTTTTGATTTGTTTGCAAATGAGTAAAGCAAATTCTCAAAGCACTCAAGCACATTTTGTTTTCAGAAAATTGTTCAGCCTCTTCTCCACTTACACACACAGGGCTGGCTCTAGCCCTTTGGTTGCCCTAGGCGAGATTGAGTTTTGCGCCCCCCGTTTGTAACGTAACGGCGACCCTAGAGGGCGCCCGCGCCCTCAACACATTTGTCGCCCTAGGCAACCGCCTAGTTCGCCTATAGCAATCGCCGGCCCTGTACACACACATATACGACTGCACACTGCCTGTTCTACTTTATCTGTTTCTCTCTTTGTTCAGTCTCATGTGGTCTCACTGTGGGTTTCAAGATTGTTAAAACTGAACGGAAGTTTCTGCTCTTTTCCGTGATTTTGAACTGGTCGGAAAAAATAAACAAATCTGGTTATCAAGCAAACATTTAAAACACCTCCAGGTTTCATGAGAAACTTTCTGGTCTCTTAATGAGAGGATTTCTATCTCTAGTGGAGCGCTTCCCCTTACAGAGATACTTTGACTTTGATTTATAGATCGGATCATAAGAAGAGGGCTCGGTTTTGCTGGGTAGATCCTCATGAACCACCCGCCCTCTGGCACGTTCATTGACATCCATCCAAGCTTGCCTCACAGCCAGTCTGTTTACTCCCTCGAGCTTCCAAGCTGGATGATGAGTTCGCCGCTGCATCGGAGAGTGTTCCGGCGACTCGACTGGACTGACACCTTCGGGTCGGTCATGCTTGCCCGGGCCGCCGTCAGCGTGGGGTTGGACTGGAACCCTCTATTCTCCCCGCAGCCTTCAACCCGCAGAGCTGGCACCTTTCACTGCCCGCAACCAACCTCATCGCTCAATCCACTCACACTACCCTCTATGGTGGGGCGGCCCAGGGGTACTCAGAGGTCCCCCCAGGTGGACAGAGCAGTTGCGATCCACCTGTGTCCCGAGAATGCCCCCACCTGTCGGGATAACCTGGTGCACCCCTCCAAGGTCTGTAGGATGATGTCGTCACTGATCTCAAAGTCCTCTGGACAGGCCCGGCACACCGAACATGGACCCCACGCCTTCGGACCCACAATTGGTCTTGTTCTTTCCCCGACTCGGCTATGTAATTTCAGTTTGTGGCTTTACCTCGGTGCACGGCGAAGATGCCCTACGTGCAGAGATCGCGACCCTTTTACTCAAAGACGCGATAGAGCCTGTCCCTCCAACAGAGATACAGCCCATACTTCATCATACCCAAGAAATGCGGCGGCTTACGACCGATCATGGACTTGCACAAACTCCCATTCAAAATGCTCACAAAAAGACACATTCTAACTTGCGTCCAGCATCAAGATTGGTTCACAGCGGTAGACCTGAAGGACGTGTATTTCAACGTCTCTTTCTTGCCTCGACACTGACCCTTCCTGCGCTTCACGTTCGACGGCCAGGCGTATCAGTACAAGGTCCTCCCCTTCAGCATGTTCCTGTCCCCTCGCGTCTTCACAAAGGTCGCAGAGGCAGCTCTTGCCCTGCTAAGGGAAGTGGGCATCCGCATATTCAACTACCTCGGCGACTGGCTCATCCTAGCCCACTCTCGAGAGTCACTGTGCGCCCACAGGGACCAGTTGCTCAGGCACCTCAGTCATCTAGATCTTCAGGTAAACTGGGAAAAGAGCAAGTTCACCCCAGTTCAGAACATCTCTTTTCTCGGCATGGAGTTAGACTCAGTCTCAATGACAGCATGCCTCACCAACGAGCACACGCAGTCGGTGCTGAAATACTTCAACTTATTCAAGCCAGGCACAGAGGTTCCGCTAAAACAATTCCAGAGGCTCTTGGGGCATATGTCATCCTCCGCGGCAGTCGCGCTTCTGGGGTTTATGTATATGAGACTGCTTCAGCACTGGCTTCAGACTTGAGTCCCGAGATGGGCATGGTGTGGCGGCATGTACCGTGTGTTCATCACCCACCTGCCACCAGACTTTCATCCTCTGGACAGACCTCTATTTTCTGCAGACAGGAGTCCCCCTTCAGCAGGTGTCCCGACACGTTCTGGTCACCATAGATGCCTCCAAACAGGGTTGGGGTGCTGTGTGCTATGGGCATGCAGCCTCTGGCTCCTGGACAGGGCCCCAGCTGGGTTGGCACATCAACTGCCTTGAGCTGCTGGCTGTATTCCTTGCCCTGCAGAGGTTTCTCCCACTAATACGTGGAAAGCACGTCTTGAATCGCTTAGACAGCACCTCCACAATAGAGTTCATAAATCGGAAAGGCGGCGTACGCTCTCATTATATGTTACAACTCGCCCTCCATCTCCTCCTTTGGAGCAAGCAGCGACTCATTGCGCGCCACTCACATCCCGGGCAACCTCAACACGGCATCGGACACACTGTTGCGACAAGGCACGCTCAGCAGAGAGGGAACAAGTTACTCTGGTGGCCCCATACTGGCCCACACGGACTTGGTTCTCACGACAGCCCCTCCATGACAAATTCCCCTGAGGAAGGACCTTCTTTCTCAGGGACTGAGCACACTCTGGCATTCACGCCCAGACCTCTGGAACCTCCAAGTCTGGCCCCTGGACAGGATGTGGAAGATGAAAGTGGTCTACCACCTGCTGCCATAGACATGATCAACTAAGCCAGAGCTTCCTCCACCAGGTAACTTTATGCCCTAAAGTGGCGCTTGTTCGCAAATTGGTTTTCTTCCCAATTTGAAGACATGCAGAAATGCGCTGTTGGGTCAGTGCTCTCGTTTCTGCAAGAGAGGCTGGAGGGAAGGCTGTACCCCTCCACCTTGAAGGTTTATATAGCCACCATTTCGGCTCACCATGATGCAGTGGATGGTAAGTCCCTAGGGAAGCACGATCTGATTCTCAGGTTCCATAGAGGCTGAACCCTCCCAGGCCATGCCTGTTCCCCTCATGGGATCTCTCCATGGTCCTTTCAGGCCTTCAGAGACCCCCCTTAAAGCCGCTAGAATCAGTCGAACTCAAAGCCCTCCCCTTGAAGATGGACCTCCTGATCACATTCGCTTCCATCAAGAGGGTTGGGGACCTGCAATCATTCTCTGATACTGATTATATTTATATTACAAACAGGAGATTAATCTAACATGGTGCGATAGTGAAAACAACTACAAGTAGTGCAGTCTAAAAGCAAGCCTCATTTAGACAATGTTGTTTTAAAATAAAAGATGACACACCTAGTAAAATGATGTGTCAAGCTAATGAGCTTATATTGATCTTTATTGAAAAGATACATTAAGCAAATATAAATGATGAAGCAAATCTGGTAATCGGCTAAATTGACTGAACTTTAATCTGAAGTTTGATAATACTACTAATCGGAGTCAGAAATGAAATTTACATTACATTTAGCCTTTTAGCAGAAGCTTTTGTCCAAAGTGACTGAAAATTGAAAAGTTTTAATTGTATTCATATTTAATAATTATTATTAGTAAGTCAAATTAGAGTGGCTTGGTTAAGTTCTTTTGAAACAGATGTGCTTTCAGCTAGTTCTTGATTGTTGAGATGGTTTCAGCAGAATATTGAGAAGCTTTCACAGAGGAACAGAGTAAATGAATGATTGTGAAATAGACTTTTAGCCTCTTTGTGATGGGACCACAGGCACCACTGGTTTATTGATTGCAGAGAGCAAGTTGGGACATAGACCTTGAGGATGCTGCTCCAGTAGCTATCCTGAAAGCCAGAGTCAAAGCCTTGAATTTGATGCAGGCAGCTATTGGTAGCCAGTGGAGTGAAATCAAGAGTGGGGTGATGCAAGCCCTCTTTGGGTGATTGAAGACCAGATGTACTGTTGCAATCTGGACCATCTGCAGTGGCCAGCTGGGAGACTGGCGAACAGGGCATTGCAGAATTTCAGTCTTGAAATTACCTGATCTTTGATCAGCAGCTGTGGAGCATATTCAGACAGGAAAGGTCTGGTATTCCTGATGTTGCAATCCATGAAGTTGCAAGAATGGGTGGTTGATGTGATGTGGGATCAGAAGTTAAGCTGTTCATCAACTAACACTCCAAGGTTTTGTAAAGTTGAAGTGTAGTTGAAGCAAGAAGAATGGTGAGGTTGTGGTCAACAGATTCTAAAATTTTGTCACACTAGGAGATTTGTCTTGGCAAGATTGAGCTGAAGGTGATGTTCTTTCATCCAGACATCATTCGATCTCCAATAGGCAGGCAGAGATACAAACTGAGACGGCGGGTCGTCAGGCTGGAAAGACTGGAGCTATCTATCATCTGCGTAGCAGAAGCCATATGCCTTAATGATAGTTCATAATGGTAATGTATACATCATAAACAGGAGGAACCTGAGGAACCCCGGTGACTTGGACACCTCTCCTGGAGACCTTGAAGGTTCTGCCTGTGAGGTACGACGCAAACCATCCAAGTGCAGTTCCTGATATGGCCAGGTCGGAGAGAGTGGACAGGAGAATCTGGTGGTTAACTATGTCAAAAGCAGCAAAAATTCAAGAAGAATGAGGACAGATTATTTGAAGTTAGCTGTTACCAGTCGCAGGGTTTGGCTACAGACAAGAAGGCAGTCTCAGTAGTGTCCTATTTTGATGCCAGATTCATGTTTGTCGAGAGGGTTGCTCTGTGAATGAAGAAACTGTTTGAATACAACCTTCTCAAGAGTTTTAGTTTAGTTCAGTTTTATCAATTACTGTAGGGTTATTTGTCGTTGTTTTTTTTAGCAGTGGGGTTACCCAATTCTGCTTGAATGTGTTGGGAATGTTTCAGTTGTAAGAGATGTGTTGATGAGGGAGGACTGGAGTAGAGGCAGCTTGCAGGGGATAGGAGGGGGTATGGTCAAGAAGACAGGTAGTAGAATGAATAGAATGAAGCAGTTTGGAGACCTCAGTCTCAGAGAGAGGAGAGAAAGAGGATGGGATGTAGGAAGAGAGTCATTGTGGGTGTGTGTTGTAGAGAACTTGATGCTAATGCTTGCTACTTTGTCAGTAAAAATGCAGCAATTTCATCAGCAGTCAGAATGGGAGGTAGTGGGAGGAGGAGGATTGAAAAGAGAAAAGAAAATTAGCTGGAATCTGAAGTGTTTCTGATCGTATTCTGGTATCAATCTTGGCAGCAGAAATACTAGAGGAAAAAGAAGAGAGAGATTAATAATTACAACACACAGATCGTGATATAAAGTCATGGTAAGGACAAAGACTGAGTCTGAAATTGTGTGAGAGAGATGAATTCTAATGAATTGTAATGGGATGAAATGAAATGTACAGAGGGATGTTGGTAACAGTAGCTGAAGAACAGGTCATTATGTGATAATGAGAGTCATTTACAGAATGAAAAAACATGATTTCAATGTAAGTAATTCTGCTGTGCCACGTGGCAGAAGATTCTGTAATTTCTCAAAATGACCAGCAGGGGGAGTAAAATTACCATCATTCTCTGAACTCATGTTAATAGGAAGACACGTTTCATACTGGTGCAGTCGACAACCATCAGTGAAAAAGTTCATATAAATAAGTTGTTAATGTAATATAAAAAGTACAAACACATAAAGCAACCACATATATATAAAACAGCTAACTAAAACAGTTAACTTTTTTATAGACTAAAAATTGAAACCATACACACATGTAAGAATCTTTAATCTGTTTAAAACATGAACAAATTTAGTATATTTCCTCTCACACTGACCAGTGGACTTTTTCAAGAGAAAAACAATAGGAAACTATTTTGATTTCTAAATGAATACTTAAAATGAAAACCATGATCTGAAAAGGCATAATCTAGCAATAAAGAATACTTGAACTAATAAAACAGCATCAGCACAAGTCTCATGTCACAAGTTCATGTATAAAGCATTTCTGAGAAGTTATTAAAAACGGACCTCCTCGCAAGCTGTCTGTAACTAATATCTCTTGTATGTCCAAATCTAAAGCAGAACAAAAGTTCAAGTCAAAGTTGAGCATCATCATCATTGTCCAAGAGGAGAGAAGAGCTCACAAGACAACACAGTCACACATTCATTTAACAGCTCTGAACTCACATGTGATTTCCTCATTTATACCATTCTAACAGTAGATGAACTTGTGTGTGTTTAAGAGCTGCTATATATGAGGGAAAGATGCTGCATCTCATCTACATTTGGAGTGGAACATTTGCATATTGCAGTAAGTGTCACTCAAGTGTTGCATTTCCTGGTTTTTTCACACCTTCATATAAACTGAGAAGACAAACTCTTCACACACTGATGAAGGTCTGACAGTTGCTGTTTCAAACATGTAAAAGGGAAAAAAACATGAACTTACACCTTAAAAAATAGATTTCTATTTTAATATTAGATTATGGGTCATTTTTACAAAATATTTGTGAGCCAGATCAAATGTTAAAATATCACAATGCATTTTAAAATACACTTGGAATTGTTTGATTATGTGTAATCTCTGTTATAATAGAATTATTTCAGTCTTGTGAGGTGACTGACAGCGGCATAATCAGTGTGAATCTCCTCTTTACTGAACGTGAGTGTATCATCAGTGACAGAATCTTCATGTTTGTGGAATCTGACAGCAGCATACAGGAGCTCATCAGAGGAGTGTGAGGGAAACTGTACAGTAGAATAAAGAAGAGTTGATGAATCACGTCTGCTGTCTGCACAGGATGACTGGAAAAAATACAGAAAAATATATATTTCACACAAAGCGAACTTACAAGCATTTACTATAAGTGTGTGCATTGCACCATATGAATTCTGTTAACACCCCTTCCCAAAACACACACTGTTACTCACCGTTCTATTTGTCTCACTCTTTCTGTCTGATGTTGAGGTGCTTTCTAATGACCAAAAAAACAAATCAAGAGATCAGTAAGAGAACACACATGCAGAAAACACAAATAAATGTGTGTGTGTGTGTGTATGTGTGAGTGTGTTTGTGTGAGTATGTGTGTGTTTGTGTGTGTGTGTGAGTGTTTTTGTGTGTGTGTGTTTTTGTGTGTGTGTGTTTGTGTGTGTGTGTTTTATTTGTGTGTATGTGTGTGTGTTTATGTGTGTGTTTGTGTGAGTGTATGTGTTTGTGTGTGTGTGTGTGTGTAGTCCGGCAAACAATCCTTACCTCTGCGTGGTGCCGGATGGGCAATGTCGTGGGCAGCGCCAAGGGGGGAGGGCCAATAGAGAACTGTTCCCTCCCCCGTCTTTATGTCATGGTGCTTTGTAGCCACCACAGCGGCCAAATGGGGGCTCTGGATGGGTGCGAGGGGCTGGTAACCCCTTCACCCTCAACTGATTACCACTAAACCACAAATTAAAACATTAAGTAAGTTAGTACCGGAGACCCTTGGGGGACTCCTGGCCAAACTCCATCAGGCGGAGCCAGGAGACTGAATCCTCACCCTCGGGGCTCCTCCAGAAACAACAAAAAGCTGCTACGGATGGCCATGTGGAATGTTCGAACACTCACAGCAGAAGAGAGGCTGCCACTCCTCTGCTGGGAGCTGGACCAGTACCGCCTGGATCTCTGTGGTGTTCAGGAAGTCCAGTGGACCGGCTCTGGCTCTTGCCACAATGAGGGGTGGACTCTCCTCTATTCGGGGCAGGAGACTGACAAACAACAGGGAGTGGCTCTTCTTCTGAACAAAAGTTTGAAGGCAGCGTGGGAGCATGGTGTTTTTGTGTGGGAAGCTGTGAGCCCCATCTTACTTTGGGTTTGCCTTCCCATCAACCAGAGGTGAGGAGTGGTGGTTGTTGTTATTTATGCCCCCACCGAAGACGAATTTCCGTGGAGGGATGCGGGAAAGGCCGATGAGTCAGATGCCTTCTATGACCTCCTGTCACAGGTGCTGGCTAAAGTGGCCCCACGGACAGAATCATCATGTTGGGTAATTTCAATGCCCGAGTTGGTCATGATGCTAGCACCTGGTCAGGAGTGATTGGAAGACATGGGCCAGATCAGCTCAATAACAACGGTAGGAGGCTGCTAGATTTTTGTGCAGCCCATGGGCTTGTAATTACCAACACACTGTTCAAGTATCGGCGCATCTACACAACATCATGGATGCATGCCGGGTCCATGCAAGAACATCTGCTGGACTACATAGTGACGGAACAGCGGCTGCGGGCCCATGTCCTTAACAACAGGACCTACCGTGGAGCTGATCTGCCCTCTGACCATCGACTTGTCATCTGTAAGATGCACCTGCCATTCTTCCACTCTGGTGGTGGGTGTAAACCCAGGACCCCTTTCAAACACATAGTGACCTGGTCTAGGCTAGCTGATGAAAGTTGCAAGTGAGAATTTCTGTGAGGTCATGGTGGAGGGGAAGTCCCTCAGCCTGGAAAACATTGTGGGACAAAGTGGGGATGACCCTGCTGGGGCTGTGGTGCCTTAAATATTGGAGGAAGAAGTCACTCCCTGTGTGTGACTGGCTGAGGTGCCATCTTTGGAGGAAGTATTCAAGGCGATCCGGAGCCTGAGACCAGGAAAGGCACTGGGCTGAGATGATCTCCCACGCAAAATGCTGAGGGAGTGTGGCGTTTGTGCACAGACTGCCCTACATGACATCATAACAACAGTCTGGACCACTGGGCGGGTTCCGCAGGATTGGAAGGATGCCCTGGTGGTCCCTCTTTTTAAAAAGGGGGACCGCATAGATTGTAACAACAATAGGGGCATCTCACTCCTCAGTGTGCCAGGCACCACATTATGTATTCTGATGATCTGGTGATTGCTGCTCACTCAGAGGAGGAGTTGGAGGCACTGCTGATGAACCTGGAGCTTGCCACTAAGAGATGGGGCCTTACCATCAGTCCAACCAAAACTAAGCACCTGCCTGGGTATTATGTACCATCAGACACTCCACCCCCATAGCTCCCAATTGGTTATGGGGTAGTTGTGGAGAGAGTGTAGTGTTTACCATACCTGGGCAGTGTGCTTATGACCAGCACCGGTTTGACAGCAGAGGTCTCACTCCGAATCAGTCGAGTAGCATTATCCTTTCATTGGTTGCGTAATGCTGTGTGGAAGCTACTGCTTGTGGTATTCTCGGCCACAGTCATTCCCTTCCTTCTCTATGCTTGCGAAACATACCCCCTAATGGAACATCTTCACCTGTTAGAAACATTTAGGCTGGCCTGCCTAAGATCCATCCTGGGTTTAACCAGGCTGGATTGTGTGAGGAGCTCACAAATCTTTGAAAGATGTGGACAAAGTCCCATAGGTGAGCTCCTCCGGCAGGCAAGGTTGTGTTGTCATGTAGCCCACATGCCCGGCCACCGCATTCCTAAACAGCTTTTGTTCGGCCAGATAGAGGGGGCTAAGCGGGCGTGGCACAGGCTGGAGAAGAGATGGAGTGATGTGGTACAGGAGGATGTGGAGCTGTGTGGACTTACCGATGACTGGTACCAGCGGTGTCAAGATCGGCCTCTTTGGTGGAGGCTTGTGAAGGACGCTACTGACCAGTTGGAGGCAGTCGCCCTCCAACAACAACGGAGGGCAGTGGAGCGACACTCACAACAACAAGCAGAGCACCGGGTGGCTAAAGCACAGCAAGTTGGCACAGTAGGGGCACAGGTGGAGCATCAGCCAGTCATCTCAGTCAGTCGAACCGTGTCACCTGTTGGATCTGTCCCGTGACCTCCTGCCAACGTGCGTTCGATACTTCACGTGGCCTTAATGTGCACATAGCCTGGCACAAGCCTTGTGGTGACGTCACCGCCACTTACTGGCGAATGGCGGTTGTTGTTGTGTGTGTGTGTATGTTTCTGTGTGTGTGTTTGTGTGTGTGTGTGTGTGTGTGTGTGTGTGTGTCTGTGTTTATCACCTTGTCTCTTGTTGTGTGTTAATTTACAAACAATCAGAGTGAATCCTCCAATCAGCAGCAGAATCACACACACACAAATGATGATGATGATCATGGAGAAATCTGGAAATAATACTGTGATAATTACAGAAAAACGCAGATATACTTCAATAAAATAAAAGTTAAACAAATATTCAAATGAATAACATTCATGTCCAATCTACAAAAGTAATGTTTCATTTGTTTCTGTTTCTAATGAAGTTTGTGGGCTTGTTGTTTTCAGTTTTATAATGACATGAGAAATTTACAAATCACACATGGATAATCTTTTACTCTTTTTATTTTCACTTTTCACTTTCATAACACATTGAACGTACCTTTAAATTACAAATATTATATTCATTAAATAAACATTTATCTTGAACAATTGAGAGCCTACATTTTAAAATATCTCTCTGTATTTTTATAATACTAGTGACACTGTGTGATCATCTGTGATCTCTGATTATTAGTACTGACAATAGTTCTAATCTGTTTTACTGAATGTTACTGAATCATCACGAGAGAATATTCCTGCTTTTTCAATAGTTTTTTAAGCTGAATTACTCTGCAGTAAAAAAGACTTCAAAGTCTCTCTTCTGCAGAACTGCACACAACCTGTGATCTACTTCTTCTACAGGTCTCTCTGTTTCTTTAGCCATGTGGTCACACAGTGGGTTTCCTGAATAAGTCTGTTAAATGTTCTCAGTCAAACTAAGACTAAAGACCCAGAACATTCTACAGTTTTCTGTGGTTTTCAGCTGGTGTGAAAACAGTCTGTTAATCACGCACACAACACACAACCAGAAATGATGAGAAACCTTTATATCAAAAATACAATAAATAAAATCCATATTTTCATATGACACGAGATAGATTCACTCTACAGCCCTAAAAATGTCCAAAAGTTGTATTTGTAGTGATTCTCTTCATCATATTATTTTCATTTTAGTATCATTTTCTCATCTTATTACCACTACTCACAGACACACACACACACACACACACACGCATCTGACCCTATGTGGCATTATTAGCAGTTTTATGTTTAAAGGTATATTGCAGGATCAATCCAATCAATACTCAATCGACAGCATGTCAATCTTGGCATAATGTTGATTATCAAAAAACATTCAAAAAATATTAATTAAAAAAAATCAAAAATCACGGTTACAATGACGCATTTATAATAGAAGTGAATGAGGCCAATTTTTAGAGGGTTGAAAGGCAGAAATGTGAAGCTTAAAATGTTATAAAGCACTTACATAAATTCTTCTTCTAAAACTTGTGCAGTTGTTTAAATCATCATTTCCAGTCGGTTTAAGGTTTTCTCGACTTTCTTCATGGCAAAAAAAGTAGGGGAAAGTAAAATAGGGGAAGAAGATGCCGAAAGCACTATCTCAAGAGTGAAGGTAAACAGCGACTTATTTATTCTACAGCTTAAAAGTTGATTCGATGGGCAGATTCATCCCAAACCTTCTTTTATTAACTTCACTTAAACTTGTGCCAAGGATGATGTGAATAAATGAACTCTCTTACCCCTCCTGATGTTTATATGTACTTTAGTGATGACATCAGATCCACACCAGTATATCCCAGAATCCTCTTGTCTCAGATCAGTGATGTTTACAGTGAAGACTCCAGTAGATGCTTCATCACTTAAAGACAATCCATCATCTCTGATTCTCTCCAATGAAACTCCATCCTTTACACACATTGAGACTTGATGTCCTTTACAGAAGAATTTCTGATGTTCTTCATGATGTTTGCACTTGATTGAGACGTCGTCTCCTTCAGACTGATTCAAGATCAGCTCTGAAAAGAACATCAGTTTCACTCCACACAGTTCAGGCACATGTCATATTCATATTGAGTTGTTCATGTCCCTCACCTTGTTTCCTGATAATGATGAGATGAGTGCAAAGATAATTCACATCTCTTTCTAATGTCATTGCACAGCAGTATTTCCCAGCATCCTCTGCTGTCAGTCCAGTGATGGTCACAGTAAAGACACTTGCTGTGATGTCATCATTCAGAGTCAGTCTGTCAGTCTTGGTCTCATTCTGGTCTCTCACAGTCTCAATGAGAGGATTTCTATCTCTAGTGGAGCACTTCCCCTTACAGAGATACTTTGACTTTGATTTATAGATCGGATCATAAGGACAGATGATCTCCACAGATTCTCCTTCATGACCAAATACTGGAGGCAAATAGACAATTTAACACATTCTGGTGGTTATACTGCATGAAAGATTATAGTTCAATTGTCTGTTTTACTCACTGATGAGTTTGAGTTGAACTTCAGTGGTCAGAGAGATCAAAGTCAAATGTTCTTCACTGGTTTGTGTTCCACACCAGTAAACTCCAGCATCTCTCACTGTCAGATTACTGATGCGCACAGTAAAAACTCTTGTTTCATTTCTCTCAGATAAAGAACTCATTTGTGTCACTTCAGATGTGGTGACAGTTTGACAGATGTGATCATCATCCTCTTTACAAAAGTGTGTTGAACTGACTTCATGTTCCTCTGGGATCTGACAGATGATGTTCACTTCCTCACCAACATAAACAGATTTCATTGTCTTCTTCAGCAGTGAAGTATCTACAACACATGAAAAACATCAACAGAAATAAGAACAAACACTTTTAGACATGTTTGAGAGTATTTCAAGTTTCTCACCGTCTTTGATGTCCAGCGTGACTTGAGTAACTCTGTCAGTATATTGAGACACATTGACTCCACACCTGTATGTTCCAGCATCTCCAGCATTCAGATCTCTAAAGAACACCATCAAGACTCCTCCTCTGGTGTCATCATATAAAGAAACATCTCCATTTTCCATCCATTTATTCTCAACTCCTGCATACTTAACATCAGAACATCCCTCATCTGATTCTTTACAGATATATTTGGGGTTGGTTTTGTACTGAGGGTGTTCACACTTGATGATGATCTGACCTCCTGAGTAACCGCTCACTCTATATGAACCAACCTTACCTGTCAATCACAAATATCACATTATACAACTCAACACATCTGACACAATCAACCTAATGTATCTATTCATCAAGTATAAACTGTAAATTCAAGAGCACCAAACACAGACTCTCAAAATTTTAATTGGATTTGATTGAGAGTTTGTTGTACTCACTCATAATATGTAGATGAACAGTTGTAATAATGGAGTAACTGTACAAGTTGATCTGAACTCCACATAAATAAACTCCTCCATCATCTGGTCTCACATCAGTAATTCTCACACTGAAGAGATTCTGATCGCTGCTTTGAGAGATACTGAATCTTTCTTTCTTCATCCATGTGCTGTAGACCAACTCAATATCATTTATTTTTCTAAATATGATCTTCTCATTTTTCTTATAATTCTGTGAATATTCACAGTTGAAGTTGGCGGTTTGTCCACTGTTCACAATCATTCTTTTTGACACCCCACAACATGAATCTGTCAAAGTTTTATTTGTTTATTTGGAGAGTGCTGAATGAGACTTTATAAAAAGGAAAACAAAATTACATTGATTTGATTGAGAATATATTCTACTTACTAATAATGTGTAGATGAACAGTTGTAGTAATAATGGAGTAACTGTATCTGTAGTGTCTGTAGATCTGAACTGCACATAAATAAACTCCTCCATCATCTGATCTCACATCAGTAATTCTCACATTAATGAAGAGATTCTGATCGCTGCTTCGAGAGACACTGAATCTTTCTTTCTTCTTCCATGTGCTGGAGATCTCCTCAATAGAGTTTTTTTCTTCTTTGAATATTGTCTTCCTGTTATTTTTGTGATTCTGTGAATATTCACAGCTGAACTCAGCAGTTTTTCCACTATTCACTGTCACAGTTTTTGACCTCCCACAACATGAATCTGTCATTCACATATAATAACACAGATGATACATATTGATTGCCTTAATAAATTTATATAATATAATATGATATAATATAATATAATATAATATAATGTAATATAATATAATATAATATAATATAATGTAATATAATATAATATAATATAATATAATATAATATAATATAATATAATATAATATAATGTAATATAATATAATATAATATAATATAATATAATATAATTAATTCTGTAGTTTTTACACAATGACTTAAATCTCCAATAACTGACCTTCTATCACATCTAATGTCATATCAATGGACCTCTGATTATTAAACCCGATCTGGTAACTTCCAGCATCTGTTGTGTTCAGTTCTCTGATGAAGATCATGAGGTTTCCATTTTTATTATGAAACAGAGTGAATCTCCCTTCAGTAATCCATTGCTTATATTTCTTTTGTTGTATAATTGTTCTGTGTGGGTCATGTTTCTCCATGTATTTAAAACAGTTATCGCACCAAGACTTCATTGAATCAACAAGAACACTTCCTCCAGAATATCCAATCACATCAAAGCATCTCACTGAACCTGTCAATCAGATTAATATTGTTATCCTCATTACTTTTATGTCCAGTTGAGCCTCCACAAATAAGCAGCGATTGAACTGATGATTTCAGTTTATAATTTGGTGTAGAATGATGAACAGAATTCCTCAGGATTGCTGTAATACTGTAAGAGAAGTGTATTGACCTGAGATGAGGCAGAATGTGAAGATGAGGAAGATCTTCATTGTGAATTGAGTTCAGCTTCACAGCAGTTCTGATTCTCCTCACAGGATGTTTGTCTTCTTTATGTTCAATGTTCTCTGTGTGTCTCTCTCTGTCTCTACATCTGTCTGCTTTAGTTACTTCCTCTTTATTCAGCTCTTTATCAGTAATGATCAGCTTTACTGGCCCCTCCCACCATCACCATCACTCAATATTAAACATAGAGGAACAGTGACCTCTAGAGGATGTGATTGAACATGTGAGACAGTGCATCACAACTGTACATTAAGATAGATTTCAGCTCCTATCAGAAAAAGACTTCCTGTAATACAGTGTGAAAGTAAAATAGTCAACATGCCAATGTCTCTACTATTAATTTATGCATGTTTTGTTAAGTTGTTCTGTCTTTAAAAATGTTTTCATATTATAGTTAACTTGCTTCTTGGAGAAAGTTTTGAATATGTTCTCAAAGTTTTGCAGTCTCATCTCACTCTCTCTTATCTAACACTTCTGATTCATCTCCTTAATCCATGATCTGAATAAGACAGAAATGTGCACTGTTAAAATGAAAAACTGTCACTTAAAGACACGGCTGTGGATTCAGCACCATGGACAGCAGCTGAACGCAAACAGTACAGCCTATAAAATAAAATCCAGCCTCAAATAATCTGGACAAACATAACCGACAGGAGGCGTGACCCTGATGATTTAATGCATGCTTATTTTCTGTCTACATTTGAATCATATTAATATATAAGAAAAAAATATATACTTTAACTTCACAAACTAATTATTTTGGTTCGTTCTGAGCCAAATCTGTATGTTTTCATTCCGGTTCAAAAGTTCTGAAATCTCCTTTCCAAATGTTAACTGATCAGGACAAAGTAATTTTTTTTAATGAGAGTACTCTGCAATTAATGGTGGGTGAAATACCAGTTACAGTGTTGCCAGATCTCACAAGAGAAACAACTGACCTGGTCTGGAAAAACAAGCAAAAAATATACTTCCAAAATAAGTGAGAAAAAGAAAGTCATAATTTTTTTTCCTGTGTGGTGTTTTTCAGTATATAAAACAGTTAATTCACAGTTAAGTAGAATTTTAATTACAGATCTCAGTACAGATGTCATTAATGAATGATATCTACCAATAATTCAGTTAAGACTTGGAATCAAGCGATTAATGTGCTTTAATAATATTTTCCTTGTAGCTGGATTGGCCATGCATGTATATGTAGTAATTACACATGTTTGTTAAAAATGTCTTCATTCACAGAATGCTTCATCCACAACAGACAACAAAAAATGTGTGATGCAGCAGTTTCCTTCAGGATCAAAGCACAAGTTATATTGTTTTCAGCCAATATTAAGTGGTGTAGTTCCAAAAATGTACTGTGATAAACTCTTTGGCCTTTGGTTTCAAGAACAAATGATCCAAAATAAATTAAGTGATTATGACAGGACACCAGCATTCCAAAATAAAGTTTTCACACCAGAAAAACTGAAAATCCCTTTGTTCTCGTTTTCGGTTATGCGCTGCAAAAACAATTAAAATAATAATAATAATAATTTCGCTTTGGTTCCTGGAACTATTTTTATTCTGTGATAATAACAAATAAAATGTGTTTACATATGAAATCCATTCAGTTGTATTATAATACATTTACACTAGAGGGCACTATACTGCAACACTATTGAACTGCTTTTGTTTTCTAAGCACACATTTTCCTTGGAGTTTGTAGTTTTGGAAGTTTTGTAGCCTCGTCTCATATATTAATGATGGCACTTATATTGCTGTGAAATATTAATCTAACTGTGGTGTTTGTCAGTAATTCTGCAGGAGTCCCACAGAACTGCACTCTCTCTTATCTAACACACATGATTCAACTCATCAGTTGATTATAAGAGATTTACTGTCACTTTAACACACAGCTGGACAGCAGCTGGCAGTCAAACTTCAGGAAAATTTAACAGAAAAAACTGGACAAAAGAGTGAGTAATTGTAAAATGAACTTCCATTCATTCTTTTCTGATCTTAGAAATCAGAAACACTTGGGTCATTGGGGCCAGACTGGAAATGTAACCATTTTCAACTAAATTAAATAATATGTCCTAAAAGTAGCTCATTCCTCCTGATTCACTCTTTTATTTCATACTTATTGAAAGTGTAAATCCAATGTATACAGATAATAAACAGAAGTTGCCAACACAAACATCGACTATCTACTGTATGAACTCTCTATTTCTCAAGGTTTGATTGAAAATGAATCTGGAAAATGAAGCAGACATGAACATCATGGTTAATAATGTAACCTCTGTTTCCTCATGGAGGGAATGAGACGTTGTGTCGATGTAGTGACACTAGGGGTCACTCCTGTGAGCCCCAGACGTCTCTAATTTTTGAGAAAAGGCCCATGAAAATTGGCGAGTGGGATTTGAATGCCACTCCCTCGGAAATATGGGTATAAAAGGAGCTGGAATGCAACCACTCATTCAGGATTCACAATGAGGAGCCGAGACAAGGTCCCGGTAATTTCAGCGGGTAGTTCAGTGTTGTGGCAGGAGGGACACAACGTCTCATTCCCTCCATCAGGGAATGGAGGTTACATTAGTAACCATGAAGTTCCCGTTCTGTCACTCACTAAAGGTTGTGTCGATGCAGTGACACAAGGGGTCCCCATGGATAAAGCCACAACTACTGAACTGTGCTATATGGACTGGCGGTGCGAGATGGGAAGAGCTCTGTGTGCCTCGTAGCCACCACACCAGGCCATCGCATAACTACCCCCAGTGCACTCGTAGGCATCAAATGATCCCCTGCACCTCGGGGACAAGTCGACTGCTCATAAAATAAGGACCAACTGACCCAGCAACGGCCTCTTCTCTTTTTTCTCCCAAAAAGGAATGAAATCATTCAGCTGGGGGCCATATAAGGTCCACATTGGGGGTATCCCTTGAAAGAAGAGGACACCACAGAGACCAAACCTGACCTAGAGCGGGGGAGGGGATTTAGAGTGGGAATACATCACATGGTCTTACCGAGTCCGGTTGGCACATCATGTGGAGGGGTACATGGTAGATCCTACCTGAAGGTGGAGGAGTTACTACAAACAGAGTGACCGGGGACAGAGGCCTCTGCCAAGGAAGACATGGTTTACCAACAGGGAAACCCTTTTGCGGAAAATACATCACATAGGGTTATTAACGGGATAACCAATGCATGTGGAGCACCTACCACAGTACAGGGCCTAATTGACACACGTAGTGGGCCTGCGGCGAGTTTCTCTGAAAACACACCAGCCACAGGGATAAGGAGGAAGGACATCCAGGGTCCACAGTTTTTTGAACACGACTGGGAGAAGCAGCGTACGTCTTCGCCTCAGTGGAGGGGAAAGGTGCTATATGCAAGCAATACACCCGGCCAACTATCCCGAGACTGTTTGAAACTGACAATACATGGGATGAAACTGGCTGAACCCGGAGGTTGTTGAACCTCGCAAAGGTGTTAGTTTTTGCCCAGCCCGCTGCTCTGCAGATGTCGGCTAAAGAGGTGCCGTTGGTCAGAGCCCAGGAGGCCACTGCACCTCTGGTAGAATGGGCGTGCAGCCCTGCAGGCGGCAGCACGTCCTGGGCATGATATGCCATAGCGATGGCGTCAAAGACTCAGTGGGTGATCCTCTGTTTGGAAACAGTGCTTCCTTTCCGTTGCCCACCAAAGCAGACAGAGCTGCTCGGAGCTTCTAAAGCTCTGCGTGCGATCCAAGTATGTAGATACGCAAAGCACATACCGGACACAGCAACACTAAGGCTGTGTCTGCCTTCTCCAGGGGTAGTGCATGCAGGGTCACCACTTAATACCGTGGGAACCTTGGGCACATAACCCAGGCATGGTCTCAGGATGATGTGAGAGTAACCTGTACCGAAATCCAGGCATGGTTCACTGAGAGAGAATGCCTGCAGGTCCACTAACCTCTTGATGGAGGTGAGCACCGTCAGAAGGGCAGTCTTCAAGGAGAGCGCCTTTAACTCAGCTGACTCTAGGGGCTCAAATGGAGCTCCCCGTAAGCCCTGAAGGACTACGGAGAGGTCCCACTAGGGCACAAGGCCTGGTCTGGGGGGGTTTAACCTTCTCGTTATTCTCAGAAACCTGATGATCAAGGCATGCTTCCCTAAATACTTTGGTCTACTACATCGTGATGTGCCGATATAGCAGAAACATACACTATCAAGGTGGAGGGGGACAGCTGCCCCTACAGCCTCTCCTGCAGAAGGGAAAGCACTGATCTGACTGCGCCATAGAAACCAAACGCAGAGTAATTCAGCTCAGTGAAATACAACCGATTGGCTCTGAAGAAGAAGTCTGAATGAGTGGTTACATTCCACCTCCTCATATACTTGTATGTATGTACAAATTCCACTCGCCATTTTTCATTGGCCTTTTCTCAATAATCAGAGATGTCTGCGGCTCCCAGGAGCGACCCCTAGTGTCAGTACATCGACACAACGTTGACTGAGTGGAACTAATTTTCCCTGTAGGAGGAGTCAGAAGACTGAATTCAGAATCAAATAAATGACTGTGTGTTTAGAGAGTATGATGAAAAGTGATCATAGAATTCTCAGAGAAGTGATGTGAAAATGTCTAGACCATGAAACGGTTTTTCATTGTTACATTAAAAATTGTTGTCATCCCAATGGCAAGTAGATTTTATTTATTTATTCATACATTTATTTCTTTAGTTCAGTTGAATATTTATGGAAAAGTCTGTAGGTCATTGTATCACTCGTGGTAGAATAATAGATTTGAGGATTTGAGGATTTGCATCCTCATATTCCATTCAAGTGTTTCATTGCACGAAACGTGTCGCAACAACACAATAACAATAAAAGAAAAAAGAATCCTTAGTAATTGTGAAAATGAATGTCTTAAATGTCAAATAGTTGCCATTTAGTTATGTATTTAACTATAAATTAATACTACAACTGTAATGATATCACAACTCAGATTAAAGCAATTAATTATAATGAATTATTCTAAGATTACATTCAAAATAAAGGCAAATGTATATATTTGACAAAAACTTTATATATTAATAATTAAATATTAAAAATTAAAATAATTAGAAACAGATAGTTGTATAAAGAAACAAGAAGCTAAAGAAGAAAAGTACTTTTTAAATATAATTTTGCAATAATAATTGCAGTGAAATAAAATAATAATAATAATGAAAATAATTATCCAAGTCAATTATAATATTTGAAGTTTTCATAAGGTCAATAAAATATATCTTCTGTTGAGTGGAAACTTCTACTTTAAGTCCGTTCATAGCAAAGAAACCATTTCCTGTTTATCACGCCTGACTGAAGTGACAAAGGTCTTGTTTGGTTTCTATGATCTTCTACAGAATACACGTACAAGCTGAGGAAAACCACAAATAGAAGCATTTCATGCTGTAACTCTTCAGTGCACTGTCTCCACGGTAACAAATAACCTTTATACATTTTCAAGTCTAGATTAAATACTGTAGATTTGTTTTTGAAGTGCCACACTTGTATTGAAAGAATGGATACCAAATTAAACTCAACAAACAACAACACAATCTGTTTTTTTTAGATCCTGCCAAACAGAACGGGTGGAACATTTAAATTAGTTCAGACTTGTGCGGTTATTTACAAATGTACAATCAGAATAAATCTCTTTACTGAACTTGAGTGTATCATCAGTGACAGAATCTTCATGTTTGTGGAATCTGACAGCAGCATACAGGAGCTCATCAGAGGAGTTTGAGGGAAACTGTACAGTAGAATAAAGAAGAGTTGATGAATCAGACGTGATGTGTGTCTGCACAGTTTACTGGTATGATACTGCAGAGATGAATTTTAAAAAGATACAACTTTCAAACACACATTTTAACTCACCGTTGTATTCATGTCTTTCTTTCTCTTGTCTGATGTTGAGGAGGCTTCTGATTAACACAACACAGAGAAAGTAGATGAACATGAAACTTTATAACTGGAGAAGCTCTTGAAGACTCAACACAACGTGAAGTGAGTGAGATTTTATACTGTATCATGAGTCCACCTGCTCAAACTGTTTAATCTTGGAGTGGTCAAGGGGGTCAAATGTTTGGTTTGCTGTCATTAAAGGACGCTTGAGGATGAGACTCAACTCAAGCTCTAATTTACAGTATCCTCTTGTGGGATTACTTAATGAACGAAGATAACTACAGGAAATGATCTATTAAAAGAGTGAGAATGGAAATGGAGATGCTAAAAGAACTGACATTAGAGTGAACTCATCAGTGGTTTTATGGTCTGTTAGAATGATTGATTGACTGGCAGATTAAATGAGAGAACTCCTCCTGAACCTTCATTCAACTCCATTTAAGATGGAAGAACGAAGAACACAGATGAACACTTCTGTGAATGAATAAGATCAGAGTAAATTAAGTGTGTTTATGTGTGTGTGTGTGTGTGTGTGTGTGTGTGTGTGTCACCTTGTCTCTTGTTGTGTCTCAATTTATAAACAATCAGAGTGAATCCTCCAATCAGCAGCAGAATCACACACACACAAATGATGATGATGATGATCATGGAGAAATCTGGAAAAATTAATCACATGGTGATAACTATAGAAATATCTCAGAGATACATAGACATTTAGATAAAATAATATTTACAGAATTATTCAAATGACTTACAAGTCCAGTACTTAGTTTACATAAATGTTTTCAGCAAATATTCTAAAATGGTGGATAATTTGTAGCAATTTTGCAACGGCTGCAAACATTTGTGGGGCTTTTTCATATTTTTTGTATTTTTTATGTTTTTGTTATGGAAAGGGAAAATGCCAAAGCACACATAGATAATCTTCTATTACTCAAATATAATATTTTTAGATTAAATTGTACCTGCTTGTTTTGGTAATGCTTTATGATCTGTAATTTGTGTTTGAGTTTTGTGTGTGAAACTGAAACTTGAATTAATGAATCAGTGGTTATATTAAAGTTAATTAACATTAATTAATGAATCAGTGATTATATTAAAGTTAATTAACATTAATGAATGAATCAGTGATTATATTAAAGTTCATTAACATTAATTAATGAATCAGTGATTATATTAAAGTTAATTAACATTAATTAATGAATCAGTGAAAATCTCCTTTATGAAATTCACTCAATTACTACTGAAAGAATATTCCTGCTTCACATTATTAAGTCAAGTCACTTTAATTTGTTTAACGCTTTTCACAATAAACATAATTTCAATGTAACTTTACAGAAAAATGTTTCTTTAAAGCCTCCAGTGAGTGATCCAAATAATTTTATTTGTTGAAGCTGAATTACTCTGCAGGTAAATTATTTTCAATAAAGCTTAATTTTGCAGAACTGCTCGCAACCTTTCTTATTATTATTCCATCATTCTCTCTCTCTCTCTCTGTTCACTCTTGATGACACTGGTTTTTTCCTGTAGAAGTTGTTGAATCTTCACACCTGAACTAATCTTAGACCCTGAAACATCTACTGCATTCTGTGGTTTTGAGCTTGTGAAAACGGTTCTGATCACCATGGAAACACACAAAACACCTCCAGTGGAAACTTTGAAGCCAAGAGAAACTCAAAGACTTGATACACCATCAGACCAAGTGAAAAACTGTATTTTTAAAGATATGATCATGACTATAAAATGTAAATATGTTCATTGTTATAATTATTGGCAATTTGTAAATATCAGAATATTTAATCAGTCCTGAGAGTGAAACAAATAACATCATCTCACCTCTTCTGACGTTCAGAATGACTTTAGTGATGACATCAGATCCACACCAGTATATCCCAGAATCCTCTTGTTTCAGATCAGTGATGTTTACAGTGAAGACTCCAGTTGATGCTTCATCACTTAAAGACAATCCATCATCTCTGATTCTCTCCAATGAAACTGCATCCTTTACACACATTGAGACTTGATGTCCTTTACAGAAGAATTTCTGATGTTCTTCATGATGTTTGCACTTGATTGAGACGTCGTCTCCTTCAGACTGATTCAAGATCAGCTCTGAAAAGAACATCAGTTTCACTCCACACAGTTCAGGCACATGTCATATTCATACTGAGTTGTTCATGTCCCTCACCTTGTTTCCTGATAATGATGAGATGAGTGCAAAGATAATTCACGTCTCTTTCTAATGTCATTGCACAGCAGTATTTCCCAGCATCCTCTGCTGTCAGTCCAGTGATGGTCACAGTAAAGACACTTGCTGTGATGTCATCATTCAGAGTCAGTCTGTCAGTCTTGGTCTCATTCTGGTCTCTCACAGTCTCAATGAGAGGATTTCTATCTCTAGTGGAGCACTTCCCCTTACAGAGATACTTTGACTTTGATTTATAGATCGGATCATAAGGACAGATTATTTTAGCAGATTCTCCTTCATGACCAAATACTGGAGGCACTAAAACACAGTAACAAACACATTACACATCTACTGTATCATGATGTTTTGCTGTGTTTGTGTAGAATCTGTTTTAAATGTGTTTTTAAATTCCTCACTCTCTTTCACCTCCAGCTCGACTTCAGTGTTCTTTGCAGGTTTTTCTTCACGTACGAACACTGACGGCGTTCTGTTGAAACCTAAAGGATCTGTCAAACACAAATAGATGATGCTTCTCAATATCTCTGATTATTTAAATTTCTTCATTAAATACGAAATCTAGAAAATGTCAAGGTTTGTACTGGATTTGATTGAGAGTTTGTGTACTCACTCATAACGTGTAGATGAACAGTTGTAGTAATAATGGAGTAACTGTACGAGTGTCTGTTGATCTGAACTGCACATAAATAAACTCCTCCATCATCTGGTCTCACATCAGTAATTGTCACACTGAAGAAATGTTTATCTCGGACATCAGAAATACTGAATCTTCCTTTCTTCTTCCATTTGTCATTGGAATAGACCACCTCATCTAACAATTGGTTTCCTTTATATACAGTCTTAGCATCATAAACATTACTTCCTGAATATTCACATTTGAATATGGCGGATCTTCCATTTTTCACCTCCAGTGTCGTTGAACCATCACAACATGAACCTATCATTCACATACAAGAAAATATCATTCATATAACGTGAGTGAAACATCTTTTATTTAATGGAGGTAATGTAGTTGTTGGGCTAAACAGCACTTTAAAAGATCATTAAATAAATGTTATTTAAAATTCTCAGTAATATTTTACAATAAAAACATTCATTAACATGAACTAACAATGAAAAATACTTTTATATATATATTTTTTTATATCAGTTAATGTTCATTTCAACATATACTGATGCATTTTAAAAATGATCATGTAATGTATTTGTTAACATTAGTTAAAACACTATGAATGAACGTGAACCAAAAATGAACAATGTGATTTTGATGACATTAACAAAGATTTATAAATGCTGAAAAATACAGTGCATCCTGTAAGTATTCACAGCGCTTCTCTTTTTCCACATTTTGTTATGTTACAGCCTTATTCCAAAATGGATTCATTTAATTATTTTCCTCAAAATTCTACAAACAATACCCCATAATGACAACGTGAAAGGTGTTTGATTGAAATCTTTGCAAATTTATTAAAAATAAAAAAATAAAAAATCACATGTACATAAGTATTCACAGCTTTTGCCATGAAACTCAAAATTGAGCTCAGGTGCATCCTGTTTCCACTGATCATCCTTGAGATGTTTCTACAACTTGACTGGACAACTTTACCACCTGTGGTAAATTCAGTTGATTGGACATGATTTGGAAAGGCACAGACCTGTCTATATAATGTCCCACAGTTAACAGTGCATGTCAGAGCACAAACAAAGCCATGAAGTCCAAGACAGGATTGTATCGAGGCACAGATCTGGGGAAGGGTAAAGAAATATTTCTGCAGCATTGAAGGTCCCAATGAGCACAAAGGACTCCATCATCCGTAAATGGAAGTTTTGAAGCACCAGGACTCTTCCGAGAGCTGGCCTGCCGGCCAAACTTAGTGATCAGGGGAGAAGGGCCTTAGTCAGTGTGGTGACCACGAACCCAATGGTCACTCTGACAGAGCTCCAGTGTTTCTCTGTCGAGAGAGGAGAACCTTCCAGAAGAACAACCATCTCTGCAGCACTCCACCAATCAGGCCTGTATGGTAGAGTGGCCAGACGGAAGCCACTCCTCAGTAAAAGGCACATGACAGCCCACAAGGAGTTTTCCAAAAGGCACCTGAAGGACTCTCAGACCATGAGAAACAAAATTCTCTGGTCTGATGAAACCAGATTGAACTCTTTGGCCTGAATGGCAAGCGTCATGTCTGGAGCAAACAGGGCACCGCTCATCACCTGGCCAATACCATCCCTACAGTAAAGCATGGGGGTGGCAGCATCATGCTGTGGGGATGTTTTTCAGTGGCAGGAACTTGGAGACTAGTCAGGACTGAGGGAAAGATGAATGCAGCAATGTACAGAAACATCCTTGATGAAAACCTGCTCCAGAGCGCTCTGCACCTCAGACTGGGGTGAAGGTTCATCTTCCAACAGGACTATGACCCTAAGCACACAGCCAAGATAACAAAGGAGTGGCTATGGGATAACTCTGTGAATGTCCTTGAGTGGCCCAGCCAGAGCCCAGACTTGAAACCGATTGAACATCATTCAACCTGATGGAGCTTGAGAGGTCCTGCAAAGAAGAATGAGAGAAACTGTCCAAAAATAGATGTGCCAAGCTTGTAGCATCATACACAGAAAGACTTGAGGCTGTAATTGGTGCCAAAGGTGCTTCAACAAAGTATTGAGCAAAGGCTGTGAATACTTATGTACATGTGATTTTTTTATTTTTAATAAATTTGCAAAGATTTCAAACAAACTTCTTTCACGTTGTCATTATGGGGTATTGCTTGTAGAATTTTGGGGAAAATAATGAATTTAATCCATTTTGTAAAGAGGCTGTAACATAACAAAATGTGGAACAAGTGAAGCGCTGTGAATAATTTCCAGATTCATTGTTGGTTTATGATATCTAATACACTCACTAATGTTAACTAATAGATCTTAATTGTAAACGGTAACAATACTAAAAAAAAGTCTCATGTATTTCTAATATCAAAATGACTCACCAACTTTCACATTCAAATCCATTTGAATAAAATCTATGCTCGAAGTCCCGATCCGGTATCTTCCAGCATCTGTTGTGTTCAGTTCTCTGATGAAGATGATGAGGTTTCCATTTTTGTTGCAAAACAGAGTGAATCTGTCTTCATTATTCCACTGATCATGTTTAGAATTAACTGTGAGTATATTCCATCTGTCCTGCGATTGCTTATGGAGTCTCTGATAGTTATTTGAGCAAGGAGTCATGGAATCAACAAGAACACTTCCTCCAGAATATCCAATCACATCAAAGCATCTCACTGAACCTGTCAATCATATTAATATTGTTATCCTCATTACTTTTATGTCCAGTTGAGCCTCCACAAATAAGCAGCGATTGAACTGATGATTTCAGTTTATAATTTGGTGTAGAATGATAAACAGAATTCATCAGGATTGCTGTAATACTGTAAGAGAAGTGTATTGACCTGAGATGAGGCAGAATGTGAAGATGAGGAAGATCTTCATTGTGAGTTGAGTTCAGCTTCACAGCAGTTCTGATTCTCCTCACAGGATGTTTGTCTTCTTTATGTTCAATGTTCTCTGTGTGTCTCTCTCTGTCTCTACATCTGTCTGCTTTAGTTACTTCCTCTTTATTCAGCTCTTTATCAGTAATGATCAGCTTTACTGGCCCCTCCCACCATCACCATCACTCAATATTAAACACAGAGGAACAGCGACCTCTAGAGGATGTGATTGAACATGTGATTCAGATTCCAGCTGTACTGTAAACAGGTCTGATTGTTTTATGTGAAATGTGGGTAAAAGCCTTCACAAGAAGATTTGTAATTTTGATTAACCTGTTTGAACACCCAGACTCTGCACAAAATCTCTCATTTTCATTTTAAGATGAATATGAGCAGCACTTAGCTCAAGCAAATTAAATGTTTTGTGCATTTCCACTCCATATTTCAGAGTATGATCCCTGTGTTCCAAACGGGATGTATCACACTCTGAAGGGCACTTTGAAGGGAGAACAATCATGATAGTCATGCTGTAAGTTTGCTTCAAACAGATTTCCCAATCATTTAATTTTTTTTACCCCACACCTACTTACTTTTATATAATTTTTATATAATTTTTTAGCCCTCCAAAGCTCTCTCAGTGGATAATAAAGTCTTCAGAGGGAATAGGGCACAAGAGTCAATCACTTCTGAATGAAACACATCCTAAAATAACTTGTTACGTCTATTCATTTTCTTCTAAAAGCAGAGCACATTTTACTCACACTATGTATGTTTTCAAAGTTTTCTTTCAGTTTTGTAGCCTCGTCTCATGTATTAAAGATGACAATCATGTTGAAAATGAGTTCTCTTACCACAGTGTTTGTCTGTACTGCTGCTGGAGTCCCACAGTACTGCACTCTCCCTTACAGTATCTTACACACCATTCAACTCACCAGCAGCCCCGGACAGAATCTGTACATTCAAACCACTTGAATGTTTGTTTACTAAATATTTTGGCTAATTTGAGGATTCTTTCAGCTACCAACAAGAGTGTACTCTCGTCTCATTCAAACATTTCACTATGCTAAAACCCCTTCAGTACAATTCTGCAGATTTTCCTTCACAAATTGCACTGAAAATGTGAAGAAGAAGAAAATCTGCAGATTCTGTCTGGACTTGCTCATCAGTTTATTATTAGAGACTCCATGATGTGAATTATATCATGTTAAATATGCACTGAAGCTGTTGGAGCAGATTGAGAAATACTGTCCTGTCACTTTAACACATGGCTGTAGATTCAGCACCATGGACAGCAGCGGACAGTCAAACTTCAGAAAAACGGTTGAGGAAAGTTTAACAGCACAAAATGTAATAAGATTGAAGTTGATTATTTACTTAAATTCAGCGTTTTCAATTCTAAATAAGGAGGCATTTAAGAGGACCGATGGGGGTCATGTGAGTCACATGATGTGACCATCATTCAACTGTAACTGTCTCAGCTAATTTCTCCTGATTTATTCCTTTATTTCATGCTTATATAAAGTGTAAATCAGTGTTGAATTCAGTTCATATAAACAGGAGATGGAACCATTGATCATGTATTTTAATGTGTAGTATTTGATTTTAAATCATTTATACAAAAAAGAAAGTCATTTCAAAGATATTAACTCATACAAGCCTCTAGATGGAGCCAGAAGATTGAATTAGATAAAACAGTGTGTTTAAGTGTAGAGAAGTGTCTGTATAATGGATGATTGTCTGATGATTTTCACAATAAAAGAGGAGTAAGAAAAAGCAAGAAGACTTTATCAATTCAGTGTCAGTCTGAAAAATAATCGCACTAAAAATCAATAATTATGTTTCCTTTTTAACTGAACTGTTGACATGTTTAAAGGTTGCAGAAACCTGAAGAATTGAAGAATGATAAATTACAAATCTACTGGAACATGATTATGACTTGAACACTGAACGGGTTTGAGAGTGTTTCTGTAAATGTAAAGGAGAGAGAGGTCAGGAGTGAAAAGGCTTGGATGTACAATAAATACTCCGAAATCTGACCTGACTAGACTGGATCTGTTCTCATCGACAGTCCCACTGGTTTCAAGCCAGATGCCTACACACTCCTGACCTCTCTCTCCTTTACATGGTCCTTCGAGCTGGAATTGAACCAGCGACCTAAGGATAGTCGATGCAACATCTTCAATCCTCTGCACGGTTCAACAAACAAGAAAACAAAGGAGAAACTGTGGGCACAGGAGCTGTTAATAAGGCCTGTGAAGAGGGGCGTGGCACCTGCTCTAACAGCATAGAAACAAAGGAAAACTTCCTCACAGTAAATATTGAACAAAAGATGAAGCTCATCTGCAAATTTGTGAGTAGTT
Source organism: Moxostoma hubbsi (assembly GCA_032164185.1). Lineage (NCBI taxonomy): Eukaryota > Metazoa > Chordata > Actinopteri > Cypriniformes > Catostomidae > Moxostoma > Moxostoma hubbsi. Next base: position 3,274,039 of record JAVLUX010000012.1, read on the forward strand.
AAATAAAACTGTACAGAATAGTGACATATAAAGAGTCTGCACACACTTGAATAATAAAACAGACCTTGAGCAATATGTATATATATATATATATATATATATATATATATATATATATATATATATATATATATATACTGTATTTGTTGTCTTTTTTTGCAGTGGAAACTTCTGCATACATTCTATTTCCTTTTTCTTGGTAACAAAAATGCACAGTCTTGTTTGGTCAATATGGTCAAAAGCGCAGATGTAAAACACGAACAAAAGGTAACCACAAACTGAAGAGCATGTCATGTTTGTTACTCTTTAGTGCATGCTGCAGAGGGTGCAAAATGTGCACACATGAAGTATTAAGTTATGCGTCTTTTCAAAAATTACGAATTTCTGATTAAAGAAAAGATAAAAAAACACAACTTATGTCTTAAAACTATGAAACACAAATATAGGTAATTTTTAATGATCATTCATTTGTAAAAGTAATTGACTTAGTCTTGTGTGGCGATTTACAGATGCATAATCAGAGAAAAACTCGAACGTGACTGTATCATCAGTGACAGAATCTTGATGTTTGTGGAATCTGAAAAGCAGCATACAGGAGCTCATCAGAGGAGTTTGAGGGAAGATGAGTTGATGAGTAAAGTGGATCTGCTCCAGAATCTGAGTGTGAATGTGACGTCTGAGATTGAATAAGAGAAAAACATGATGTGCAGAACTGAACTGACAGATTAAACACACAAGAACTTCAGTGTATAAAGACACAGTCTCACCACTTCACTGTCTCTCATCTCGCTCCTGTCTGATGATGAGATCACCTCTAATATCACACGAAAACATCAAATACACAATCACATTCAGTAATAATCACAGAATCATCTCTCTGACAACATTTAACACAACATAAAACACAGTGACACGCTGATATTTATTCTTGTCGGAGAACTGGCTGTTTTGACCAAAAGTATAATTACAGTCAATGGAGAAAAGTAAAGATCACAGCAGCAGTATTCAGAGAAGTATCACCTTGTCTCTTGTTGTGTCTTGATTTACAAACAGTCAGAGTGAATCCTCCAATCAGCAGCAGAATCACACACACACACAAATGATGATGATGATGATTATGGAGAAATCTGGAAATAAATCGCACAAACATATAGTGATAATGACCTGAAAAAAAAATGAAAATTAAGCATTTTAAAATAGGATCAACGTAGAGCAATAAGACAGGGGAACATGGCATTTCTTTGTTGTTGACCTTTTCTGTTTTTGATTTGTGGATGATTTGAGGGGTGACTGTTTTGATTTGTTTGCAAATGAGTAAAGCAAATTCTCAAAGCACTCAAGCACATTTTGTTTTCAGAAAATTGTTCAGCCTCTTCTCCACTTACACACACAGGGCCGGCTCTAGCCCTTTGGTTGCCCTAGGCGAGATTGAGTTTTGCGCCCCCATTTGTAACGTAACTGCGACCCTAGAGGGCACCCGTGCCCTCAACACATTTTTCGCCCTAGGCAACCGCCTAGTTCGCCTATAGCAATCGCCGGCCCTGTACACACATATGCGACTGCACACTGCCTGTTCTACTTTATCTGTTTCTCTCTTTGTTCAGTCTCATATGGTCTCACTGTGGGTTTCAAGATTGTTAAAACTGAACGGAAGTTTCTGCTCTTTTCCGTGGTTTTGAACTGGTCGGAAAAAATAAACCAATCTGGTCATCAAGCAAACATTTAAAACACCTCCAGGTTTCATGAGAAACTTTCTGGTCTCTCAATGAGAGGATTTCTATCTCTAGTGGAGCGCTTCCCCTTACAGAGATACTTTGACTTTGATTTATAGATCGGATCATAAGAAGAGGGCTCGGTTTCGCTGGGTAGATCCCCATGAACCACCCGCCCCCTGGCACGTTCATTGACATCCGTCAAACTCGAGGTGAGAGCGGCTTGCCTCACAGCCAGTCTGTTTACTCCCTTGAGCTTCCAAGCTGGATGATGAGTTCGCCGCTGCATCGGAGAGCGTTCCGGCGACTGGACTGGACTGACACCTTCGGGTCGGGTCATGCTTGCCCGGGCCGCCGTCAGCATGGGGTTGGACTGGAACCCTCTATTCTCCCCGCAGCCTTCAACCCACAGAGCTGGCACCTTTCACTGCCCGCAACCAACCTCGTCGCTCAATCCACTCACACTACCCTCTATGGTGGGGCGGCCCAGGGGTACTCGGAGGTCCCCCAGGTGGACAGAGCAGTTGCGATCCACCTGTGTCCCGAGAATGCCCCCACCTGTCGGGATAACCTGGTGCTCCCCTCCAAGGTCTGTAGGATGATGTCGTCACTGATCTCAAAATCCTCTGGACAGGCCCGGCACACCGAACATGGACCCCACGCCTTCGGACCCACAATTGGTCTTGTTCTTTCCCCGACTGGGCTATGTAATTTCAGTTTGTGGCTTTACCTCGGTGCACGGCAAAGATGCCAACACCCTACGTGCAGAGATCGCGACCCTTTTACTCAAAGACGCGATAGAGCCTGTCCCTCCAACAGAGATACAGCCCATACTTCATCATACCCAAGAAAGGCGGCGGCTTACGACTGATCATGGACTTGCACAAACTCCCGTTCAAAATGCTCACAAAAAGACACATTCTAACTTGCGTCCGGCATCAAGATTGGTTCACAGCGGTAGACCTGAAGGACGCGTATTTCAACGTCTCTTTCTTGCCTCGACACGACCCTTCCTACGGTTCACGTTCAACGGCCAGGCGTATCAGTACAAGGTCCTCCCCTTCGGCATGTTCCTGTCCCCTCGCGTCTTCACATAGGTCGCAGAGGCAGCTCTTGCCCTGCTAAGGGAAGTGGGCATCCGCATACTCAACTACCTCGGCGACTGGATCATCCTAGCCCACTCTCGAGAGTCACTGTGCGCCCACAGGGACCAGTTGCTCAGGCACCTCAGTCATGTGGTGGCAAACAATTTTACATCACTGAATAAGAAACAAACATGTACCAATTGTATTTAAAGGTTATTTATTTTCTTGCAAGAAAAGGTCAACAGTCATACAGTCATACAAAGTGCCTGCAGAGTGTGACTATGATTTGGGGCATCCTTCCTTCTTTATAGTTGTTCCTCCCCCAAGGTTGTTTCTTGAGAATAAATGAAGATATGTCTTAGCCATAACTGACATATTGTTTAGATTGTTTTATCATACTACCCTTGAGTGGAGACCCTCTGTCTCCGTCATAAACTTAGTCAAATTAACAAGGACATGCACATATATCGACACTACATTAATCTTATTTAATTCATCATATTTCTAAGATTCTAAATATAATCTAATGCCAACATAAAGAACATATTAATTTTCTTCCACAGTCATCTAGATCTTCAGGTAAACTGGGAAAAGAGCAAGTTCACCCCAGTTCAGAGCATCTGTAGCAGCCCTTCTACTTGGAATAAACAGGCTTGGGAGTGTTTCCTTACGGGTGTACTTTAATTCAGACGAACGTGCAAAGCACCAACACCGTGAAAACTTAAAAAGAAAATAACAAAGGCAGTTTAGCCATAAACAAACTAATCCTTTGACAAATGCATTTTAGCAAGCTAACATCACATTGATAACAGCATAGCAGGTAACAGCCATAATGAAATGAATCTCATTACCATTTACATGAACGTATGAAATGAATTAATATGAAACAGTACATTACAATGAACCACATACCTCGCTCCGCATATCAAAGGGTGCTAAAATGTGGTGATCCAGGGAAGGCTGCCGCCATTAACTTAACTTGGACGTTGGAGAGCTAGCTAGCAACTTCCTAAATTATTCTTAAATGATTACTGCTAAAACAAATCAAGCACAGAGTGGTATAACACTTCAAAGGAAAAACACTTTAGTTGAAAGTTACAGTAATATTTTCCAAGCTCTGACTCTAAACATGCATCGTCTTGTAACGAGCCTTCTTGTGTTTTTTATTTATTTATTTATTTTTTACGAGAGTGCGCGTGAGCGTGGAGCGATTAGTCCCCCATGCAGATAGCATGATGTCAAAATAAAAGTCACATGAAATAAAAGTATAAAAACATGATAATCATAATAAAACACTGTTAGTGGTCATCTACAGCATCTCTTTTCTCGGCATGGAGTTAGACTCAGTCTCAATGACAGCACGCCTCACCAACGAGCGCACACAGTCGGTGCTGAAATACCTCACCTTATTGAAGCCAGGCACAGCAGTTCTTCTAAAACAATTCCAGAGGCTCTGGGGCATATGACATCCTTCGCGGCAGTCGCGCCTCTGGGGTTTATGCATATGAGACTGCTTCAGCACTGGCTTCAGACTTGAGTCCCGAGATGGGCATGGTCTGGCAGCACGTACCGTGTGTTCATCACCCACCTGCCGCAAGACTTTCATCCTCTGGACAGATCTCTATTTTCTGCAGACAGGTGTCCCCCTTCAGCATGTGTCCCGACACGTCACCATAGACGCCTCCAAACAGGGTTGGGGCGCTGTGTGCTATGGGCTTGCAGCCTCCGGCTCCTGGACGGGGCCCCGGCTGGGTTGGCACATCAACTGCCTTGAGCTGGACACAATGTTGCGACAAGGCACGCTCAGCAGAGAGGGAACAAGTCACTCTGGCACCCCATACTGGCCCACACGGACTTGGTTCTCGCGACAGCCCCTCCATGGCGAATTCCCCTGAGGAAGGACCTTCTTTCTCAGGGACGGAGCACCCTCTGGTATCCACGCCCAGACCTCTGGAACCTCCAAGTCTGGCCCCTGGAAAAGATGTGGAAGATCTAAGTGGTCTACCACCTGCTGTCGTAGACAAGATCAACTAAGCCAGAGATTCCTCTACCAGGTAACTTTATGCCCTAAAGTGGCGCTTGTTCGCAAGTTGGTTTTCTTCCCAATTTGAAGACACGCAGAAATGTGCAGTTGGGTCAGTGCTCTTGTTTCTGCAAGAGAGGCTGGAGGGAAGGCTGTCCCCCTCCACCTTGAAGGTTTATGTAGCCCCCATATCGGCTCACCACGATGCAATTGATGGTAAGTCCCTAGGGAAGCACGGTCTGATTCTCAAGTTTCATAGAGGCTGAACCCTCCCAGCCATGCCTGTTCCCCTCATGGGATCTCTCCATGGTCCTTTCAGGCCTTCAGAGACCCCCCTTCAAGCCGCTAGAATCAGTCGAGCTCAAAGCCCTCCCCTTGAAGATGGCCCTCCTGATCACGCTCGCTTCCATCAAGAGAGTTGGGGACCTGCAAGCATTCTCTGTCTGCAACTGGAGTTCATTCTGGCAGACACCCATTTCGTCCTAAGACCGCAACTGGGCTACGTGCCCAAGGTTCCTCCGACCCCCTTCAGGTACCATGTAGTGAAACTGCAAGCACTGTCCTGTGCGTGCTTTGCGTACCTATGTAGAAAGCACAAAGAGCTTTAGATGTCCTGAAGCCCAAAAACAAAATGACAATGGTTGATGGCATCCTCCATCAACGCCGCAGACAGGCGTAGACCAGGGGACTCGGAGTGTGGAGCCACAGAGGGCGCAAGGACTGGATTCACAGGAGCCGCTGGAGGAGGTGTGGGCATAAGACTTGGGATGGAGGCTCAGGAGATGGAACTGCAGGAGGCAATGGTTCAGTGGGCGGAGCCGCAGCAGGCGGATGCTCTAGAGTCTGAGCAACAGGAAGTTCAGGGGTGGTGCTTCAGGAGGAGCTTGAGGAGCGGGCGGAACCATGGAAGACTCGGAGGGTGGAGCCATGGAAGACTCGGAGGGTTGCAGCAACAGGAGTCTTGAAGAGTGGTGCAACGGATGGCTCAGGGACTGGAGTCAAAGGAGCTTCTGGAGGAGGAGAAGGTAAGTCATGGGAGGCCAGTTCCATCCAGAGTGGATTGGGAGTTAAGAGAATGCCATCGCCTCTGCTGGGTCCATTTAATTGGTCGTTTCTTCTATCAGGGTTGAGAAGGGACTAGCCAAGAGAGTGAGGATCCAAAAATAGAACTTTAATTATAAACAAAATAAGGGGATACAATGAAGAAGGAATTATCCAAAGAAGGTAACACAAACTCAACAGAAGTATTCTGAGAAATAGCACATCAAACAGAAACAAGAACCATCACGGGAGCAAAGAACAAGAGGGTATATACTGTATACACATTGGATAACAAGAAGTTGAGGAACAGCTGGGATAAAATTAAAGCAAAGAACAGGAAGACAGACATTAGAGGAATATATAAAGCTTCAAACAAAGAGACTTTTCAAGACTCTTAGACTCATATAAGAGTCCTTTGGGAAAACAGTATACACATGATAAACTGCAGTCGGGAGTGAATATGTATCTGATACTGATTATATTTATATTACAAACAGGAGATTAATCTAACATGGTGCGATAGTGAAAACAACTACAAGTAGTGCAGTCTAAAAGTAAGCCTCATTTAGACAATGTTGTGTTAAAATAAAAGATAACACACCTAGTAAAGTGATGTGTCAAGCTAATGAGCTTATATTGATCTTATTGAAAAGATACATTAAGCAAATATAAATGATAAAGCAAATCTGGTAATTGGCTAAATTGACTGAACTTCAGTCTGAAGTTTGGTAATACTACTAATCGGAGTCAAAAATGACATTTACATTACATTTAGTCTTTTAGCAGAAGCTTTTGTCCAAAGTGACTGAAAATTGAAAAGTTTTAATTGTATTCATATTTAATAATCATTATTAGTAAGTCAAATTAGAGTGGCTTGGTTAAGTTTTTTTGAAACAGAACCAGTGCTTTCAGCTGGTTCCTGATTGTTGAGATGGTTTCAGCAGAATGTTGAGATGCTTTCACAGAGGAACAGAGTAATTGAATGATTGTGAAATAGACTTTTAGCCTCTTTGTGATGGGACCACAGGCACCACTGGTTTATTGATTGCAGAGAGCAAGTTGGGACATAGACCTTGAGGATGCTGCTCCAGTAGCTATCCTGAAAGCCAGAGTCAAAGCCTTGAATTTGATGCAGGCAGCTAATGGTAGCCAGTGGAGTGAAATCAAGAGTGGGGTGATGCGATCCCTCTTTGGGTGATTAAGACCAGACGTACTGTTGCAATCTGGACCATCTGCAGTGGCCAGCTGGGAAACTGGCGAACAGGGCATTGCAGAATTTCAGTCTTGAAATGACCAGAGCTTTGATCAGCAGCTGTGTAGCATATTCAGACAGGAAAGGTCTGGTATTCCTGATGTTGCAATCCATGAAGTTGCAAGAATGGGCGGTTGATGTGATGTGGGATCTGAAGTTAAGCTGGTCATCAACTAACACTCCAAGGTTTTGTGAAGTTGAAGCAAGACGAATGGTGAGGTTGTGGTCAACAGATTCTAAAATTTTGTCACACTAGCAGATTTGTCTTGGCAAGATTGAGCTGAAGGTGATGTTCTTTCATCCAGGCCAAGATCTCCAATAGGCAGGCAGAGATACAAACTGAGACAGTGGGTCGTCAGGCTGGAAAGACAGGTGGAGCTACCTATCATCTGCGTAGCAGTGGTAGGAGAAGCCATATGCCTTAATGATAGGTCATAATGGTAATGTAAACATCATAAACAGGAGGGGTCCCTGGGGAACACCGGTGACTTGGACACCTCTCCAGGAGACCTTGAAGGTTCTGCCTGTGAGGTACAACGCAAACCATCCAAGCGCAGTTCCTGAGATGACCAGGTCGGAGAGAGTGGACAGGAGAATCTGGTGGTTAACTATGTCAAAAGCAGCAGAAATTCAAGAAGAATGAGGACAGATTATTTGAAGTTAGCTGTTACCAGTCGCAGGGTTTTGGCTACAGACAAGAAGGCAGTCTCAGTAGTGTCCTATTTTGATGCCAGATTCATGTTTGTCGAGAGGGATGCTCTGTGAAAGAAGCTGCTGTTTGAATACAACCTTCTCAAGAGTTTTAGTTTAGTTCAGTTTTATCAATTACTGTAGGGTGGTATGTTGTTGGGTTTTTTTTTAGCAGTGGGGTTACTCAATTCTGCTTGAATGTGTTGGGAATGTTTCAGTTGTAAGAGATGTGTTGGTGAGGGAGGACTGGAGTAGAGGCAGCTTGCAGGGGATAGGAGGGGACATGGTCAAGAAGACAGGTAGTAGAATGAATAGAATGAAGCACTTTTGAGACCTCAGTCTCAGAGAGAGGAGAGAAAGAGGATGGGATGTAGGAAGAGAGTCATTGTGGGTGTGTGTTGTAGAGAACTTGATGCTAATGCTTGCTACTTTGTCAGTAAAAATGCAGCAAATTCATCAGCAGTCAGAATGGGAGGTAGTGGGAGGAGGAGGAGGATTGAAAAGAGAAGAGAAAATTGAAAACAATTAGCTGGAATCTGAAGTGTTTCTGATCGTATTCTGGTATCAATCTTTGCAGCAGAAATACTAGAGGAAAAAGAAGAGAGAGATTAATAATTACAACACACAGATTGTGATATAAAGTCATGTTCAGGGCAAAGACTGAGTCTGAAATTGTGTGAGAGAGATTAATTTTAATGAATTGCAATGGGATGAAATGAAATGTACAGAGGGATGTTGGTAACAGTAGCTGAAGAACAGGTCATTATGTGATAATGAGAGTCATTTACAGAATGAAAAAACATGATTTCAATGTAAGTACTTCTGCTGTGCCACGTGTCAGAAGATTCTGTAATTTCTCAAAATGACCAGCAGGGGGAGTAAAATTACCATCATTCTCTGAACTCATGTTAACAGGAAGACACGTTTCATACTGGTGCGGTGGACAACCATCAGTGAAAAAGTTCATATAAATAAGTTGTTAATGTAATATAAAAAGTACAAACACATAGCAACCACATATATATAAAACAGCTAACTAAAACGGTTAACTTTTTTACAGACTAAAAATTGAAACCATACACACGTGTAAGAATCTTTAATCTGTTTAAAACATGAACAAATTTAGTATATTTCCTCTCACACTGACCAGTGGACTTTTTCAAGAGAAAAACAATAGCAAACTATTTTGATTTCCTCTTGAGTACTTAAAATGAAAACCATGATCTGAAAAGGCATAATCTAGCAATAAAGAATACTTGAACTAATAAAACAGCATCAGCACAAGTCTCATGTCACAAGTTCATGTATAAAGCATTTCTGAGAAGTTATTAAAAACGGACCTCCTCGCAAGCTATCTGTGACTAAAATCTCTTGTATGTCCAAATCTAAAGCAGAACAAAAGTTCAAGTCAAAGTTGAGCATCATCATCATTTTCCAAGAGGAGAGAAGAGCTCACAAGACAACACAGTCACACATTCATTTAACAGCTCTGAACTCACATGTGATTTCCTCATTTATACCATTCTAACAGTAGATGAACTTGTGTGTATTTAAGAGCTGCTATATATGAGGGAAAGATGCTGCATCTCATCTACATTTGGAGTGGAACATTTGCATAGTGCAGTAAGTGTCACTCAAGTGTTGCATTTCCTGGTTTTTTCACACCTTCATATAAACTGAGAAGACAAACTCTTCACACACTGAAAGTTGCTGTTTCAAACATGTAAAAGGAAAAAAACATGAACTTACACCTTAAAAAATAGATTTCTATTTTAATATTAGATTATGGGTCATTTTTACAAAATATTTGTGAGCCAGATCAAATGTTAAAATATCACAATGCATTTTAAAATACACTTGGAATTGTTTGATTATGTGTAATCTCTGTTATAATAGAATTATTTCAGTCTTGTGAGGTGACTGACAGCGGCATAATCAGTGTGAATCTCCTCTTTACTGAACGTGAGTGTATCATCAGTGACAGAATCTTCATGTTTGTGGAATCTGACAGCAGCATACAGGAGCTCATCAGAGGAGTTTGAGGGAAACTGTACAGTAGAATAAAGAAGAGTTGATGAATCACGTCTGCTGTCTGCACAGGATGACTGAAATAAATACAGAAAAATATATATTTCACACAAAGCGAACATACAAGCATTTACTATAAGTGTGTGCATTGCACCATATGAATTCTGTTAACCCCCCTTCCCAAAACACACACTGTTATTCACCGTTCTATTTGTCTCTCTCTTTCTGTTGTCTGATGTTGAGGTGCTTTCTAATGACCAAAAAAACAAATCAAGAGATCAGTAAGAGAACACACATGCAGAAAACACAAATAAATGTGTGTATGTGTGTGTTTTTGTGAGTGTTAGTATGTGAGTGTGTTTGTGTGTATGTGTTTGAGTGTGTTTGTGTGTGTTTTTTTGGTTTGTGTGTGTGTGTGTGTGTGTGTGTGTGTGAGTGTGTGTGTGTTTGTGTGTGTGTGTGTGTATTTGAGTGTGTGTGTTTGTGTGTGAGCAGTGTGCTTATGACCAGCACCGGTTTGACAGCAGAGGTCTCACTCCGAATCAGTCGAGCAGCATTATCTTTTCATCGGTTGCGTAATGCTGTGTGGAAGCTACCGCTTGTGGTATTCTCGGCCACGGTCATTCCCTTCCTTCTCTATGCTTGCGAAACATGGACCCCCCTAATGGAACATCTTCACCTGTTAGAAACATTTAGGCTGGCCTGCCTAAGATCCATCCTGGGTTTAACCAGGCTGGATTGTGTGAGGAGCTCAGAAATCTTAGAAAGATGTGGACAAAGTCCCATAGGTGAGCTCCTCCGGCAGGCAAGGTTGTGTTGTCATGTAGCCCACATGCCCGGCCACCACATTCCTAAACAGCTTTTGTTCGGCCGGATAGAGGGGGCTAAGCGGGCGCGGCACAGGCTGGAGAAGAGATGGAGTGATGTGGTACAGGAGGATGTGGAGCTGAGTGGACTTGCCTATGACTGGTACCTCTTTGGTGGAGGCTTGTGAAGGAATCTTCTGACCAGTTGGAGGCAGTCACCCTCCAACAATAACGGAGGGCAGTGGAGCGACACTCACAACAACAAGCAGAGCGCTGGGTGGCTAAAGCACAGCAAGTTGGCACAGTAGGGGTCACAGGTGGAGCATCAGCCAGTCATCTCAGTCAGTCGACTCGTGTCACCTGTTGGATCTGTCCCATGACCTCCTGCCAATGTGCGTTCGACACTTCACGTGGTCTTAATGTGCACATAGCCTGGCACAATTCTTGTGGTGACGTCACCGCCACTTACTGGCGAATGGCGGTTGTTGTTTTGTGTGTGTGTGTGTATTTTTCTGTGTGTGTGTTTGTGTGTGTTGGTGTTTTGTGTGAATATGTTTGTGTGTGTGTGTTTGTGTGTTTGTGTGTGTGTGTGTGTGTGTGTGTGTTTATCACCTTGTCTCTTGTTGTGTCTTGATTTACAAACAATCAGAGTGAATCCTCCAATCAGCAGCAGAATCACACACACACAAATGATGATGATGATGATCATGGAGAAATCTGGAAATAATACTGTGATAATAACAGAAAAACGCAGATAAACTTCAATAAAATAAAAGTTAAACAAATATTCAAATGAATAACATTCATGTCCAATTTACAAAAGTAATGTTTAATTTGTTTCTGTTTCTAATGAAGTTTGTGGGCTTGTTGTTTTCAGTTTTATAATGACATGAGAAATTTACAAATCACACATGGATAATCGTTTGCTCTTTTTAATTTAACTTTTCACTTTTATAACACATTGAACATACCTTAAAATTACAAATATTATTTTCATTAAATATAAATTAATCTTGAACAATTGAGAGCCTACATTTTAAAATATCTCTCTGTATTTTTAAAATACTAGTGACACTGTGTGATCATCTGTGATCTCTGATTATTAGTACTGACAGTAGTACTAATCTGTTTTACTGAATGTTACTGAATCATCACGAGAGAATATTCCTGCTTTTTCAATAGTTTTTTAAGCTGAATTACTGCAGTAAAAAAGACTTCAAAGTCTCTCTTCTGCAGAACTGCACACAACCTGTGATCTACTTCTTCTACAGGTCTCTCTGTTTCTTTAGCCATGTGGTCACACAGTGGGTTTCCTGAATAAGTCTGTTAAATGTTCTCAGGCAAACTAAGACTAAAGACCCGGAACATTCTACAGTTTTCTGTGGTTTTCAGCTGGTGTGAATCACACACACAACACACAACCAGAAATGATGAGAAACCTTTATATCAAAATACAATAAATAAAATCCATATTTTCATATGACACGAGATAGATTCACTCTACAGCCCTAAACATTTCCAAAAGTTGTATTTGTAGTGATTTACTTCATCATATTATTATCATTTTAGTATCATTTTATCATCTTATTACCACTACTCACAGACACACACACACACACACACACACACACACACACACACACACACACACACACACACACACACACACACACACGCATCTGACCCTATGTGGCATTATTAGCAGTTTTATGTTTAAAGGTATATTGCAGGATCAATACAATCAATACTCAATCGACAGCATGTCAATCTTGGCATAATGTTGATTACCAAAAAACATTAAAAAAATATTAATTAAAAAAATCAATAATCAAGGTTACAATGACGCATTTATAATAGAAGTGAATGAGGCCAGTTTTTAGAGGGTTGAAATGCAGAAATGTGAAGCTTAAAATGTTATAAAGCACTAACATAAATTCTTCTAAAACTCGTGCAGTTGTTTAAATCATCATTTACAGTCGGTTTAAGATTTTCTCGACTTTCTTCATGGCAAAAAAAGTAGGGTGAAAGTAAAATAGGGGAAGAAGATGCCGAAAGCACTATCTCAAGAGTGAATGTAAACAGCGGCTTATTTATTCTACAGCTTAAAAGTTGATTCGATGGGCAGATTCCTCCCAAACCTTCTTTTATTATCTTCACTTAAACTTGTGCCAAGTATGATGTGAATAAATGAACTCTCTTACCCCTCCTGATGTTTATATGTACTTTAGTGATGACATCAGATCCACACCAGTATATCCCAGAATCCTCTTGTTTCAGATCAGTGATGTTTACAGTGAAGACTCCAGTAGATGCTTCATCACTTAAAGACAATCCATCATCTCTGATTCTCTCCAATGAAACTCCATCCTTTACACACATTGAGACTTGATGTCCTTTACAGAAGAATTTCTGATGTTCTTCATGATGTTTGCACTTGATTGAGACGTCGTCTCCTTCAGACTGATTCAAGATCAGCTCTGAAAATAACATCAGTTTCACTCCACACAGTTCAGGCACATGTCATATTCATATTGAGTTGTTCATGTCCCTCACCTTGTTTCCTGATAATGATGAGATGAGTGCAAAGATAATTCACGTCTCTTTCTAATGTCATTGCACAGCAGTATTTCCCAGCATCCTCTGCTGTCAGTCCAGTGATGGTCACAGTAAAGACACTTGCTGTGATGTCATCATTCAGAGTCAGTCTGTCAGTCTTGGTCTCATTCTGGTCTCTCACAGTCTCAATGAGAGGATTTCTATCTCTAGTGGAGCACTTCCCCTTACAGAGATACTTTGACTTTGATTTATATATCGGATCATAAGGACAGATGATCTCCACAGATTCTCCTTCATGACCAAATACTGGAGGCAAATAGACAATTTAACACATTCTGGTGGTTATACTGCATGAAAGATTATAGTTCAATTGTCTGTTTTACTCACTGATGAGTTTGAGTTGAACTTCAGTGGTCAGAGAGATGAAAGTCAAATGTTCTTCACTGGTTTGTGTTCCACACCAGTAAACTCCAGCATCTCTCACTGTCAGATTACTGATGCGCACAGTAAAAACTCTTGTTTCATTTCTCTCAGATAAAGAACTCATTTGTGTCACTTCAGATTGACAGATGTGATCATCATCCTCTTTACAAAAGTGTGTTGGACTGACTTCATGTTCCTCTGGGATCTGACAGATGATGTTCACTTCCTCACCAACATAAACAGATTTCATTGTCTTCTTCAGCATTGAAGTATCTACAACACATGAAAAACATCAACAGAAATAAGAACAAACACTTTTAGACATGTTCGAGAGTATTTCAAGTTTCTCACCGTCTTTGATGTCCAGCGTGACTTGAGTAACTCTGTCAGTATATTGAGACACATTGACTCCACACCTGTATGTTCCAGCATCTCCAGCATTCAGATCTCTAAAGAACACCATCAAGACTCCTCCTCTGGTGTCATCATATAAAGAAACATCTCCATTTTCCATCCATTTATTCTCAACTCCTGCATACTTAACATCAGAACATCCCTCATCTGATTCTTTACAGATATATTTGGGGTTGGTTTTGTACTGAGGGTGTTCACACTTGATGATGATCTGACCTCCTGAGTAACCGCTCACTCTATATGAACCCACCTTACCTGTCAATCACAAATATCACATTATACAACTCATCACATCTGACACAATCAACTTTATATTTAGGCTGTAGAAACAAAACAGTAGAACTACAAAACATCATGAAACAATGAGAACAAAGACAAACTGATCTGATTGAGAATTTATTCTACTTACTAATAATGTGTAGATGAACAGTTGTAGTAATAATGGAGTAACTGTACGAGTGTCTGTAGATCTGAACTCCACATAAATAAACTCCTCCATCATCTGATCTCACATCAGTAATTCTCACACTGAAGATGTTCTTATATCTGTCATCAGAGATACTGAATCTTTCTTTCTTCTTCCATGTGCCAGTGGTGAGGATCTCCTCAATAGAGTTTTTTTCTTCTTTGAATATTGTCTTCCTGTTATATTTCTGATTCTGTGAATATTCACAGCTGAACTCAGCAGTTTTTCCACTATTCACTGTCACAGTTTTTGACCTCCCACAACATGAATCTGTCATTCACATATAATAACACAGATGATACATATTGATTGCCTTAATAAATTAATATAATATAATATAATATAATATAATATAATATAATTAATTCTGTAGTTTTTACACAATGACTTAAATCTCCAATGACTGACCTTCTAGCACATCTAATGTCATATCAATGGACCTCTGATTATTAAACCCGATCTGGTAACTTCCAGCATCTGTTGTGTTCAGTTCTCTGATGAAGATCATGAGGTTTCCATTTTTATTATGAAACAGAGTGAATCTCCCTTCAGTAATCCATTGCTTATATTTCTTATATTGTATAATTGTTCTGTGTGGGTCATGTTTCTCCATGTATTTAAAACAGTTATCGCACCAAGACCTCCTTGAATCAACAAGAACACTTCCTCCAGAATATCCAATCACATCAAAGCATCTCACTGAACCTGTCAATCATATTAATATTGTTATCCTCATTACTTTTATGGCCAGTTGAGCCTCCACAAATAAGCAGCGATTGAACTGATGATTTCAGCTTATAATTTGGTGTAGAATGATAAACAGAATTCATCAGGATTGCTGTAATACTGTAAGAGAAGTGTATTGACCTGAGATGAGGCAGAATGTGAAGATGAGGAAGATCTTCATTGTGAGTTGAGTTCAGCTTCACAGCAGTTCTGATTCTCCTCACAGGATGTTTGTCTTCTTTATGTTCAATGTTCTCTGTGTGTCTCTCTCTGTCTCTACATCTGTCTGCTTTAGTTACTTCCTCTTTATTCAGCTCTTTATCAGTAATGATCAGCTTTACTGGCCCCTCCCACCATCACCATCACTCAATATTAAACACAGAGGAACAGCGACCTCTAGCTGAGGTTAAAGTTTCTGCGAAGAACACTTTCCACAATGTAAAGTTTGACCAGGCATCCAAGTATTGTACAAGTACTGTAGGTGTATATTAGTGTGATGTCTAAATAAGGAACAATCATTATACTTTTAGCTGAAACAAGTTTGCTGCTGATGATCAATATTTAAAGTAAATTGCACAGTCATCCATTCATTTTATTCAAATAAATCACATCAAAGTGATCAGGGCCCCAGCACAAAGTGGTCTTTTATTGTCACACCGTTCCACCCTTCTGGCACCACCCCTGCTTGGTATCAACCAATAAAATGACTTCATTGCCCCCTTCCCCGCCGAACACGGGTCTTGCTCTCTCGTATCAGTATTTACAAGAGCACAGATATTTTGCAAAAGTAGTAGGCGTGAAGATTTAAAGTGCCACATTTGAGAGGTTGTAATGTGCTGATTTGTGGTTGTACTGCAAAAATGAATTAAAGTACAAATGTTAGTGTGCAAAACAAGTTTGTGTCTGAAGTTGTATTTATGTGAATGTCCATTTACACATTTGCAACTACTTGTCTGGAATTGTGAATTCAGAACACAAGCTTTGAGTTATTGTCTCTGTGTGCAGATTCAACATTCAACTTCAAGTTGATATTTGACAAATTTTCACATCAGTGCTGTGAGTGTAAATATAAACTTACAAGTTCAAATATTTATTGTACAAGTTCTCAAATCCAAATATGCAAGCTCTTGAGTTTTGCTACTGATTTATCTTCATAGAAATGGCCATCTCATCCAGCCACAAAAAGTGTGCATGCTGCGCAGCCTCGGTGTCATATATAACATTACTACATTATACTTTTCCCCTGTTTTCCCTCCATCACTAACCATAAATTGGTTGAAATTCAAAAATGGTGCCATCTAGTGGTCATCACAACTGCTCTCAATGCACAAATCAGAACTCAGATTTCAGAACCATGGACAGCAGAACTCTCACTTCAAGCTTGTAATTCATTTTATTGCAGACATTAAATCTAATTGCAAACCTTATACACTTAAAATCCAGATACATCAATATTAGTATGAGGGTAAGAACAAATGTATATGCACACATGCCTGTTGAAACAGAAATTTGTAAACAACTTGTGCATATTTTTTGTGTCATTTTATTTTATTTATCCCTTTTTATCCCCAATTTGGAATGCCCAACTCCCAATGTGCTGTAAGTCCTCGTGGTGGTGTAGTGACTCGCCTCAATCCGGGTGGCGGAGGACGAATCTCAGTTGCCTCCACATCTGAGACGTCAATACGCGCATTGTATCACGTGGTTTGTTGAGCGCGTTGCCACTGAGACCTAGCACGTGTGGAGGCTTCACGCTATTCTCTGCAGCATCCACGCTCAACTCACCACACGCCCCACCGAGAGCGAGAACCACATTATAGCGACCACAAGGAGGTTACCCCATGTGACTCTACCCTCCCTAGCAACCGGGCACATTTGGTTGTTAAGGAGACCTGGATTCAAACTCACGACTCCAGCGGTGATAGTAAGTGTCTTTATTTGCTGAGATACCCAAGCCACTGTATATATTTATTATAAAATAAAATGAGTTTATGTGAATTAAAAGCTTTTGACTAGTCTGATGTGTTTCTGGGTAAGTGGACAATAGTGTAGAATGCAGTTGTTCTTGTGTCTGTGTGGTCTGGATCAGAAGAGACCTGAAAACATACAACATTTCTGTCATTTTTAATACCAGATTCAAGTAAACAGACATATACATCCAACTATACTATAGCTGTGGCTCATGTGGCTGTGGAGTTACTGTGATGAAATCCAATCTTCACTGACTGTATACTCTTTAGACAAAAACATTTAGTGTCCAGTAGACTGTTTGTGCAATAGAGAAAGTAGAAGTGTTGAAAAGTGATCTCTAAATGTCTCACCTCATCCCAGTTTCCAGAGTCCAGCTGAAACCCTTAAAATTAGAAAAGAACTTATGAAATGAATCACATCAGCGTTAATCAGTCTCAAACATGTCTTTATTTAAATACTTTCTGTCATCACCATCTACACTGTGACTCTCATTCATGTCTACAGAGAGCCAGTAGAGGCCGATGAAGCTCATTAGACATGATTCAGAAACACATACTGTATTTATTCTGTGGAAGGGTATTGTGAGTATTCACTGGTAGAACTGTTCATCATATCAGAGATCTGTGAACTGTAGGGTTAGGGAAGACATGAATAGACTTACAAACAATCCGCTTTTTCTTTCGTGTGGCAAGTAGTACCAACAATGACACACCAACCAGAATCAAAACCAAAAGCTCAGAAGTGATGATCACAAAGAAACCTGAAAATACAGAAAATATGAAAGATAAAGGAAGGATAATTCACTTAAGAAAAGGCAAACTTCTTAATAACAAATGTTTATTTATTTGCTTACTTTTTTAGTACAACAACAATACCTGTGGTGTCAGCAGTTGAATTCAATGAGAAATCAGATTGAATGATTTCTGTGATTTTTTTTATTTATTTATCCTTTATTTAACCAGGAAAAAAACCCATTGCGATTAAAAATCTCTTTTGCAAGGGAGACCTGGCCAAGATAGGCAGCAAAATTACATCACATCATTACATACGTACATAAACACACAAATAAAAGCCAATTATACACTTACAATAAAATCTCAATAAAAACATTGACATGTGAGGGAGTCCAACTCAAAGCATCTCATTTTCAACTTAAAAACACTCAAAGGAATCAATTTACTAAGTTTTAAGTTGTTCTGCAGCAAATTCCATGTAAAGGGAGCAGAGTAAACAAAGGCCTTTTTACCCAGCACAGTACTGACATGTGGGACAGAAAACAAGACAACAGCCTGAGAACGGAGAGAGTAATGACCAACACTTTTTTTCATAAGAAGTGAACATAAATAGGATGATAGCACACCAAGAATAGCCTTATATATAAATGTATACCAATGACAGAGCCTCCGTGTGGCCAGAGCAGACCACCCTACACGTGAATACAGCTCACAGTGGTGAGTGCAAGATTTACAATTTGTAATAAATCTCAGCGATGCATGATAGGCAGCGTCAATCATGTGAAGGCATTGAGCAGATGAATGCATATATAATATATCACCATAATCCAACACAGATAAAAAAAGTGGATGCCACTAACCGTTTTTTAACATTAAAAGAAAAGCACAGCTTATTTCGAAAGTAAAAACCCAGTTTTAGCCTCAACTTTCTCACTAGACAGTGAACATGAGGCTTAAATGATAGGCAATCATCAATAACAATACCAAGATACTTATAAGCTGTAACAGTCTGTATTTCACGTCCATCAAGAGTAATCACTGAGGGAATATTCAGTGGTCTATTCCGAGGGCCTGTGAAAAGCATACATTTTGTTTTGTCTGCATTGAGCACAAGTCTCAACTGTAGCAAAGTGTTTTGGACCACATTGAAGGCATTCTGTAAATGTGCAATGGCTCGTTTAAGAGAGGGTGCACAGCAGTAAATAACTGTGTCATCTGCATAAAAATGAAAGTTTGCATCAGACACATGCCGATTAAGATTATTTATATAAATAGTAAATAAAAGAGGGCCTAATACAGAGCCTTGTGGAACCCCTTTAATGACTGGTAAAATACCAGATTGAACACCATCATGCTTAATGCACTGAGTTCTGTCACTAAGATAGTTTGAGAACCAACAGACAGTTTTCTCTGAGAACCCCGAATTAAGAAGCCTAGTCTTTAAAACATCATGATCAACTGTGTCAAAAGCTTTTGACAAATCAATAAAAAGTGATGCACAGTGCTGCTTCTTGTCACGAGCAACAGAGATGTCATTTATCACCTTCATTGCAGCTGTGATGGTACTATGTTTTTTTCTAAAACCTGACTGAACTGGGGATAAAATGTCCTGTACATGCAAGAAGTCTTTCATCTGATCACTCACCAGGGATTCAAGCGTTTTGGCCAAAACAGACAAATTAGAAATTGGCCTGTAATTATTTAAATTTGACGGGTCACCCCCTTTCAATAATGGACAAACAAATGCAGATTTCCATATTTTAGGAATAGTGTTGCTCTCTAAAGTAAGGTTAAAAAGATACGTTAGAGGCTGTGCTACACAATCAGCAGCTATTTTTAAGAAATAGGGCTCTATAAGATCAGGTCCGGGGTTTTTTTCAGAAACCAGTCCTTTTAGGGCTTTTTGAACGTCAGCCACTAAGAATGGAGTGAGATTGAAGACACTTGTAGAGACTGGTACATCTCTACAAGGTGTCACAGTATAAGGACAAGCAGTGTCAAACAAAGAACCAGACTGAGTAAAATGCTCATTAAAATGGTTCAATATCTCCAGCTTGTCATGAACTACTACAGACTCTTTCATAATAGAAGAAGGAACATTAATACTATCTTTGTTTGGAGAAAATAATTTTATAGCCTTCCAGAATTTTCTGGGATCATTTAAGGTGTTAGTAGTGGCTGACAGATAAAAATCAGATTTTGCTTTCTTAATAAAAGAAGAACATTTATTTCTTAGCTGCCTAATAACAAGCCAATCAAACAAAGAGCCCGTTTTTCTTGCTTTAGCCCACGCTAAATTGCGGTCATGAAGAATATCTCCAAGCTCAGAGGAAAACCAGGGATTATCCCGCCCCTAAACTCTGAATCTCTTTAGTGGGGCGTGTCTATTTATTACTTGCAAAAAATTATCCCGGAAAAAGATCCAGGCTGACTCCACATCGGGAATCAGCTCTATTCTACTCCAATCACAATTAAACAAATCATGGCAAAAGCCCTGTTCATTAAATTTTTTGAGATTCCTCTTACATATGACGCGAGGTTTACATTTAGGCATCTTAGTATTCCTTACAGCAGCAACAACGCAATGGTCACTTAGGTCATTGCAAAAAACACCAACAGCAGAAAATCTGTGCGGGACATTAGTCAAAATTCAATCAATTAAGGTGGATTTCTCATGACACTTAAGATTTAAACGAGTGGGAGAATTGATTAACTGTGTAACATTAACAGAATCACAAAATGACTTAAATTCATCTGAACAAGGTTTCAGCCAGTCCCAGTTTAGATCACCTGCTAAGATAATTTCAGAGTAGTCCAATCTAGATAAGAGTTGAATAAGAGTGTGCAATGCAGTACTCAAGGCAGAAGAAGGCCTATAACACCCAACAACAGTAACATAAAGGCCCTTGGCCAACTCCACCTTCACTGCCAAAAATTCCAGCTGCTTACCGATTGATTCTGAATGGACTAACTTCAAATTAAATTTAGATTTGACATAAATAGCAACCCCACCACCCTTCCTTAATCTGTCAGCA